>VZTQ01010959.1:0-16881 GCA_013400755.1 Pelecanoides urinatrix
GGGGGGAGGAGGGGGAGAGGTATTTTTGATACTTTTTGGTTGTGTAAAGTAACAATGGTGTCTTGGGGTGTAACTGTATTACAGGGTGGTGGGTTGACCTCGGCTGCCTGCCAGGTACCCACCAAGCTTTTAATGGAAAAGGACCCTTTGCACATGCCTTGGGGAAGAGGTGCAGTGCACTCCAAACAGGCTTTACTGGAGCTGACCCCAACACACACGGATGCACATGCCAGATGTCACCAAATGAACTGTCCAATGAAGCAAAGTCTGTGAAGGTGGAGAACAGGGAGATTTTGTTATGCATTTATATAGAATCATAGAATCATTAAGGTTGGAAAAGACCTCTAAGATCAATTTTACAACCCCTGTGCACGCCTGCAGTACTAGAAGCAGAGAAACTGAAAATAGTTCAGAATAGGATAATGCAGGTTAAAAAGTCCCTAAAATGAATAAGCTATGAGGAAAAGCAAGAAAAGCTGGAGGGATTTGATGGGCTGAATCCAAAACAAAGGAAAGCACAAACATAATCAGAGAAAACCAATCCCTTGAGCTTAGCTATGGCACTACAGACCCAGAATTTGGTATCTGTATTATTCAGCAACCTGTACTCCCAAATAAGCAGGTGTTTCTCTCTTTCAGTGAAGGCTCAGGCACACTGGCAGTGAAGAGGCAAGCACACTCACTTGTGACTACAGTATTTATTGTACTATAAAACAGTCTGAATTAAGCACTTTAAAACATTACGGTTTAGATACTGTCTACTTACCCAAAACAGAGACTGTCCATGAATTGCACTTGAACTTCCATTACAGCAAAAACTTCCATTCTGTCAGATACAATGGGGAGGTACAAACACCCACTTCCCCTCTGTGTTGCTGAGGTTGAGTGAAGCTGAAATCTCCCATAGCAAATTAAAAACAGGCTGGTAGGGCCTAAGTTCTCCACCTTTACTCCACAGCCAGACACCACCATTGCTCTTCTGAAATAGTATAAACTGATACGAAATTTAAAAAAACAACAACAAAAAAAAAGTCCCACCAGAGATAGTTTTAACACTGATCTGTACTACCTTATAAACTCTATGTGTTTCTGAAGACAATAGTATGTCTGAAAATTCATTAAGACTTGGACTTAGAATTTTTAAATTATTTAGGATTTTCTCATCAGTTCAATATAGAAACCTCAGATCTTTGTGACCTCTGTGTTTCGCAGTAAGAAGCCTTTATAGAAACTATGGAAGTAGTCCTAGAATCAAGGAGTAGAAATCAAGTGTTTCTTTTCTGAAGTATATACTGTAACCAAGAATTATCCTTGGTTCTGTTCAAAAAACAGCCTGACAAATCTTACTCTTTTTATTTTTTTATATCTTTTTACACATTGTAACAGCTTTCTACACATGGGTGAGGAATACTCTTACTTAGATAAATGTATAATCTGGTTATTATGGCACTCTTTTAGCAGAGAGAGAAGGGAGGCTGTGACAGGAACTCAACCCCAGTTCCCCGTGGTCCAGATGAATGCTTCACTAAAAGTCGATTGAATAAAAGAGACTACAATTCTGTCATCTTATGGCAGTGTTTTAAAATAAAGTGGTCATGGCAACACTGCATAATTCAGATCTGGATATGAGTTTGTTGGTGTATTTGTTTGGTAGATGCATTTTTTAAATGGCAGAAGAATATATTTTTGCAGGTTTGTTGGACTTAAACAGGAATAAAATTCCAGGATACTCATCCTGTCCCTTCTTGGGCAATTTTGTCTATATGACAAGATATCATAGTAGATGTTGAGGTAATTGCAAACAAAAAAATTAGGCTGCTGACAGGCATTAGTTACCCCATATCTAAATTCAATAAGCAGGAGTATTCAAGGTCACAACTGGGCTTTGGCTCTTAAAATCTTCAGAGGTCCAAATCTCTGGATTTTAAAACTTCTTTTAAAATATATTGTTAATGCCTAAAAGAATCAAAACTGCATACAAAATTTACTGCTTTAACTCTAGCTTTTCCTTTTTTTTTATTATTATTATTATTATTAACTTTTATTACTGTATAATCTTATACCTTGAAAAGTCTGTGCATTTGAGTAGCTAAGTCCTCATTTGGGTCTGGCCTCTGATCTTTGAAACAACGACTGGATCAATACAGAAGTAACTTGAAACATTTTGGATTTTAGCTTTGTGGTCTTCAGCTACTGCCATTTGACTTTGTGTTGTTATATTCTACTGTTGTCATGTGCATCAAATGTAAGTAGCTTATCTAGGATTTGATTCATTGGGATGTGTGGAGAGCAGTTCTTGGAACATTTTTAAAATGTCATTTTTTATTTATTATTCAATACAATTAAAAGTTTAATTGGAAGGTACTATTTTTAATTTTTTTATTTAAATTTGTTCTTATTCTCCACATAAGTACTAACAGTGTGACATTTATGGAAATCCTTACACTTACTGTACCTACAAAATACCTTCAGCCATTAACACAATATGTCCACCAATATACATTTGCAAAAATATTTCTTTTTATACAAATTAATTCTCACAAACAATCAAGTAACATGTCACTACTATTGCTAACTTTGATCCATTTTGATGGATTCACTTTTGCATGCAGTGGGGCAGAGAAACTTTAGTAGATCTACAGGATCCTTTATAGAAAACCATCATCTCAGACAGTATTTCCATTCAACATTTAATAACACAAGTTCAGAAAACAATTTTACACACAGAATGAGGAAGACTAAACTACTGCTGTAGGTATTTCTTTTACTTTGGAAATTTTTCACAGATTTTAACAGGCGAAGAAGAGAAACTAGACTATAGCAAGGGAGATATAATTTCAGGTCTACAAAAACTCAATCATCCTTCTAGAATTGAAAACAGAAGCTTTGACATCCCTTTTGTGATCTTTATATTGAAACATCCCACTAATTATTTTTCTGCCTCATTTTGCCTCTACATGCAACAGTATGATAGGCATTTAGGTAATCTTTTTTTTTCTCTGCTTTTCAACTCTAGAAGAAAACTCAAATATGAAATAATTTACGTGAAAATATTAATCTCCACAAATATTTGGAAACTGAAAGCCTTAATGGGGTGGGTTGACCTTGGCTGGCCCCCATGCCACTCTCTCACTCCATCTCTTCAGCCAGACAGTAGAAGAAAATAAGACAAAAAGGTCATGGGTCAAGATAAAGGCAATTTAATAAATAAAAGCAAAGGCCACACACGGAAGCAAAGAAAAGCAAAAGATTTATTATCTGCTTTCCAGCAGCAGGCAATGTCCAGCCACTTCCTGGGAAGCAGAACCCCAGTACACATAGTGATTGCTTCATAAGACAAATGCCTTAATAATGAATGCCTCCTCCCCTCCTCCTTTCTCTTAGCTTTTATTGCTGAGCAACGACATCATACGGTATGGAATATCCCTTTGGTCAGCTTGGGTCAGCTGTCCTGGCTCTGTCCCCTCCCAACATCTTGTCCACCCCCAGCCTACTAGCCTTTGGGGGAAGGGGGAGGATTGGAGAGCCAACTCATGCAATTTTTATAAGTATCAGTTTTTCCCATCTGAAAAAGGAAAATAAAAAAATACCTGTTTCTCTCTCTGTTCCATTGGTCTTCATGCATACCTGTGATGGTTCCTACGTATTGCTCTGTCAATGGCAATGTTACATGCTTTTGGGGTGGATATAACCTCAGATTTAGGTCTTTTCTCTGACAGTGATGTCCACCTTGCAGTCCCTTTTTATGCTATAAAGGTAGCAATCTGCATGGCCAGTGGAGGCAGGACGGAAAGTCATGGAGTTAAATTGCAGTAGAGAGATTAGCCTTGGTATTAGGAAATACTTGCTAAGTGTAAGGAAAAATAAAAAAGGTTGTTCCTTGATGTTCTGCCAGCACTGCTCAGCAGTAACCAAAACACTGGTGTGTTCTGGCTACAAATACAAAGCACAGCGCTCTGAGGGATGCTATGGGAAAAGTTAACTCCATTCCAGCCAGACCTGATACACATAATCATGAAACTGAAAACTTAAATTAATAAATATTTGTCCTAATTAATTCACCTTTAATTTATTAAAATGAGATTTTGCTCACTAGTCCTCAGAATATATTTGTCGCCCACACTGCTCCTAACTTGTTTAAGTTACTGTAGTTTTGTAAGTTAAGGCTACAGTAGTTTTGCAATCTCTTCCAAAAGTGTCTTTAAATAAACACTCACATTCTGGTGAAAAAGATACTAAGATTAGGATCTACCTTTGACTGATGTAATTCAAGAAGGCTTCTTTTGTCTTTAATCTGGATACATTCTTAGCAAGATGTAAGTTCTCTGATATTGCTTGACATGATGAAAAGTACAGTTCTGGTCTTCCTAGTGATCATCTGCAGGGAAATTTGAGCAAATATATAATTGAAAAGGTGTGCTGGTGCCTGGATATCTGTTTCTTAGGTATTAGGAGTACATTTGGGAGTGTTTTAATATCAGTCGACTGAGTTTCCAGTTAGAGGCAAATACTTCTTTCAGAACACTATTAATTATACAACTTTATTCAAATATTTAATGCATTCAGTCTTCGTACAATCCAATCAAGGCAAGCAGTGTTATAGAGAAGTGTTTCCTTCTTTTTGGCTTCTTCTATAGGTAAAGAGTGAGTTAAAGCATGGGCTTGAGAGAAGAATCAAGTTTCCTGTATATTCTGGTCCTTGATTTTCCCCTCTGCATTGCTGCATGTAGAAGAGAAACACTTTCCAGACTAAAGAGTACATACATTTGATTCATGCTGTAAAAGTCATTGTACCCTTCTTCTGTGAGTATAGAACTTCTAAAATACTTATATATCTCCCCATATGTTTTATGGCGTCGTTTCAAAGGATGTTGGTATATCTTATGGACATGAAGTAGGTTCAACCTGCTAAACTGTTACATACAAAGTGTGACAATCTCTTAAAAAAGAAAAAAAAAAAAAAAGAAAAGAAAAGCAGTACCAGTATAACTGAAAGTGTAAGAAATTAAATTTTCTGACACTAACAGCCAAAGAGCGTCTTGAGTGTTAGAAACATTAGAAACAACATATCTAGTCAGCATTTGTTTTTAAAATGCATAAGCAACAATCCAATCATGCTCACAGAAAAACAATCTTCACAGAGCTAAGTAAATGTAAATAGATTACTTTTCTAATTACTTTCAATCAAATAAAATGATTTTGTTTTCAAATTATGGCTGTTATTGTCCATTGTGTAAATAGACATAAAGATAACATACTTAACATTTTGAAATTATGTATAAAAGTGCCTTATGGAAAATAGCTAATTTATTAAAGTTCTACTGAATCAGGAAATGTCAACCATTTTTATGTCCATAGGGAAACACATTTATACTCCTATAATCTTCCTGAAAGTAATATAGTATTTTAAACAAATTATATTGAAGAGTTTTTAGTGGAATATTGGGCAGTTTCTTAGCTGACTTAAATCAATGTAGCTCTACTAAAGCCAGAGGTACATCAATTTACACATTTCAGTGAATTTAAGTTAGTTTATACTAGCTGAGAATCAGGCCTTTAAAAGATGTAAATTTGTGTAAAGTTTTTTTCATAATCCTGGAAAATAGGAAAGGATATTTGGAGAATTATTTCAATAATTTTAAAGATGCAATTAAGCCAAACATATAGACTTTTTTAATGTCTTTCAACAGAATATTGCTATTTTTAAATGACCATTTTTTGTTCCAGGAGGAGGTATATTTACCAATATAACTACTTCTTTACTGGTAAAAAGCGTCCAGCACACAGGTAGAGCGCAACCCAAGTTTCCTATGTACCTATATGTATATTTAGGCCACTGTGAGAAGCTAAAAGAACATTAAAATTCAAGTTCAATAAGATCTAAGTTCCTATTAATAGGACATAAAGCCAGCTTAACCCTTGCATTTCTGTGCAGTTAATCTTATATAATGTAAAAGTTCTAGCTGCCTTAGAGAGAGTTTCTCAGTCTACACATCAGAAAACATCTTCACATTTTTTAGGCCACCTAAAACTTAAAGTGAAAGAAAATTGGCTAGGAAAGAAAAAAAAAACAACAGTGTGCTTTTTCTTAGTCATTAGTCCTTGCAAGTAGAATATGAAAGATGTGGATTTATGTACCTGTTACCTGTTCACAACAGAGCATTTTGAGCTCAGAGTGCTTATTTTCAGTGGTAGCTTCTCAATGCTCAGGATTTTCAGAACTTCTATTGTTATTTTGCATAAGATATGCAAAATTAGAGATGAGCTACTTAATTATCTTACCTAAGATTGTAAATTCATACCTGAGTATCTGAAATGGAACAATGAAGAAAAGGTTTCCATAGTTTTTGGCCAGAAAGATAGTGGAAGATTAACTATAATCTGAGTTTTAATGAGTTTAATTTAGAATAGTAATTTAGAATAATCATAACAGGGCTTGCTCTAAGGACTATTTAAAGGGTTCTTGAAACAGTGCAGTCTATTCTCTCTCTCTAATATGTAGTTACTAAACTACATAGTCATAACTGTTCTTATGCTCTTTTTGGATTAATATTAAAATTCTTCCTTCTGTGATGTGTCAGCATTGATATAAACAGAGAATGAAAGAATAATGTAGATTGGAAGGGACCTTTGCAGGTAATCTGTTTTTTACCTCCTGTTTAAAGCAATGTTAACTTCAAAGTTACATTAGGTTGCTCAGTGCTTTGTGCAGTTGAGTTTTGAATATCTCAAAGGCTGGGGATTCCACATTCTCTTTCAGCAACCTGTTTCAGTATTTGACCACTCTTATTGTGAAGATTTTTTTTCCTTATATTTAATAAGAGATTTCCTTGCAGCAAGCTATGCCTGTTGCCTATTGCCATTTCCACTTTGCATCACTAGGAAGAGTTTGTCTCTGACTTCTCTCTGATGTCCTATTCAGTAGTTGAAGACAGCACTAAGATTCCCACAAACCTTTTCTTCTTCAGACTATACAAACCCAGACTATACAAACCCAGGACATTGAGGTGCTGGAGCGNTACCAGCCCCTTGACAACCTTGACAGCTCTCTGCTGAATTAACTCCAATCTTTCTTATCCTGGGAACCTAAAACTGGGCACAAGACTCCAAATGTGGTTTCATAAATGCTAATAGAGAGTAATGACCTCCCTCAGCCTTCTAGCTATACTCTTACAAACGCAGCCCAGTCCATGATTAGTCTTCATAATAAAGTGCACACAATTGACTCACATGTAACTTGTTGTCTGTGTGGATTCCAAAGTCTTTTTTCTGAAAGGGTCCTTTCTGGCAAGTTTGAGGCACTCAGCCTGCATATGCCTTGGGTTTTTTTGCGTTTGCCTATATTGAAAACCATGAGGTTTCTGTCATCTTATTTCTCCAGCTTTTTGATGTCCCCTTTCATGATAGTCCTGTCCTCTGGCATATCATCCATAAACTGAGTGTGTGCTCCATCCCATCATCCTTGTCAGTAATGGCAATATTGGTTCCAGTATCAACCCTTAAGAAATGCCATTCATTGATGGCTGCAGATTGGACTTTGAACTACTGACATTTGTGCTCAAAGGTCCATCCAGTATTCAACATTCCTTTCAAACTGCCCATCTAGTCAATAACTTACCAATTGTGCTAAAAGAGTACTATTACTCAATGTGGTAGAGACCACATTGAAACCCTTGTTAGAGTCAAAGTAAATAACATGGTTCCCCTCCTGTTGTTCACAAAGTCAGTCATTCCACCATAGAAGCCAACCGTGTTGGCCATATACATTGGTAAATTCATGCTAGGTATTCCTTATCACTCATGCTTGGACATGGCTTCCAGGAGGATTTGTTCCATTATGTCCCTGGGGACTGTGGTTAGCCTGACCTGCTTTTAATTCCATGCATGCTCCTTCTTGAAGAGAGGTGTGACATTTGCATTCCTCAAATTATGAGGGAACTCCCTGATTGTCAAAACTTTCAAAGCTGGTATAGATCAGCCTCATAAAGACATTAGCCAGCTCTTCTAGATGCAGTTCATTCTCCCCAGTCTGTTTAAGTGGTCCCCAGCTTGATCCTTCTGGTTGTGCAGACAAGCTTTTATCACATAATGTACACGTGATCTCCAGAATCTGTCCACCATAATCTCACCTCCACCGATAACCTAATCTCTGATCCTGACCCATAAATTTTCATCCATCCCTTAGGAATATAAATGTATACTCAAGCTACTCCTTCACATAGGGTACAAGCCTTTTCTTTGTCTCCTCTCTCTGTTATGCGTTCTGAAGAGCTTGAATCCATCCATCCATCCATCCATCCATCCAGCCAGCCAGCCAGCCAGCCAGCCAGCCAGCATTTTAATCATCGAAGCTATCCCACCATGTGCTTTTCATCATAGCCTTGTTGTGGTTCTATGACTGGGCATAGCCTTTTAATTCCTTCTTTTTCTTATACTTCATATGTTCATGTATACACACAGGAGACAGGACTTTACTTGTGCCGTTTACCCTGGTATTGGAATACTACAGTGCCTCACCTGCCATCCCCTCCACCCTGGTGCTTAAGTCCCTCTAGTCACAATATTAGTTGCAATAGGAGACATTGCAAATGTTTCTATCACACTATATTCCAAAACAGCTGTTGACTTTCTAGAATTGTTTTGAATATCATTTTGGTCAGTATTTTTGGATGCATATTTCATTCATGGTCCAATAGTATTAGAAAAGGGACAGGCATTTCATTAACTCCTTTCTACTTGAGTAAATTTCAAAAGAAAAATTGTAAAAGTACACCTATTCATATTTAGAGGAAAGATTGTAAGCATTTATCTCTAATAGCGGTTTCAGGTCTTCAGATTCTCTGTGGTCAGAAGTACTTTCTTACAACCCTGAGTTAAACAAGTGATTTAAAATGTAACTCTGACCTCAACATTTGTAATTACTTAGCAGTATGTATCTGCATGATAAGGGCAGCTCTCTGTTCATCATTCAGTCTGTTTTTGTCTTAATTCTGAAGCACAATTTATTCTCACACATTGAAGAGAGAAGAAAGTATTTCATACTCAATATCTCTCTGTGTTTCAGCAGCTGGATATCTAAGCATTATAATCAGGTTAGATTGTTTTTGTTTTCTCCTGGACTTGTGCTTGATTTTCTTGTGTTTCTAATATGGTTCTTAACACTGACACTGAATTTTATGAGAAGCAGCCTGGAGCACACAGCAGGAGAAATGCAGGAAACAGCATATCAGAGCTGCTCGATAAAGGTTCTTGCTTGATTCTCAGTATCGTATAAGCAGTAGTACTTCATAGTAAAGCTCAACAAGCCAAACATGCACACACAATAAAACTGTCAAAGTGCTTAACTAAATTTCCCCATGCTTCTCACTGTTAAGGAAACTGAATCTGATGGTCCTCAGGGCACTGGAGATCCCTCCTTCCCAGTCTGCTAGAGCTTGGTTTGGTGCACTCTCACACCCCAGGGAATCCCAATCTGGTACTTGTAGCTGCTAGTGTTTCCTTCAGTAGATCCAGCCAGTAAATAGGTGTTCCAAAAAGATGCATGTGTGCACACACACAAGCATACGTGCACACACACATACATACACAGACACAGAGACCCACACAGGCCAGTGTCTTTAACGACAGCAGCACTCACATGTACATGGACAACACTGAATCCTGTTCCTCTTCTCCAGCTGATCAGGACTGAAGTTTTTTGTTGATAGATGGACACCCTTACTCTCTAACCCACAGTCATATCATATTCACAGATCTTTTGAGTATTAGCACAGGCTTTAATTTCACCTAATACCCATGCCTGGATCCTAGGTCCTCAACTTACTTGCTAACCCAGACCCTGGATCTTTCCTAGGCTCTTCCTACACACTGGCTAGTCCACCTTGAAGTTTACTAGCAGAACATACATGCAGACACACACAAAATATGGGTCTATCCAATAGCTGACCACAGATCGAGACCTCAGTCTCTCCAGTTGCTGGCTCCTATATCCATATCTGGCGTGAAGTTCACTAGCTGTTCACACACATGGTCTCAGAGTAGAGAGCACACTCACACAGAAAATAACGAGGAACAAAGCTTGATAAGAGGATTGGACAGACTGGGATAATAGTACAGGGCTCAGCAGAAAAGCAAAATGGTCGTGACCTCAGCCACTTGTATCTTCCCATCTCTCCACTTTCCCACACTTTTTCCTGCCTCATCCACATTGATGTCTCCCTTTCTCTTCCCTTTTCTCCTCCCAACTAAATAGTTCACACCTAAATGTTCCCTTTTAGTCCCAGGCCTGCTGCATCTGTATGCGAATTTGGTATCTCTGATAGGATTACTGAGGCACTACTAGTTTTGCCAGGTCCGAGTCCCCAACAGGTCCTCAGTGTTCCCCTCCAATTACCAGAAAGGTGTGTCCGTCTCTCACATAACTTCCCTTAACCATATGCAAAATCCTGCCATTTCTCATGGTGCTGTCTGAAACTTTTCTCAGGTTACTACTTTCTTATTTGTTATATTCAGCAGCTTCTCATGTTAAGCTCATGTTCTCATGTTTTTCATGTTCTGTTCAGTTAGCTAAATATCAATTCAGGGCCTAGTCATCTGCCTGCATGCCCTAACACTAATATTTATACATATAAATGTATGTGTGTGTGTGTTTATTTTGTTCTAAGCATCCTGTTTTGGTGGAAACATGAAAAACATTGTGTATTGATATTATACAAGAACAGACATGCCAAATGTACTAAGCACATATTAAAGTAGGGTGTACGTGCTCAACATAAAAGAAACAGTTGCTTCCAGTAATATATACTACAAGACTCCATTAGCGTCTGTTTCACCATGTGTATGGTGAAATTCTGATCATAATGAAAAGGTAAGAATGACTGAATATTCCTTCATGTAAACACAATCAAATTCATTCTTTTATACAGAAAAAATAGTACAAAAACTAGCCATTTTATGCAAAAAAAAGTCAAGCAACTGTGACTTGAAGCATCACAAAATAATGTTTCTGTCCTAATATGTTACTTAAGAACATTGCCCAGAAGAAAAGTACAAAGCCTGCATAAAGAAAATTTTCTTGAGAACTTGATGTAACAACCCTCTCAGTTCTATGTCAACCACGTCGTCACTTAAACTCATTCTGAAAGCAGGGAAGGAGAGGCAAAAGCATTTTTGTTGAGCTCAAGTAATGAATTTACAAATTTTCAGTGGCCAACCAAGTCTATTATCCAGGAAGAGAAAGACACAGTTGTATCCCAGTTGCAATTTCAACATAAGGGATGCGAGGGCAGTTACCTAAGTGAGAAAGTGAGTCAGAAGCTGCTTTTTGGTGGATAAGATTTTCTCTTCTTCCACTGCTGTCATGATTATGCAGGTATAGTAGATGCTA
Source organism: Pelecanoides urinatrix (assembly GCA_013400755.1). Classification (NCBI taxonomy): domain Eukaryota; kingdom Metazoa; phylum Chordata; class Aves; order Procellariiformes; family Procellariidae; genus Pelecanoides; species Pelecanoides urinatrix. The sequence goes on from VZTQ01010959.1 coordinate 11,387, forward strand.
GAAGCTAACTGAGGAGAAATAAGGGGTGAGAAAAAAAGTGAAAATAGTTCTCAGCTGCCTTTTCTGTAAAAGATAGTGTCAGCTGTCATTTAGTTGCTCCTAGTAGCACAGGGATTGCTTTGGGGAAATTTGCTGACTCCCTAGAGACTGCTCTGTGCGTGACAGTCCAAGAAGGCTAAATGGCAGCAGAGAAGAAATTTGTCAGTTCATATTAATGATTCTTGGCAGGCATATGATTCTATAAAAATGGGCACATTATGGTACAGGAAATGTTACCCTGAAAGCAATGTATAGTCATACTTTTTTTTAATCATCCCATTTTGTTAATAATGAACCAGCAAAAGTCAGTCCTGTTTTATGCAACAGTGGAGACCACAGTTTACAACTGTTTTGTCAAGGCTGAATATTCATGCACCTGTTATCCTGTGCCCATCTAAAAACAAAACAAGTAAATGTTTCCTAGGACATAGCCGTATAGTTTCTATATATTCAATTTAGTAGAATAATGAAATAAATTCTTTTCCTTCCCTCATGCAAAATAAAACTAAATTTTCATCTGTACATAAATTGTTTATAACAATTATTTCATCAAGCTCTATTATCAGAAAATATGAAAGCCTCTTTTAGATTTAAAGATGATTTTGTAAGAACCATTGCAAAAAGAAACATCGGTGTTTTGAATTTTATGAGTTGCTGTTGTTCCTAAGTCAGTAAGGTTTTTCTGTATTCAGCTATCTTGGATTATTTTATGAAAACCTTTAGAACATTTAGAACTATTGGGCTTATGTTTTGATATGGTACAAATTATTCTGCATGTGTTCTCGCAACCTTTTTTTTAGAAATCTTTTTATTTGTTTAATTTATTCATGTACTATAAACATTTGAGCATCCATGAAAAAATAAAATGAAACAAACTGCCTATGGTGATAATTCTGTAATTGTCACTTTGGAGGGAAAGATTTTTTTGTGTGATATATTTGTCATTGAGGAAGTAAAACTAATTTTGTCTTTTTAGTTTACAGAGTTGATAGAATAATTTGTATCACTCTCATTTACAAGGCTTCATCATTGTTGTAGCTAACTATGGAATGATCAATTCTTTTTTTTTTTTTTTTTTGTAGTTGTTGAGCACATGGTTTTATCTGAGAACAATACAGAACACCTGTGTAGGAGATTACTTGTTTCTGAAGCACAATTTCAACATTAAGAAACTTTGAACCATCTTCAGAATTTCAAAGTTCTTCATAGAAAGTGAATGTGTCACACCTTTTTTCTATATTGACTGTAAATAATATGAGGACAAAATCAGAAATATTAATCTAAATTGTGTTATCATGCTATAATTTCCCACTAAAGGATAAAAAGGTTGTATTACTTCACCATATAACTACTTACTATTAATTTAAGAATAATTATTTTATATCAGAGTTTTAACAGACAGCTATTTTTATATATATTTTTACATATATATTTTCATATATAAAATAGTAGAGCTATTTTTAACTTTGATTTTAACAATGAAAATTATTTTAACATGCCTTTATTCCAAATAATGAAGTGAGTATATCTATTTTGAGTCAATAATCATTTGTTCATATATTCTAAGTAAATGAATGATAATTACATTGTTTAGTTTAGTTACTTCCTGATTTGGACCACAGGGTTAAAGAGAATGAAATGAATTTTAGTTCTACCCTATAAAATTCCAATAACCCTTATTCTGAAAAAAGCCTATGGCACTTGTAAGAAATACACACATTGATGGATATGGCTCACTCCACAAGATCAAATGCTAAACTATAAGTAGCTACATACAAATCAGCATAGACACACCAGCAGACTTATCAGATGGACTAATGATTATTAGACTGAGTATAAGAGCAGCATAATATGATTTAAAAAAAAAAAAAAAAAAAAAAGGCAAAAAACCAAACCAAAACAACACAAAACAAAACACAAGACTGGCCTGCAGACAAATTATGTAGTGCAGTTACAATCCTTGTACTCCACTTGTGTTGATATTTAGCCATGAATAGTAGGGTCAGACTTATGCTGGAGTTAGAATTTAAACACTTGGGGATTCTTCAGTCCCTTCCCAGAAGATGATTCCTTATTTCTTTTTTTCCAAATTGTATAGTATTTATAGGTATATAATGATAAACATTTGTTTCTGAATGAAAATTTTCTTTTTATGTGTGTGTATTTAAGTGTAGGACAAATTGACCAGCTAATCTGTCTGGAGAAAAAAATTAAAAAAAAAAAAAGGAGGGAAGAAATAATTTGGAGCAAGAATAAATGACAGCAGTGCTTGTCTCCAGTCCCTTAGGTCAAAGGTTTGAGGACTCAGCAGATTATGGAAAATCTCAATTCCCTTCTCTGCCAAAGGGATTTAAACCAGCATCTCTGCTTTTGGGGATTCTAGATAAAGTATGACAGTGCAAAGAGTTGTGACTTCTTTTCTCGTCTTGCAGCTGATCCAATTTTACTTCATGAATACTCCAATAGTCTATTCAGAGCATGTCTCTCTTTGGTCTGGTGGGCAGAATATTAATACATCAAGCAAAAGAGGAATGATTGGATTACAGCCCTGTCTAAAGCCGATTTTTTATTATTTGTGTAAAGTGGAAGAGCTCCAGCAATAATGGTTATGCCAGACTAAGTATGTACTGGTGCCTGTGGTATCGAATTTCTGTGTAACCTAAATCAAGGGTCTGTTATGTACATTTTCATCTATTCAACAGTAAATGTTCTCAGCCACTCTCATCCCAAAACAAGTAAAACAATAAACAAACAAACAAACAAACAAACCAACCAGTGGTTTTTAAATAATTAGTTTAGGTCCTAAATTTCATGCCAACCTATTTAAACTGCTTGAATTCACACTCTGTGACTTTTTGCACTGCCTTCAAAGGCATTTGTAAAACAATCTATTCTCACTCTTTCCTTTTTAACATCTACATTTTCTTTGAAGTATATTTGCTGAGTCTACATGCTTATCATAAGTGAGGAATATTTTAATCTTACTTGATGAGTAAGATCTTTACCTTTTGCTGATCTAGTACAACTGTTGTGCAGACTCGGAAGACAGGGTCCTTCACCTCCTTCTATCATGGTAGTAAAGCTGTGTGAGATGGTGTGAAAAAAATGGCAACAATTAATATTGTTATAATTAAAACAGATTGGAGGAAGATAGTCCTGAGGAAAGTAGTCATCCATCACTACTTTGAATCTTATTGACAGGTTATCTTACATCACCTAGCTTTGTCTGCAGGATGTGCTTTTATTCTTTCTGTTTTAATGTAAAAAATAGCACAAAAGAAAGTGTATCCACATTTTTATACCTACATGTATACACACACACGTATGTATATATTAATATATACCATTTTCCTCAAAAGTCCTGATGCTAGAAAGGTGAAAATGTAATTAACTCTCTTCAGAAATGTATCTCATAAATAAAAGTATCTGACTATTTTAGCGTGAGAATTCCATTGCTAGATCACAGCTTGATTTCTCCATGTCATAAACTTCAATGATAAATATATTTACTGGAGAAACATAATTGCTCCTTTGGAGTCACATATTTGCAAGCACAAATACCATTCCTTAGACCTTGCTCTCTGACCTTCTTTCATCCTCCTTAATTCTAGCCACTTATTCAAAATACATAATTTGGGATCCTATTCATCATGAACTCACTCTGTAGTTAGTTGAAATTAAAAAAAAAAAAAAGACTTTAAAAAGTAATTCAGTCATAGATATATCAAAATCTGAAGAGGACTATTTCTTTCTACTTATTAGGGACGAAGCCCAGATAATTGTATCCCCCTCTGTGATTATTAGCTAGATGCTTGTTGCTAGGTGGAAAGACCTTTGGTGGTTTTTTTTTATATATGCTTAAGCCAAATTATCATTTATCAGCCAAATACCTTTCATGCTCCACTAATTATGGCATCATAAACATAACAACTACTCTTTATATTTGGCTTCCAAAAGAGAAAAGCACCATATTCCTATTTTATAGAGAAATTATCATTGCAGATGAAATGCAATTCCCAAGATAACAGAGACACAAATCAGAACTTCAGTGCATGTTTTTGCATGTTAATTTGGGGGGGGGGGGGAAGCAAATTGACCAGTATGCATATGTATGGTGTTCTTTACCGGTTTTGGATTTGTCTCACTTGTATACTAACTTGTATATGGCTAAAGTTAAATAAGAATAGCATCTCCTCTGATGAATTTGCAGTTTTCTTACAGTTGCATATGCTGAAAATTTCTTTGTTTTGAGAGCAGAACACTAAGGATCAACTGTCTAATTTTAGAAATCTTAATGACAGACATCTGCAGCTGAGGTAGTTATGAAGGGAACCCTTTACATGATAAATACTTCTGGCGAATAAACCACAACAACCTCATACAAGTATCAAACTCTGTTAACTGCACTAATTAGATGCCCATTGCAAAATATGAATTAAGATGACTAGCTCACATATATTAATCTTCCTTTAGAGGAAGAGGCAGACAGACAGCTACAGGTGAGGCGAATCCTATCCTAAGTGTTTATATTAAAATTAGTATAAGAACATTCGGAAGTGCAGAAAATCAGTGAAGCAGAATACCAGATCAAGTAACTCACAGTCCTGAGCGTATCCATGTCAAGCAATTAAGCGTAGGATTCAACTTAGTCTTAGGTGTAAAAAATGTAGATGTCTAAATCTGATTAAACATCCTAGACTGCCTTTACAGTCAAAGGCAAAACCCAGACATTTACAGAGAATGGTTCATCTAATTTATGTCACCTTCTCACAAAATAAGATCAATCACATCAGAGAGGTGATTATTTCTCTATATTAAAAATAAGGCAAACCTAAAGTGACCTACTTAGGCTTAGCAATCTAATGTGCAGACACTCATGTTAGAGCAGATTAATCCTACCCATAACCCTCAGAGAGAAATGTAAAGAAATATCTGATACCACCATTACAAAACTTGTCCATATAGTTATGAATGTGTATTTGATGGGAACTCTGGGATATAATCAACAGAATAAGAACATCCAGGTAACAGTCATAGGCCTCTATTATATGTCTGGTATATCCTTACCTCTGATTTAGCCCCTCCATCATAAACTACATCTCATCCCTCCATTTTCTCAGTGAATAAATACTGTCTTGATTTCCACAGCTAGCAAGTGCCCTGGATGAGTCCCCTATAGGAGAATCTCAGATCCATCTGTTCAAGCAGTTAGTCAGTGAGACCCCCTGGGAAACTGTCCTCAGGGACAAGGGATAGAACAGAGCTGGCAGATCTTTAAGGACACTTTCCATAGAAAGCAAGAGCTCTTGATCCCCAGGTGTAAGAAATCAGGAAAGGAAGGCAAGAGACCAGCATGGTTGAGTCGAGACCTGGTGGTCAGACCAAAGAGCAAGAAGGAAATGCACAGGCTGTGGATGCAAGGACAGGTGTCCTGGTGTCGTGGCTTAACCTGGCAG
>VZTQ01010961.1:0-11932 GCA_013400755.1 Pelecanoides urinatrix
GCCCCCCCAGACTCCCCCTAAGCCCTCCTGCCTCCCCCACCACCCCCTCCTCTGCGCTGCTGCCTCTCCCCAAACGCCACGGACCCGATTCTCACTCGTTTTTCAAGCCAGGCTCTCCTTTCTGTAGCACGGCGGGGACGGAGCCTCTGCCACTGCTTTGCAGCCCCTTCACATCCACGTAAAACCCAATGCGAGGCACGGGGTGGGGGGGGGATGCAAATCCCGTCAGCACGCACGTCGACGTACACCGGCAATTTACCACCGACGCACCGCGGCCGCTGACCGACGCAACCACCCGCGGATGACAAGAGCGGAGCCGGAGGAAAATCAACACCGAGTTTGGTTCTTCCACACTCGCGCCGGCACCCGCCGAGGTCTCTGGAGGGCGGCGGGTCCGGGGGGTGCCCTGGCAGGGGCGGCGGGTGCAAGGACCGGGCGGGTGATGTCGGAAGGGACCCCATCCGCAACCCCATCCCAGCGCGCCGGGGCTCGCATCCGCGCACGCATCGGCGCGCTTGGGCACGCGTCTGCGCCAGCCCGGCCACCGCGCCAGGCAGGGCGACACGGACCCACGTGAAGGGCTCACGGAGGGCGCCGGGAGTTGCCACGCGTGTGCCCGGCACCGGCAAAGCACGCAGGGTCCCGGCGAGCGGGTGCCAGCTCCCCTCGCCCCCCTGTTTGGGAATGACCCCCCCTCCTTGGGCAGGTAGCCCAGGTTGATGCCCCCACCCCGAGCCCGGTGGGGCTGGGTGCCCCCCCGTGTCGATGCCCCGGCTCTGCGAGGCAGGTCCAAACTCCGGGGCCACCGGGTGAGGTGTGGCGAGCCGGGGCCGCGCGCCGGCCTGCGCCGGAGCCGGGCGGGAAGGAGGATGGGAGAAAATCATAATAATTAAGAGCAAAGCCCGGGTACCCTCACCGCCCTGCTCTGCTGTCGCCTGAGTCAGCAGCCGCTGGCCCCGGGGACGTTTTGCATCGCCGCAGCCTCCCCGGGCAGCTCGGGCGGCTCAGCCCGTCCTCTCCCCATGGAAACCAAACAAACATGGTTGCCCAAGTCCAAAACCTCCCAGCCCATCCGTCTCCCCGCTCCCACAAACAGCGGCAGGTCCTAAATCACCTCCCGGCTGCCATTCGGTGACAGGTTGGGGTGGCAGAGGGCTGTCCCCGGGTGGGCTGGGGGAGAGGGGCGGCCCGGCCCCCCAAAACCCCGGGCAAACACTGCGAATGCAGAGGGAGGAGGTGGGCACACACACCTCCGCGTGCCCCTCGCTGCTGTCCCCCTCCCCGGGGAACGGGGACTGCCACCGGGCCGGGAAATCCGTGGCCCTTGCTGGAAGCCGAGAGCTTTTTTTAAACCTGCTTATAAGGGTGACTTGCAAACAAGAAAGAAAAAGGCCCTCCCTGCGAGGAGAGATGGCGTTGCGGTGGAATGCAGGACACCGGGGAGATCTGCATTTCGTTCTGGGTTGTGCTACAGACCCTCCCGTGTGTCCTGAGCTAAACCGGCCACGGCCAGGGCTGCCGCCGCCTGCCAGGCGCCCAGCACCTTCCCACAACCCCTCCTGGCCTCGCGCCCCAGCACCCGGCCCGCCGGTGGCAGCCACCGACACCAGCACCCGCCAGCGCTTCCAGATGAAACCCCTGCAAGGGGCTGGAGAACCAGCCGGCGCAGCCGCGACCCGCGCCGGAGCCAGGGCTGCTCGTCCCCGAAAAGCAAAAAGGGGGTTCACCCCCGAGCCGGCGTGTGCAAACCCCCACCCCTCGTGCAAACCCCCACCCCTCGTGCAAACCCCCACCCCTCGTGCAAATTCTACGGGCCAAAAGGCAAAGCACCGATCCGGCGACCGAGCGCGGCTCCGCACCGGCTGCAAAGCCGGGGTTGCATCCGGAAAAGCGGGAGCCGCATCCCGCTGGAGCGAGGCTCTGCCGCCCAGCACCTCCGAAAACCCAGTGGGGGAAAACCCCGAGCTGGAGAATAAAATCATCCCAGGGGTTACCCAAATCTACAGGTTTAAGCCCCAAAACCCCCTCGCATCCTCAGCGAATCTCCGCGGGAAGGGCGCTTACTCCCCAAACTTTAGTTCCACCTTTTTTTTTTAAAAAAAAAAAAAAAAAAGATTAAAATATTTCTCTCCGGCGAGGTGCAGAGAAACACTTGCACATTCGGTGCCGTCATCAGCAACTCCCACACCACCCCCCACGTACGCCGCTGCGAGGGGAAAGCAAAGGGGGATTTTATAGGCACCTACAGAGAAAAAAGAAGATCTCTCTGTAATTTGGTTAACCAGTCAACCGAGCGGCACGAATCCGTAGGAAACTGCCCTGCCGCTCCCCGAATGACTCGGTCCCCCGGGGGGGCAACGAAAACCTCCATGGCTGGTGCAAGCATCACCTCCCTCTGATGGATCCGCTCCGATGACCCTTGGAAAAATCCCAAATCCCAAATGCAACCCCCAGTACGAACACGCCGGCACCGGCAAAGGCAAAAAAAAGGGCTTTATCGAGTCTTGCAATCGCCGGAAAAACTCTTGGTGCTGCAAAAGGGGACCTGGCAGCGGCACCGTGGACCTCAGCATCCTCGGTGCTTTTTCCCCTTAAAACCCCAGCCCCGCAGTCCTGTAATTTAAAGCGAAAATCACAGCGTTCAGATTTAAAAGGGAGGGAAGAGAAGAAGCTCTCTGGCTTAGGAGCCAATTAAAACAAATGGAAAGTGTTCTTGCTTTTTAATCTCGTGATTTTTTTTTAGCTAATCCCTCCACTGGAAAGGGAAGATTGGCTCGTCAGCGGGATGCTGCCGGGAGGATACAGCACGTGCGGAGCCCCGGCGGGGACGGCAACTTGAGCCCCTGCTCTCCATTCCCATCCTTATCCCGACTTTTTCTCCGAATTACTGTACGGGGGTAGAGAAACGATCGCAGAAACTTTTTAACAGGGGATTTTGCTGTATTTTTCGTCTCTCTTTTATGAAGAGGGGAGTTTTCTATTTTAAAAATACTCTTTTCGCTTTGAGTTTTTCACCGGTTTGCACAGGAGGGTTCAGAGGCAGAACCCCCCCCCAGCCCCAGCAGACCCCCCTGCTCCCGTTTGCCTTGCCCCTTCCTGGGGGAAAAGCGGGGTCCTGTTCCCCACCTGGCTGGAGATCACGGACCCACAGAATCATTTCGGTTGGAAAAGACCTTTAAGATCATCGAGATGAAGTTTCTCCTGCAAAAGTAGCCCCCGCTGTGGGAATTCCATAAAAATGGGAAGTTTTAGAAGTGGAAAAGAGCACAAACACCCAGGAACGGGGTTTGTTTCCTTCTCCAGCCCTGGGCAAGACCTTGGAGGGGAAGGGGAAACCAAAAGGCAGCAGCCCAGAAGAGGGGGTTCTCCTCGCCCCCCGCCGCCGGAGCAGCCTCCGGCAGCACGCCGGCGATGGGAGCCGCTTCCAACCCCTTTGCCGATCCAGACGGACTCCTCCATCCCCCCGACAAGAGGAGAGCCGGAGCGGGGAGGAGGCCGTCGGATGCCCGGAGCCCATAAATTACAGCAGGGAAAAGAGTTGCATTTGCCCTATTTCTTATCGGCTTGGAAATTGCACCGCTTTCCCAGCTGCAAAGGCAGCTCCGTTCCCAAGAATTTCAGCGAAGCCATGACCTCTTTCCAGGATCGTACAGTATATGGTGGCGGGGAGCCAGGGCTAATTATAGGCACAGGAAAAGGGGAGAGAAGCGTTTGGAAAAGCTCTACCTTCCCCGCGGCGGGGAGCGGGGTGGGAGCCCCGGCTGAGCCCCTCGGCGGGAGCACCCCAACGGGCTGCGACACCCAAGGCGAGAAAAGCCAAGCCCAGGGACCCGGTGCTCCTGGGCATCACTATTCCCCTTTTCCAGAAGGATAAAAGCCAGCGCAAATCACGGCTCACGACGCTCCCCGATTCCTACGTGCTCCCACGGGGGGAGCGGGACCCGCCGCTGCTCCGGCACAGGCAGAGCATCGGCACGAGCACCGCACCGGCTGCAGGAATAAATGCAGCAAGAACCAAAATCGCTCAGTTCTATGTCAAGAATCTAAGCGTTTAGTTTACCCAAATCTACAGGTTTAAGCCCCAAAACCCCTCAGTTCTACGTCGGGAATCTGAGCGTTTAGTTTACCCAAATCTACAGGTTTAAGCCCCAAAACCCCTCAGTTCTACGTCGGGAATCTGAGCATTTAGTTTACCCAAATCTACAGGTTTAAGCCCCAAAACCCCTCGCATCCTCGGCGAATCTCCACGGGGAGGGCACCTACTCCCCAAACTTCAGATNAACCCCCCCGGGGAGGGGCCCTCCCCCCCCAACTTCAAATCCCCTTTTTTTAATAAAAAAAAAAAAAAAAAAAAGATTACAATATTTTTAAAGACCCCATCTCCTATAGCCAAGCGATGCCACAAGCCCCTCGCCGTGCCCTCCTGCCCCGGCAGCTGCCAAAAACCACGATCTGCAGAGACGCTCCGCAACCTGAAGGCAAATAAATGTGCATTAAACGTCAAACACCCGCGAGCCACGGGCAATTTTAGAGCCTGCTTCATTTTCTTTTGCTGGGCAATGTCAGAGGAGTCACCTCCCTTCTCCTGACCCCCCTGTATCTGGCACGTAGAAGCGGACGAGGACGAGGACACGTTAACGTACGTGCCTCCAGACCTTCCAGCCAAGAGGAGGTTGGGCAGGAAAACAGGCAGCAATTTTTTAGCCACCAAGCTCCTCTTCAGAGCCGCGTTTCTGCACCAAAACAAAAACCAGGGAAGATAAAAATCCCACCTAGTTTTGTTTTTGGTTTTTTTGAGGTGGGGGGGGAAAAAAGGCCAAGAACCCTCTCGCTTGCCGCAACGGTTTTCATTTTCCACCAAATAAAATTGAGTCTCAACTCCGGCTGCTCGCTCATCCCCCCGCATGCTCGCTTCCTTGTTTGCTTGCGCATGTGGGAATGCGTGGGCGTGCGGTTTTTGTTTTGCTTTTTTTTGCAATCACTCTGCAGACCATCTCCCGATGTCTTGCAGATCGCAGCCTGCAAGGCAAGCGTGCTCGGCCCCGCTCGATTATCCGGCGAGACAGACTTTCCACCTCTCCGACTCGCGCGAGGCCGCTCTCCTCCTCCAAAGCAGCTTCCAAAAACGGGGCTTGCAGGTATCCCGACCCCCTGGGTGCTGCAGAGCCGTTGCCATCCCCCCGTCACCCCAAAAAAGTCCCTGCCCACGGGGGAAGGACGCAAACGCTGGGTGCTGCGCCGGGGAGCGGGGCTGTGCCGGGGGAGCCGGCGGCACGGAGCGGCAGGGCACCGGCTCCAGCCTCCCAGCGGGAAAGCGGCCGCTCGCTAAGGGAAGGAATCCGCCCGCCGCACGCCGGGTCCGACCGATGCCCTTTTTAAGGCTCCTGCGGCAGCGGGAAGGGGGTTACGCGCGCCCCGAGCTCGCCCTCCTCCTGCCACGCCGGCCAGGGTCACCTCGCCCTTGGCACCCGGGTCCGCCGCAGCGGGGGCGCCCAGAAATGCTCCTAAGGAAGCCTTAACCTCAGCGCAAACAAAAACCAGCTTTATTTTACATTACACCCCTCCCTCCCCAGCACCGGCACCCCAGATGCCAGCGATGGAGGGGAAGATAAAGCGAAACCAAAGACGCCGGGACCGCGGGCGCCCGGCACCCATCCCTGCTGCCCCCCACTCCTCTTCCAGCAGCCCAAAGGGATGGGAGCGGGACGGAGCCGCGGGCGCCCATACCCGCAGAGCGGAGCCCACCTCACCCGGCGCTGCCGGCACGTCCCGGCGGAGCACGTGGCGCCGGCGGGGACGACACGGCCCCTTCCCGCCCCGGCTCCGCGGGCGATGCCGCCACGCGCGGCTCTAAGCCCTAACGGGATAACAAGCTCACAATGAGATCCTAATGAAGGATTAGCGAAATACAGTTTAAAGAGATTAAGGCTGGGTGCAGCACTGAAACTTTTTTATTTATTACTTTTGTTGTTGTTGTTGTTGAGAGCCTGGCAGAGGTGAGACCCGGATTTCAGCCCCTGCCAACACGCAGGGAGCTGGCATTCGCCGCCGGCTCCGGCGACTCGGGATGCTTTTTCCGCCGCAGTCGTGCAAAGAGGAGCCGGGGCTGAAAAAAGGATGGAAGAACGCAAAAAAAAAAAAAAACAACCCTGCTCGCGGCGCCTGAAAGCCCTGCCCCAGGCGCTTTAAAAGCGAGCCAGAGGCTTCCTTCATCCCTCCCCTCCCACACCAGTCCCTTCCCATCTGCATCCCAGCTGCGCGGGGAGCGATGCTCTCGGTCCCGTTCGTAATGGCTGTTGAAGGCCGGAGCCTTCCGAAGGAGCCCCAGGGAAGCAGGTACTCAACTCTCATTCAGGCAAAGTTATTAATATGAATTTCTTGGTTCTATACAAACAGAGCAAAAAGTCAGCCCCGGCCTCGAAGAGCTCGGCGCGACTGCCAGCCCCACGCGCTCCGAAAGGTCAGGAGTCTGGTTCGCCCCCAAATCAAACGATGATGTTTTAAAATAGAAAGCAACACATCTGGGCTTGCTTTTTGGGTTTTTTTTTTGGCCGCTCCTATTTTTCCTGCCACCACAAACGCCAGAAACTTTCTCCTCCCGAGAAAGGGCAACGTGACTCTGACCCCATCACGGGAATCCAGGAGCTGGGGATTTGCTAACCCAGCCCCCGAGAGCCCAGGGGCGAAGGGGCAAGCGAGGCAGGGAAGGGCTCGTCCCACGGGCAGCGGGGCGACCGCTCGAAGCCCCCCCTAATTTCAGCTGAGCCAGGCGACGAAAGGGAGAGGGGAGGGGATGTGACCACCACCCCTGTCGGGAGGCTACAAAACAAATCAAATGAAGATGTTTGGAGCGGATCCAGATGTTTACCAGTGACGCACACGGAGGTATAAATAATTATCCGGTAGGAATTTTGTTCACAGGCAGCTCTCCCTTATCTAATCAGATCTCAGCGCGACGCAGCCCCGGCCGCCCCCCCCCCGCCTTAAAAAGTCTTGAGAAAACCAGATGCAAAATAAAAAAAACCCTCCCCAGGAGCACCAGTTTAATCCCATTAATCACCGGACATTCGGACCAGAGCTGCCAGGGCCCAGATCCCACCCAGGCACAGGATCCCCCCCCACCCCCCCAGGCGCAGGGAAGGTGGCATCTGCGGGAACAGCGGCATCGGCCAGATCCCTCCGACCGGCGACTTCAGAGCCCGGTCGCTGCAAATACCTAAAAATAAATGGACCACAAACCCCGAGACACCGCATGGCAGAGGGGGATGAAGACGGCAACGAAGGCGCCCCGGCAGTGCCGAGCCCGGCACGCCGGCGCAACCGCAGCCGCCAGCGACTCAAGGCGAAGGGTTCGCATGCGACCGAAAAACAGGTAGAAAAAAAGGCTTTAACAGCTCAAAAAAAATCCCACCTGAGCTCATTTTTCCCGGCCGTTAGCATCACCTAACCCACCGCCGCTGCCGTGGGAGGTGCCGGCACACCGAGCGGCACCGCCGCGCCGGCAGCCCTCGCCCCGCCGCCCATCCCGCCGGCATCGCCGATGGTTTTCCAAAAATTAAACCAATTCAACCCACCGTAGATGAGGCCGCAGAGGGTTTCGGAGAGGCCGGAGAGGAGCAGTGTTGGAAACTTACTGTAGAAAATTGGCCGCTCGGCTCCGGCTCCTTGTCCCTACTGGTGGGAAAGTCTATAAATCTCTAATAAAGAAGAAAAAAAAAAAAAAAAAATCCCCTCCCATTTTATTCCTTCTCTCTCCCCCCCTCCAAAGGATTGCGAAACCGAGAGGGCAGCCGGGGCTTGGATCTGCAGCATTTCTGAGTTCCTACGGAGTCTGGGCTCCCTGCCACCAGCAACAGCGGCTCTGGGGGTGTGGAAAAAAGGAGGAAAAAAAAAAAAAAGAAGAAGAGGAGGAAAAAAAAAAATTAGCAAAAAAAAAAAAAAAAAAAGAGTCCTGTTTATTTTGGGGGATGAGAGAGAAAACTTGCAATGCAAGCGGGGGGGGCGGGGAGCGTGGCTCTGGCAGGCACCGCGCACTTCGGAATAGGAAAGACTTTTGGTTAAAAAGCCTGGATTTGGGGTGTAACACCGGGCTGGCGGAGGATGCTCTTTCCTGGGGTGCACAGGGGCGACGAGCGATCCCCTCCACGGGGAGCGCGGCACCTCCCAGCGCGGCCGCAGCCCCCCCGGGAGCACCCATGGGTGCCGAGGGCGGCTCTGCCCTGCCCCGCCGCGTCCCCCCGGCCGCGGCGAGGGGAATTACCGAAGACAGGCTGGAAGAAAAGCCAGCTCCAGCCCTGACCCAGATTCCCCTCCAGTCTGATCCCTCACTGAAGTCATAATCCTTGGAGGGCTTCTGGTCCTCTTTTTTTTTTTTTTTTTTTTTTATTTTAAATACATCCCTGCGCGTTGCCATGGCGACGAGCGCGATGCTATAATTTCGGCGTTATAGACTTCAGCGCGAGAACAGGAGGGAGAAGGTGGTTGAAATATGGACGAGCTGCACTGGTAATGTATTTAGTGGGGAAAAAAAAAAAAAGAATAAAAAAAAAAAGGAAAGAAACCACCGAGGCGGCAGCTCGGCTCCGTGAGCAGCGGGGCTGCCCCGCGCGGAGGAGATGCAGGGGACGGGGGGGGGGGTCAGCACCCACCCCCGGGCCAGGGCACCCGCTTTTGGGCAGCGCCTTCCCTGGGCGCGGATGCTCCAGAGCCCCGCAGGGTTTTGGAGGACGCAGATTGCCACCCTGCCAGGACAAAGTGACACCTCCTAAAATCCCAAGCGGCTCTTGCCGTCCCCGAGGCAGCCCCAAGCACGGGCACTTTATTTTGGGGTGCCCTTAGCTCTGCCCATCGCGGCTCAGCACCCAGCCGGCGGCAAAACCAATCAACTTTGCAAAGCAGCAGCTCCGAAACACCTGCCCGGCCCTTTTTTACCTTTATTTTCCACCACTTTTCCTTTCCGCCTTGCTCTGCCCACGTCAGGTCCCGGCGGCATCCCATCACCAAGGGGGTGCGGGAGTCCCCGAGCTCCCGCCCGGCTCCCGACGGGACAAAAACCTGCCGCTGCTCCGTGTTTGTGCAAGGCCATGAGATACCTCCGGCCGCTCTGAGCGTCACGCTATCACGGTTCGGCCCCGAAAAGCCCCTGCGCTGGTGTCAGCGGGTTTTCCGACGGGAAGGTGACCCGTGACACCGCAGGAGGGATGAAACCAGAGCCGCAGCTCCGAGGGCTTCAGCCCACGATTTGGGATTTGGGATCCCAAGCTCTCCTGCAGCACAGGGATGGGAAAATCGCACCAGCAGAAGCTAAACCAGTTTAAACGGCGGTTCCATCCCTTCCCGCCCCATCGCCAGGCCCTGAACCGGCACCCGCCCTGACGAAAAATTTCCGAAAAGACGCGAAAATAAAAATAAAGATCGTACACAAACGCTTCTGCCTAAACGCAGCCCGACGGCCCGTGACCCCCACCCCGAGGGAGACGGGCCGCCCGTGGGGCTCACGGGGGCCCAAAGGAAGCCAGAAAGCCCCGGGGGACCCCACGCCACGCTCGCCCACGCGCGGCTGCAAGCGGGGAGGGGAGGAAAGGGAGCGGCGGTCCGGAGCGCGGCACCCGGCACGGCGTCCGGCGCTGACCCCAGCCGCGCAGCCCGCGCCCCTCGGCCTCGCCTGAGAAAGACCCCGATGGCAAAACCCCGGGAGGCAGGTGGAAATCGTCATCGATCCCGTGCCGGATCCCGTGCTGGACACACAGCTTAGAAAGGCAGCTTGAAGTGGGGACCCTGGGTCAAAAAGGGTCTCCCGAGCCCGTAAAACCATCACGGCGCATCATGGCAAAAATGGAAAATCCAGGCGTGGGGCAGCGGGTGCTGCACACCAGCCGCGGGACCCCACGCCGGGGCTCGCCACGCTCCTCAGTGCAAAAAAGCTTGTATAACCGTAAGGGGGGGTTAAAAAATAAAAAAAATTCAAAGCATTTTGTTTCAGTTCCCAAAGAAGAGCCAAACCCCCAAACCACCAGCCTCAGCGTCCGACCTGCCAGCCCTTGAGCCATCAGCGTTGCTTTTAGCGGTGCCCTGAGCTCCATATTTAACCTCAAAGGTATTTATCTTTGAGGAGCTGAAAACAAAGCTGCATTTGCATAACAAAAAAAGACCCGGTGGCCCCGGTACATGTGGAGCATGGTGGGGGGAAGGCATGCAAAGCAGCCTTCCTCCCTCGCCAAGCGCTGAAGGTCACCCGAGCGGATGCTGAGCTCGCGGTGGCTGGTCCTCTCCGCTGGAAAGGACAAGGCAAGAACATCTTTCCTTACGGGAAGCCTCTTCCCGACCTTCCCGCTTACATCTCGTCCAGCTGGAGCAACCCTCTCCAGCGCAAAGGCAGGCGTGAAATTCTGCTTGCTAAAGCAACACGCTCACGTCTGGCCTTAAACCTCAAAGATCCGAGGGCAATTAACAGGTTTTTTTCCCAAACTCTCTTGATTTGCAACCAGAATCGGTCTCACCATTTCCTCTCCTGGGTGCTGGAGCGAGGACACGCGGTTTTGTCCCCGCTCGGGCGCAGCGGGACGAACCCGACCCTTGGCAGGGTGCAGCCGGCGCGGCGAGCCCTACCCAGCCGCTCGGCTGCGGAGGAGGGAGAGCCTGGCCCGAGGTGACTCCCACGACACCCAGGGACCCCGGGAGCACCCAGGACGTCACCCCGCCGGGACCCCCGCCCTCCCGCCGGCAGGAGATACGGCAGCTCCGCGCTCACCCGTCCCAACGCGCCAGCTCGGCGCCCGCTGCCGCACCGTGCCCGAGGCTCAGCCCCGCACCCGCGTCACTGTTTTGGGACAAAGTCCCTTCGCAAACCGGTGCCACCCAACTCCCCGTCTCCTCCTTATCTCACGCCGCCGCCGCGCTGCTACCGAAACCCCCTTTTGCCCCGCCACCCCCACAGCTCGATGAAAGCTCAACCGTACCAAAAAACAAAGGGGGATCACACCGAACCCCAAAAAGCCCCCGCGCGCCCAACGCCGCCCCAAAAGGCAGACGCTCCCCGCCATAAAACGCCAGCTCTGGGGAGAGGAGCGATGGAGGGAGCAAGAAGCAGCATACCAGCACCAGCTGCCGCGGGAAGAGCCTTGGCTGCCTTCGCCACCAGCATCCTGCTCCAACCATTTGTTCTGCTTCTATTTTAGAAAGCGCCGGGGCTGGGCGCTCCGCGGCTTCCCAACCTCCCCACCGCCGAGCGAGGCGACAGATTTCTGCGAAGAGGTAGCGCCGACTCCGCTCCCCATCTTGGCAGCAGCATCCGCGCGGGGCCGGGGGATATTTTTGAACGAGGGAGTTGAGAGGTGCTAGTTTTCCCGGCGGTTCGTTGCCGGAGCGTGGGAAGGATGGCCGCGCTGAGTCAGGGAAGGTTGGGGATGGATCCGTGGTTGATCCCTCTGCCTGAAACCCAGGAGATGGGGCACGGAGTCCTCACAAGTTATTCCATGTCCAGCGGCGCGTTGAGCTCTCTGGGGAAGCAGCACCCAAGAGAGGAGGCTGGAGAGACCCCGGATCCCGCCGTACCCCAACCCCATGGCCCTGAGCCCTTCCCGGGATCCCGCCGGCCGGTCCCTGCCCTCGGAGGAGAGCCCGGCACACAGACGCTGCCCACGCGATCCCACGGCTGCTCCTCACCGGGAAACCCGACTGAACACTGCTCCCGCCTTCACCCAACTCATCCGCCCCGCTTCCCAGGGTTTATCCCCAGGGATAACGGCGGCCGGAGGCAGCTCCTCGCCTCCGCCATCACCTTCCCCCGTGGTTTTTCCCAGCAAGTTCTCAGCCGGTACGAGTGCCGCACGCCGGGCTCTGCGCCCGACGGCGCGGGTGCCTCGGCCCACCGACCCTGCCGAAGTGGAAGCTCCCTCCGGCACAAAATCTCCAGTTGGAGACCGGTCAGGAG
>VZTQ01010961.1:24367-56877 GCA_013400755.1 Pelecanoides urinatrix
TACACTCTTTCCCTCCTGGGCAACGGCCTCATCATCACCACCATAGCCTGCGACCACCGCCTGCACACCCCCATGTACTTCTTCCTCCCTGCCCCCCCTTCCTCTCCGAGTCTAAATTCTCCCACAGCGTCCATTGACGTCCCGCCTGCGTCACCGTCTCCAGCACAACCAGACAGCACGTGGGAGAGGCAGGTTTAAAGCGGCAGGGCCCTGCGAGGGCTCCAGCTGCGCACCCCAACAGCGGGACCCCTGCGGGGGGGGTGCTGCCCCCCCCACACCCCCCTCTACGCCCCCCACCCCAAATCCCCCCAGGGCCTGGCGCAGCCGGGAGGTGTTTCCCAGGGTCACCCCAGGGTGAAGCCGGGGGGGGGAAGCAGTGCAGATTGGGGTGAAATGAGGCTTTTTCTCTCCCGTAGCAAAGCTCGCACGGAAGCGTGAAAACATTTTGCTTCCAGGTCCGTGCCTGCACCCCCCCTTCCTCCCTGCCGCTCTCCAGACCCCCCCAAACGTGGACCAGGAGCGCTGGCAGCCAGGGAAGGCAGCTCCCATAGAGGTGCAAGCTCACAGCCCGGCTCCGAAAGCCGGAGCCAGGCTCCTGGCGGGTTTTCCCGGCTGCCAGGCCCCAGGCCAGGCCTTGTGCCTTTAGATCTGGGCTTTGCCTGCGCCCAAGCCAAGGTGCAGCTCGGCTGGGTCCTGAGGGCTGGGAACAGGGTTTGCACGCAGGGAAAGCGTAAGACCTCTGCAAGGGTGTGGGGTGCAGCGAGTTTTGCAAGGGCTCAGGTGGGGGGGGGCAGCAAGTTTTGCAAGGGCTCAGATGTGGGGTGCAGCGAGTTTTGCAAGGGCTCAGGTGGGGGGGTGCAGCAAGTTTTGCAAGGGCTCAGGTGCCTCCCCCGAAGCCCACTCATCATTTCGGCTCCTGGATATTGTCTTACCGCTGCAGCGCTGCAGGACAGCAACGTACCCGTGACTCAGGGCTTTGGGGTGGGTTGGGAGAGCAACCCCCCAGCCTCAAAACAGCTCCGCTTCCTCTCTGTGTCCACACTGCAGCCCTGGGGGGGCTATTTTTGTCCCTTCCCTTCTATTTATTGTCCCAAAGCCATGTGCGGTTGGAGAACGCCGTGGTGTTTGCTTTACGATTGCTTCCTTCCCGCCCATAACCTTTTGCCTTAAAACGGGATTCGCCCTGATCCTCGACCCAGGGCCGGGAAGGCCGGGCAGCGTGCCACCGGCGCTGGCACCGCCGGGCTCTTGGGGGACAGAAATTCCTGGCTCCGACCCTGATTTTGATGCAAAGCTGAATGCAGATGTGCTGCCCTTCGGTTCCCCAGGCACTTTCCCAGGGCACAAACTCGCAGCCCCGAACCTCCTCCCCTCCAGCCCCCCCAGCCCCTGCTCGGTGCCGCCGCGCTCGCAGCCAGCCCTGCGAAGCGCTCTGCTTGCCACGGCGGACAGATGGGTGAAGGGGGAACCATCGCGGCGAGCCCTCCAACAGGAGCCACCACCAGAGAGGAGGGGGGGAAAAAATGTTAAAAAAAAAAAAAACAAACAAAAAAGCAAGTTGCAGAAAGCAGCCGCCCTCAGCGTCCTGCCCAAAGTCCCACAGACCGTCTGTGGCCGAGAGAGGAACTGAGCCAGGGCCACCCCTTTGCGGGGGACAGGCAGTGGCAGCCCTGCACGTGTCCCCAAGGCCAGCACCGGACCCGCCGCGGGGACGGCTCGTTCCCATTCCCCCCGACACCCTGCTCGGGGCACTGGGGCAAAGGAAGCGTGTCCCCCTCCTGAGCCGGGCTACCGGGGCTGGCTGGAGGTTTGGGCCAGCCTGGAGAACACTGGGCCACCGGCCACGATAAATTGGGGTGGGGGGCAGGATCCCAAAGCATTGGCTGAGCCTCCAGCCCAGCTGCTGCTCAGGACCGTTCGCCGGCACCCCCAGCACGCTGCTGCCTTCGCCCCTCCGCAGCGCGGCGGGGTATGGGGTCTGCGCACCACGCCTGACGCTCCTCGCCGCAGCTGCCGGGACCAAACCCTGATGGGAAATGTCCAAAAGCTTCTGCAGGCAGCAAACCCAGGCAGGGCTTAGCTCAGCCCAAGCTGGCGGCAACTTTGCTGGTCTGCTGTGGAAGTTTCCAGCTAGGACAGCAGCAGCACCCGGGGCAGAGCGGGCAGGGCGAGAGCATCCCCCGGCTCCCGCTGCTGGGGGTTTTATCGGCAAGGGAGGCATCTTTTAGCACCCCCGAGGGTTAAGCCCAGCATGCAGCTTATCAGCTAACTGAGGCTGTGAAAACGTCTATCTCGGCAGAAAAAAACACTGCGGAGCATCTTGCAGTTTCAAATTAACTAGATCTCTCCATTTTCTTCCAAAGCAGAAAACTGCGGCTCCGCTCTCTCCCTTTTCTGGTGCACGCGGTGGCGGGGTAGAGCTTCAGCAGGCTCCCCAGGCAAGTGCATCTCCTCCGTGTGTAGGAGTAGCTGCTGATTGGGAGCAGCCCAATTTCAAGGAACTCCCAGAAGTTACAAGCCTTAACGTCTTTGCTGAATCAGAAAGCGAGATCCAGAGCAGCTCCACGCTCTGCAGCCTGGAGAAAGCAAAGGTCTGGGTTTCTGCAGCCAGGACCTCTTTGCTGTACATGACAACCGCCGGTCCTCTCCTGCAACCCGACTTGGGACTCTATCTGCAATTCCTGCACGCACGCCTGGCCCTAATGAAAGGGCCCAGCACCTTCCCCATCGCCCAGCCAGTTAAACCTGCACAAACTGAGCCCAGCGCACATAAAAAAACCTCTCCTGGGTGAGGTCCTTATCACCCGTGAGTCAAAGCAGCCTCCCAGGGTCCGACCCATCTCAGCGCTGCCGAGCCTCGATGCAGACGGGAGGTGCCCGGGGCTCCGCACCCTGGATTCGGCTGCGTGCCGCCTTGCTTTGCACCAGGAAAAAAGGCTGGAGCCCTCCCGGCCGAGACTTGGGAGCGTGACCCCCTGCGAGGCAGCGGCCGGGCTGCCCTCGCTGCTGCTCGCTTGATCCCGTCTCCTCCCCGCCTAATCCGCGCTCCCCTCCCGGTATCCTCTGCTCCACTTTAATGCCAAACGTTGGCCGGCAGCCACTCGGCTCCGGAGGACGCCTTTTTTCCCGGTTATGCAACACGCGGCTGAGCTGTTTGCCTTTCGCTGCGAGGGAGTTTTGGGAGGCCGGGCCGGGAACCCCGTTTGGGGAGCGGGCAGGTCCTGGGGTGCCCCAACCGGGGACCGAGAGGCAGCAACGCTGG
This sequence comes from Pelecanoides urinatrix, assembly GCA_013400755.1. Lineage (NCBI taxonomy): Eukaryota > Metazoa > Chordata > Aves > Procellariiformes > Procellariidae > Pelecanoides > Pelecanoides urinatrix. The sequence goes on from VZTQ01010961.1 coordinate 27,630, forward strand.
CTCCCTCCCTCGCCCTGCCCCTGGGGCTGCGATCCATTCCTAATCCCTTCCCCTTCTCCTCTTTCCAGGCATCCCAGCGCTCCCAGCCCTGCTTCTTTCCACCGTGGGCTCCTCCACACTGCAAGCTTGCTGCAAGCCCACGGCACGCCTGGCGCAGCATCCCAGCTCACCCTGCCGTCTCACAGCCGGAATAATTAATTACACTCCGAGTGGCGGTTGCAGCCCCGTTTCACATCGCTCTGGGACCGCTGACACCGAGTCCCATTTTGCTTCTCCCCACGGGATGGAGAAGCACAAGCCCCCCTCAAAGAGGGGACACGGTCCCAAGTCCCTGCACCCCGAGCCGCGGGCCTCCCCTTGCAGCCTTCTGCCGCCAGCGGAGGCTCGAGCCTCCACCTTCCAGGCGATGGGCTTATCTGCTCCACCGCAGACCTGCTTTTATGCTGGAGAGCTTTGAAGATAAGTGAGGGCTTGGGAAGAGCCGGTATTTAAGGCTCAGGCTGCCGCGTCTGGGGGTGCTATTCCTGGGCTGCCATACACGGCAGCATCTGAGCCACGGGCTGGGTGGTCGACCGTGCCACCGGCTTAGTTTGGGGTAGATCTGGGGTCCCTGCTGCCAGTGCTCAGGGTGGAGGAGAAGCCTCGGGGTGCCCAAACGGGTCCCTTCCTTGCCCCAGCCGAGGCTGCCATGCCCTTCCAAAACCCACCATGACATAAAAAGCTACCAAAGAGCCTCTTCCAGAGAACAAAAGCTTCCCCAAGCCCGGCTGCTTTGGAGGACATCCCGGCCACCCACCGCCGGACCCTGGCTCCCAAAACCCAGCGCCCTCCCCGTGCCCGGCTGGTGCCCACCAAGTCATCGGGGGGAAGGTTGGGACACAGAGGACATTTTGTTCCTTGCTCTCCCCTTAAATTATCCTGCCACATATAGTAGATCTCGGTGCTATTTTTAGGCTTTGCTTGTTTAATTATTGAGAAAGATTTTGAAGGATCTCTTGAAGGCGAGGAGACGAGCAGCCGCGGGTGCTCACCAGATTTCTCTTCCCGCTGCTGCCCGCGGAGGCTGCTCAGCCCTGGAGCTGCCATCCCCCCTTTGCCGCACGAATCCTCCGACACCGGCTCCTGCCCGCGCCTCGTTTGCCCGTGGGGATGGCCGTGGGGATGGGGAGAGTGGGGATGGGCTTTGAAACCGGTGGGTGAGCAACCCCTCTGCCGTAGCCACAGCGATAACCACCTCCTGCGCGCCAGGAAAGCAGCTCAGGAGCTGAAACAAGGGCAAAATCTGCTCCCCGGAATGACACTTTGCCAGCACAAGGGACCACATGCACCAGCCGTCGGAGCTGGAAAATGCTGGATCCCAGCTAGCAAAAACCAGTGCAATCCCAGCGCCAGCTTCCACCAGGAACAGATGTGGCCCAGAATTCACCATTTTTATTTTTAACTAAAACGGCCACTTTTCTTGCTAAAAAATGACCTTATTCTCAGCTCGCCGAGCAGAATTGCAATGGCAGGTGATTTTTTTTTTTAAACCGGTTCCTTTCATGTTTCCACTTACAAAAAGCCAAACAGAGGATGGCCTTTATTTGAGATTAAAGGGTTACAGTCAACTTGAAGTCTGCTGAGATTTCAGCAAAATAATACATAATGAAGTAAGAGCCAGATACTCAACTGGCATCAACTCCCGTGGCTTTATTATCTTCCGTTTTGCAACACCTATTCCTACCTGCCGGCAACCTGGCCCAGGGACTTCAAGGAAAACCTTGATTTTCCCCGGCTGCTGGGCTCAGCCAGCCAGGATTAACTTTCCCCAGCCGAGGGTGTGGGCTGCTCAGGGTATCTGCGATGCTGCCCGTGTTTCCTAAGGAAACAAGATATATATGTAGTCACGTATTTGGTCTGTTCATCCTCCCCCTCTCAACCCCACTGGGTACGAAGGTAAAGAGATTCATTTTAATGGTGCAGACACTACGGTGCTCAAGGTTGCATTAAAATAATTATCCTCTACGAGAGATCCCGTACTCGCTCCGGGGAAGGACGGTGGAGTAACCCCGACCCTGCACATCAGCCACGGCGCGGGGTGGATGCCCCAACGCAAGGAAGCACCTTTGGGCCGAACCCCACAAAAACCCCTCTGCCGCGGACCCCCCCCCCCGCCTGCACCCGGCCCCTGGTCCTGCTCCGGGTCTGCCCCTCCCTAGGGAGGTCACCGAGCGATGCCACGCTGCCAGGATGCTCCAAAACCTGGCCCAAACTAATTGCTGCAATTAAGGATGGTGTGATGAAGCCGGGTTGAGTATCTCGAGGCAGAGCTGCTCCCAGGGCTGGAGCTGGGCTGGGCTGCTCCGGCAGGCACAGGCGGGGGGGCGAGTTGTCAGTCCCTGCTCCTTAACACCCTGACAAGCTTATAACTATTTCATTTGTTACACTGTGAACCTTTTTAAATTAATGAACATAAGGTTGTCACGGTTGCTGTGGCGACGACACGTTGCCAGGGCAACGGCAGCGATGCAGAGCCTGCGGAGTGTAATCAGGGGTCAGGCTAACGATGGAGCCAGGATGCATGGGGGGGGCTGTGGGAAGGGGCAGCGAGCCCCGGTGCTCCCACCAGCCCGCTGCCCCCCGTGCCTCTCTCCAACCCCCAAAACCAGCACCGACGGACGGGAAAACCACCATTGTAGCTCTTCCCTGCCGCTGCCACCCCGACCCTGGGGAGCAAAACTGCCCTGACACCCTCGATGTCTGCATGGCCCAAGGATGCTCGTGCTTGGAGCAAGCCCGACCCCGCTAACAGGGAAAAAGGGGGACATGCAGACCCCATCCCACGGTCACACCACCTCCCCTTTCCATCCTTCCCATCCTCCATAGGTCTGTCCGGGTCTCCGGCCCCCCACCCCGCCACGGGGGTCCACCCAGACCAAGGGTGGCTGAGGCAGAACAGGCACGGCCGTGGGGCAAAACCGCAGCTCGGGGTCCCCTCCCGAAGGGACACGAGGACAACGGGGGAGGTTTGCAGGTTTGCTCACCCTGCCTGGCTCTTCCCACCAGGCAGGGGCTGGGGCCGGGGACCGGGACGCCTCAGCCCACCACCACAGCCCTGCCCCGGCATCTCCCCACCCTGCTAGTTTGGAAGCTGCGAGTGATCCAGAGCAGTGGAGATTTTGCAGCCCTAAATGCATTTATTTCCCCCACAACGTGCCGGGGGAAATCAATAATGGAGGGGGCAACTGAACACCTCTGCAAAAAAAACCTCCCTGCAATTCGGAGCAGGAAAAAGCCTTTGCAAGGTCTCCAGGCAAGTGGGCTTTGAACTCCTCGTTCCAAGCAAAAGGAGCTCCAGCCCCTCTCACCCCTCACGGGGCAGCTCAGCAGCCGCACGGTGCTGCACAGATGCCCCCACGCGCGTGGCATCCACGTCCCGGGAGCTCACGCAGCGGGGACCCGGCAGCGGGTCCGGGTGGCCCTCGCCGGGGTGCGGAGGGAGGTTCTCTGCCCCCATGGAATTAGGCAAAGCGACGGGGTGAAGCCCAAGCGGCCGGGACGAAGGGAGTGGGGTGCGGGATGGGAACCGTCCCCTCCCCAGCGCAGGGTGCGGTGGCCGCCCTCCGCTCGGGGCAAGGCAGCCAGTCCTCCTCCGCGCTGACATCTCCCCGAGACCGAAAATGAAGGGTGTGAGAGGGAGAAAAATGGGGTGGGGAAGGCAAGTTTCGGGGCTGGGGATTTCTTCCCCTCCTGGGAAGGGAGGTCTGGGCTCAGCCCAGGGCCATCGGCACGCAGGAGGGAAGCTCTGTCCCCAGCAGCCCTCACCGACACCCCCGAGGTCCCTGCAGCGTCGCGGATGGGCTTTTTCCCCGGCTCTTTCAAGGTACCAATGGCCCAACCTCTGTTTGCACCCAGACACCCCACCGAGCCCCGCGGGTGGGAAAATGGGTGGCTGGCCTGAACCACAAACACCAACTCCCATTCCAGCCCTGACAGATGCACAGTGTAAAGCAAAATATATTTTATATATATATATGAGAAATAATTTTTTATATATATTTTATATATATATGACATTTGTAGGGGTTATTTAATATATATATTCCAAAAACCTCTCCAAAACCAGCTCAAACCCATTTTCTTATCCAGCTTTTGAAGGCAACTTTGTGGTGGGCTGCTGGAGGGAGGAATGACCCATCACGGGTGAGCACCTTTGGGTGCAGCTCGGAGCACGGCTGCCGGGGACAGACACATCCCCGAGCCCGACTCTTGGTGCCGAGGTTTCATAAGCGCGCACGTGCACGATGCCGCACCGCAGATCTTTCAGAACCCTTCCAGCTCTACCGCCTGTCAGGAAAATGTCTAAATATTTCTATTTTCCCCAAATACATTTTTCATCAAAATTGGAAAGGGGGGAAAAAAAAAAAAAGATTTAAAAAAAATCATGAAAACACAAAAATCCACATTAGGGTTTGAACAAAAGCAACACCTCGTAACTGGGAGGGGGATGCACCCCCAGCCCCCCCAAGGGACGGATCCACACGCCTCTCTCGGGGCTTTGCTGGGTTGTAGCGTACCATAAAGCCCCGTTTCCATCCTATTGACGGGAGGTGAAGCGCGTGGGGTCCCAGGGGGACGATTTCCCTCGCTATCTCCTGAGGATATCCACCGCCAGCCAAAAGCCAGGGACCAGAGCGGAGCCTGGCTCTGCTTGTGTCCCAGATAACGCTGTCACCCTACAGACACCAGGCTCGTCCCCGCGAGCTCAGCAGAGGCCGAGGGGTGAAGGAGAGATGTCAGAGCCTCCCTCCTGCCGTTAACAGCAGGACTGTGACGCCCAGGAGGGACGAGTGTCCGGGAGACCTTCCCCCCCCCGGCCCCGGCTCTGCTCTCCATCACTCGCAGTCAGTCGCTGGCAGCTGTGGCAAAACCTCACAAGTGCAAATGAGGAGGGGAAAAAAAAAAAGGAAATTAAAAAATTAAACCAGAAATAAATAAAATAAATTTTAAAATTTAAAAAATCTCCATGACCTGCAAGGGTGCTGGGGTTAACTTGGGGCTTGTTTTCCAGCACGTCGCCTTCGAGGCTGGATGATTCGTGGTGGGGAAAAGCATGGAAGCCGGTTTCCCTGCAGCCCGGTGTGAATTGAGGGGCTGGGGCTCAGCCCCATCGCTGCGAGGATGCGGTACAGCATCGCCCGGGGTCCCCGCATCGCCCGGGGTCGCTGCTCCTGAGGTCCCTCGCTGCCGCGCCAGCCGTCCTGCCACCGACGCTGCCGGGGGGGCTGCGCGAGCGAGCTTGGCAAGAAAACGCTTCTCTTTCCAAAAGGGTCATTTCTAGAGACCAAAATATGACCCGGCAGCCAAACCACAGCTTCCCCTTCCAGCAGCACCAGAGTCAGCATCATGTGCCTCGGGTGATGCTGTGCTCCCTCCCTCCGCTTTCCTTTTTTATGTGCAAGAATTTAAAAAAAGAAAAAAAAAAAAAGGCAAGGAAGGAAAATAAAGCGCAAGGAGCCTGGCCTCACGGAGCCCTGCAAATTCAAGCCAGGGCCAGCTTCAGAGAGGAAAAGACCAGCAAAATCTGCTCCAGCAGCAGTCAAGGCTAATTAAATAGCAAATGCATCCGTTCCCAAAGGATTCGGCACTTTCTAACTGCAGCTGCCGCTGACCTGCGACGCGACCTTGGGCTGCAGCCGGCCGTTGTTACCTCTCTCACGGTGGCTCAGCACCCCAAAACCTGGGGTAAAGCTCGCTGCCGCGGGAACCCCGTTTCGCACGACCGTCTGCGTGCTGCCGTCGGCTCGGCCGGGGACCGCTGGGTGCCAGGGGGTGCACCCCGGGGGCTGCTCGCCCCCCGCTCGCCCCCGGCCACGCTCCCTTCCTGCTGGTTCCCCTGCCCTAAAGTCAAAGTCACTCCTGCAGAACGTACCTGCCATCTCCGGGCACGAGGGACTAATCCCGTTTTACAGATTAAAGCATCATCTTGTGATGAGTTGGAAATAGCGCCCGACCCTTCCCCGCTCCGACCCGCAGCCATCCCGACTGCTCCCTCGCCGGGGCCAGGACCCCCATTTTATTGTGTTAGCCCTAATCCCAGGATTTCGTTCCTCCCGTTCCCCAGGTGCAGGGCTCGGTTTCTCCCGTTCAATCCCAGGGACAACCTCCCTCCCACTCCCCCTTTCCCAGCGCCCGCTCTCTCCCTGCCAGCACCAGGCACCCGCCGCACACCCACCTCCGCTCCCTAATCCCCCCTAATCCTCATTTCTGCCTCCGCGTCGGAAAGCCCTTATCCAGCTCCCTTGTCTAACTCGGGAGCCGAGATAACTCGCTATCTCCCACCCCAATCTCTTCCATAGTCTATTTTCTTCCTGCCCAGAGTTGATTTCCCTCACCTAATTGCCCGGAAAGCTCTTTTCCCTTCCTCTAATCAGTCTGGAGCAGACTTTCTCTAGATAATTGTGCCGAGACCTGATCACCCTTCTCATCTCCATCTCTCCAACACTCCATTTCTTCACTAAACTCATCTGCCGGAGCTGCGTTCCTTGGTCTAATTATTTCAAGGCTCCGTTGAGTTACTTAATTGCTTGCTCTTCTGGTGCCTGTATCTGAAAGCTCCCAGAGCATCTGGGACGGGGCTCAGGTCTGAGTTACCCTGGTAGAGCCGCGTTTCCAGGGAATAAACTTGCTCCAGGTGTGCGACGGTGTGAGCCCAGAACAAAACCTGCTTTAAAAAAAAAAAAGAAATTCTCTGAAATAAAGAACTTGCTGCTTCCCTTGGTTGGAGGGGCAAGGCCTCCTCGCTCAGAGGAGCAGCAGCCGGGAGATACTTCGCTGCATCCCGCGATGAGTTCCACAGGGCTCACACCAGCCGCAGCCAACAATAAACCCAACTTTAGGCCAGGCTGTGAATTTACCCGTGCTAATGTCAATTTAATAGTCCATTAAACTCAGTCCGGTGCCCCACAGCCCTTGGAGGATCCAGCTGGGACCGTTTTCATCCCATCCCATCCCATCCCATCCCATCCGCTCCACCATGGTAGGAGCCGTAGGGGTTGGTTTTAGCGGCTCCTCTCCCCTATTCTCATTATCGCCCAGCCTCGTCCTCTTTCCCAGGCTAATTGATCCACTGTTTTGTTTTCTTATCAAATTGCTCTCAGCCTCTGATGCTCCTTTAATCAATTCTCAGCCCTATCTGCACCAAGGACCGCTGGGAGACCTTTCTTTGCAGCCACCGCTGTATCTAATCACTTGGAGACTTTACCTAATTGGTGTAAAACCTGATTTCTTTCTCTAATCGCTCCGAGGCCCTGATTCACTTATCTAATCGCTCCAAAGCCCAGGCCTTGCACACCTCTCTCCGGAGCTCGGGCATATCCTTCTCCATAGGTTTCCCCCCCCCGCAGGTGGCTGGGCTCTCTTGACTCCCTAATCCCTCGGCTGCTTGATCTCTTTAACTAATCCAGCCAAGATTTGGCACCCTTGCTCGGCTGCTCCCCTAACCCAGTGCCGGGAGGAATAAACCCACCGCGGAGCGATTTTCTCCCATCTTTCCCCCCCCACACACAGCGAAGCACAAATCTGCCGCGGTTGGGTTTTTGCCTGCTCCCCCCACTCCGACGGTCCCCTGGGAAGGGCGACGCGCGTCCCCAGCACCCGGTCCCCTCGGGGTGCGATGGTCACCCCGGTGATGAAGGCGCAGGCGTGTCTTGCAGTCATCCCCCCCCAAAGGGTCACCCCCCCTGCCAGAGGAATCTCCCCTCTCCGCCGGGACAGGGTGCTCCGGCTCAACCAGTTCCCACTTTGCTGCACCCACTGGGCTGGGCACGGGGAGGGGACAGCGATGGGACAGTGAACGGCAGCCCGGAGTTTGCCTCCTTTGCTTCGCAACGCCGCTCCCGTGGCGTTCGGCCGCATCGGCCCTCGTGCCGAAAAGGACCCGCCGTCACCATCGCGGGCTGGAGCGCGGCTCGCCCGAGCCCTTTCTTTCCTCCTGGTGAGTCACGTCCGCTGATTCAAGCAAAAAAAGTTGACGGGGGAAAAACATTCACGAGCGCCAGCCTGGAAGGATCCCAAGGCTTGAGGACAGGGTGGCAGGAACAGAGCAGAGGGGAGATTTTGGGTTTTTTTTTCCTCTTTTTTTACCCCTGGAGTTTCACAGTCCTGTCCCACGGTTCCCCCCTCCGAGCCCCGGAGCACGCAGCCCAGCGGGTGGGTGCGGAGGGGCCAGGAGCACCCCGATCCTGCCTCCCTGCTCCAGCAAGACCCTCGCGCTCTCCCCTCAGACCGTCCCTGACCTCGTGCCTGTTGCTCCGGCCGGCGGTTTCAGCCCCGGAGCTCATTCTTTCCCCTGGAGCATCCGTGCTGAGCAAAAGCTTCCCCTTCCCGCGGCCGCCCCGGCCCACGCTGGCTCAGCGGCACAAGGTCGCTCCTGCCTCGCCCTCGGCGGGAGCCACGCAGGGTGACTCACGCCTGGCTCCCCTTTCCGCTCAGCCCCACGCCGCCGGAGTTTTTTGGGGCAGAAAGTGCTGCCCCCCCATCCTGGGAATCGGATGCAGCTTCAAGTCCCAGCTCCATCCTCTTATCGCTTCAGTTTTCCTTGCTCCCGAGCCTCGGGCCGGAGCTGCACCCAGAGATGCTGCGATGGAAACCGTACGGCCAGGAGGGGAGGGGGCTGCGCAGGGCTGGAAGCAAAGGAGATGGGACCGGGGTCTCACCTGGGAGCTACAGCAAGGGTGCAGGAGAGCTGGGGCCTGATCCTTGCCCTCTCCATTCAGAAAAGGGAACAGGGCAGTGAATCAGGGATTTTTCAGACCTTCATCAGAGCAAAGTGGTGGCTTTTTATCCACTCCCATCCGAGATGGCCCCAGGTACCACCAAAGCCCCCCGGCTCCTCGGGTGGGAGGATGCGCGGGAGGCAGGCGGATGCCCAGCCCCTTCCTGGGTCCCTGCCCTCCGCGCGGAGCCGGGAGCACGTTCCCAGAACCAAGCAGTGGGAATTTGGTGTGTTTATTTGCAATCCAGCGCTGACCCCGGGACTGGGAGGAGAATGAGTCAGCTTCCAGTTCAGGGCAGGATTCCTCATCAGGCCTCTCCTTTCAGTTAAAACAAGCGCCATTTGGAGATGCGGCAATTAAATCATTTAATTAAACTGGCACTTCTAACTAGCGACAGGCTGCAACCTTTCCACGCCGACACTTCTTGTGCAAAGCGGGATGGGAAGCAACAGAACCCCCAAACCGTTGGCTGGCAGCAATAACTACCAAAGCCCCGGGGTCTGCGGGCTCAGGGAGGACCGTGCCCCCGGCCCCGAGGGGCTCAGTCCTCCTGCTGCAGCCCCCGAGGGGGTAACGGGCATCTCTGGTGCTGCTTGGGCTGCAGAGAGCGGTTCCTGGCCCCCAGGAGCAAAGTCCTCGCCCACCCCGGGTTGCTCTGCCCTGGGGATGCCGCGGGGCGCAGGCGGCTCGGCTCTGATGGATGTCAGCGCTCGCGCAGCTCCCGGGGCCCCAGCCACCAGCATCGTCATCCTCCCCGAGCCCGCTCTTGGCCCCTCTCCCCTCCTCGGCCACGGTTCTGCTGGTGACCCCGGCCCAGCCTGGCCCTGGGGAGCCTGGCTCCGTCCCTTGCTGCCCGCACAGGCAGCAGCCGCCTCCACCCCGCTCTGAGGAAGCTACAGGAGATAGAAAGCAATTCTGAATTAGGCCATTTGGTGCACCGATACAAAAGGAATGACTCCTGTCCTGGATGGATACGGGTGCACCCACACACGGCATTACCCGACGCCCTCGCACCCCTCCCGTGAGCTGCGCACGGTGCTGCACAAACCCCAGCCACCCCCCCCCCCCCCGATACTGCCGTTTTGCTCCCTTTCTTCTGGGCAAGGAGGAAGGGGATGAGCCCAGATACTCCCCAGGCTCCGGGGAAGAGCAGGGCTGGCTGCTTTCCCCATGGGCAGGGATAACCCATCAGTCCCTTTAGCCACTCTTTTTTTGCTCCTCTGAGAGCCAGCTCCCTCTCGGAGATGCCGAGGGGTGCCAAGCAAGCACCCATCCCCGGCTCACCCGGGAGGGCAGCACCTGAGCTGGGCTCAGAAACGACCCCATCAATCCCCCAACCCCCCCAGCCCCACCGGGGGCTGCTGCCGGGCCGGCAGCTTCGCCTTGCCGAGCCGAGCCGCGGCTCCTCGCGGCGGAGCGCCGGTACCCGCGATGCTCCAGCCTGGCATGGCTTCGGGGGTTGCCAAAGCAACGGCAGAAACACAACAAACAGCAACAACACACAGCAGACAGTCGGCAAACATTCCCTTCTTATTTTCTCCCCGGTTCGGTTTGTGCTTTTTCCCCTCTCCCACGAGGAAGCTGCTACCATCGGAAGGGAACAACAATATTATTCTTAAGCGCACGAAGCCTGCGCCATCCCAGCGGGAGCCGCTTTGCAAAGCTCCCGGCGCTGCCGGGAAGGCGGCTGCTTCTCGGGAGGAGCCCGGCGAACCCGTGCTGAACCCCGAGCCCGACACGGGCAGGCTCGAGCCGCTCACCTACCTCCTCGGTGCCGCAGGTGAGGTCTTCAGGTGCTGAGTAATCGGGGCTGTGCCGAAGCCAGGTTGGCCAAGTAGGGTGAATCCCTCCTCCCGGGCAGCCGCGATGTTTTTCCGGGCTGTTGGGATGTCCTGACCTCGGGGCTGGGATGCAGCCGGCACGGCCCTGCTGACTTTTACATCAGCCTCTATCCAACAGTGTGTTTTAGGGGGGGTCCGGGGCTCAGCACCCTTTTGCACAGAGCAGGGAGCACAGGAGCATCCTCAAGGCTGAAGCAGGATGCGGACCCAGCCGGCTGCGCCCGCGGAGGGGCTGGGGGTGCACGGACACCCCGGGGCTCGCCGAGGCAGCGCCGCAGCCCGAGTCCCGCAGCCGCCTTAGCGAGGGGGATTAGCGGGCGCAGCGTGGGGTGCGGGCTTTCAAACCGGGATTAGCATCGCCGCAGCACGTGACGCTGGGGGAGAGCGGCTCTCCGGGAGCGCTGCCTTCGAGCCAGCCTGCCCAGCACCAGGCACCCCCCGGGCCAGGCACCCCCCGAGCTGGTGGGATCAGGAATCTCAGCAGCAGCTTTCTGAGCCCAATTTAACAACTTTTCATCTTTTGGGGGTTTGTGGGTTCCTGCGAGCGTACCGGAGTAGATAGAGGATGCTCCCAGGACAGCGAGCTCCCAGCCATGAACCTTCCTGCGCTTCTCCATCCTATCTCACCTCTCCCTCCCAAAATTTGGGAAATCCCAGACCCAGCAGCCCCTTTCCCACCCCCGAGCGGGGCAGCAGCCCCAGGGTGGGTCTGGTGGCACCTATCCCCACTGATTGCACTTGGCAGCTGCCTCCAATCTCCTTAACTCTTGCAAATGCCAAGTGCCACGGGCTGCAGGGGTTATCTCTGATGCCCTGAGAGCCAGCCTGGTTAGATTTGCAATACTTAACTCATATCCTGTACCCCACGGCATTTTTCTCTCCCTCTCTCACGCACATGTATACACATGCATACACTTATATGCATGCATCTGTAAACCCTCTCACATGCCCTTTTTTCCTCTTTTTTTTTCAGGCCCACTCATCTGGCAGCTCATTTATGCTCCTGGAGGCAATTATGGCAATAAGTAACGAGGGAGAGGGAACAGGGCTGAAGGAAACGGTGTTGGTGTTGCTAAGGAGCTGCATGGCAAATGGGGAGGTGGCACCTTCGCCAGCACCCTCCGGCACAGCACGGCACAGCCGCCAGCTCCTCTGCGGAGCCGGGGACGCCGGATCGCAGCCAGGTGCAAGAATGCAGACCTGGGAGGTCAGCGAGGGGACTGAGCACCACGATGCATGCGGCCACGCAGGGAGTGCACGTGGCCCCAGATGCAGGACGGTGCATGGGTGCGAGGCGCTGGATGGGACCCGCGGGAGCTGGGCTAGGTGAAGTATGAGCCTCAGGGAGAGCCCAAATCTCTCCCTTTCTCCCCATCCTCAAATCATAGAATCACTGAATCACTAAGGTTGGAAAAGACCTCTAAGGTCATCGAGTCCAACATCAGCCCAACCCCCCCATGGCCACTAACCCATGTCCCCAAGCGCCTCATCTACACGTCTTTTAAATCCCTCCAGGGATGGGGCCTCCACCACTGCCCTGGGCAGCCTATGCCAAGGCCTGACCACTCTTTCATAAAGAATTTTTTCCTCATGTCCAACCTAAACCGCCCCTGGCACAACTTGAGGCCGTTTCCTCTCGTCCCATCGCTGTTCCTTGGCAGAAGAGACCGACCCCCCCTCGCTCCAACCTCCCTTCAGGCCGTTGCAGAGCGCGATGAGGTCTCCCCTCAGCCTCCTCTTCTCCAGGCTGAACCCCCCCAGTTCCCTCAGCCGCTCCCCATCAGACTTGTGCTCCAAATAACACCTTTCAGGATGGTTTTAGCAACAGGTTAGGGCAGGACCTGACTTTCCTCCCTGTCCCCTTTCGAGCTGGCTGTCCCAGCCTGGGCAAGCACCACGCAGCCCCCAGCGAGCCCAGTGCCCCGGGGAAAGCCCACAGGGCAGAGGAGAGGCAAGTCCCCTTCACCCGTGTGCCTCCCTCTCACGTTCTCCCAGATTTGGGCCACACGCCCTGGGATCGGCGTGACCGACCCGTCCCTCCAGCCGGAGCTACGCCACCAGTGTTTGCAGCACGGTCGCATCCAGGACCCCGCGACGGGAGGCTGCCGGTACCCGCCGTGCTACAGGGTGCCCACAGCACCCACGGTGCACGGCACCGCACAGCACCCACGGCCGGTGCCGGGGCTCCCACGGCCACGGCGCTTTCCCCCAGCTTGCAATGACATCTAGTGGAGCTGCCGTGGGAGACGGCTCAGCCCCGGCGAGCCCACAGGCCTCCTCCGGCATTTCCAAGGGCTGAACTTCTCCCTCCAACCTCCTCTTCAAAACGCGTGGGCGGGAGGCAAGAGCCGGCACCCGATTTCCCAGCCGTGGCTGGCCACCGCACAGCTTTCCAGGAGCCAAAAAAAAAAAAAAAAACCAAATCACCTTTTCCACAGCAACACCGAGTCGCCTCCAGCCTGCGCTGAGCCTGAGGCGAGGCGCGTGCTTAACGAAGAGCTGGGGATTATTATCGTTATGCAGAGCCTTTTGCATCGGGCTCCCCCTCCCGCCCCAAAACATCACCACTAAATGGTTTCAGGGTGTCAGATGCTGTTCCTGCAAAGCCGACGGCTGCTGTAGGAGGAGGCTGGTGGCGAACAAACCCCACCAAGCCGCAGCCAGAGAAGTGCCGGTTCTTCCTCTGAAGGCAAGGAAGAGAAAAGAAATATGGTAACCAGAAGAAAAAAACAAAACCAACGTGGTAAGGGGTGACAGGCACCAGTAACTCGCAGGGATCGTGTCCCTGCTGCTGGTGCAGCACCCAACGGGTTAACCACAGCCCGGTCCTATTTTAAAACTGGAAGAGTGCTGCAGCTTGATCCCCATTCATTCCTTTAGAGATATAATCACAGTCTTTATGAGAGGTAATCATAGTATTTATTTAAGAATTAAGTGTGTCTGAAAGTGGCCTAAATTCCCCCTGCAAGAGCGGAGTCGATGCCTCAGCGTCTGACTCAGCGCTGCTCCAAGGGAGCCGGTTCCCGGCAATGATTCCATGATTCCCGTCGCCGTAAGCCGAGGGGGCACCTTGCTTTGGGGAGGGGGTGCCGTAGGAAATGCCAAAGCACCCCATAAGTGAAATAAGGGGCCGGCGAGGACCACAGAGCTGGGTGAGGGAAAAAATGATCATCCAGAGCAATTCTGTATTTTCTTATACATATTTATTTGGAGTAAATGAGCAAGGGCAGCACAGGTGGAGGGGTAAGCGCTGTTTGCGGCTTTCATGACAGAAGGGAAAGAAATAAAATACATAAAAACCTCATGCACAAACATCACTTTCCGAAGTCAAGACAATCAGCCGCCCCAGATGCCAGTAGATCAGGTACCGTTGAGTTACCACAGCAGCGATGGAGATCCCCATCCAGGTCCCCCAAAAAAGCTCCTTTGGGGAGCAGGTTTGAGCCCTGCTGCTCCCGTGCCTGAAGGAGACGGGGCTGGGAGGAGGCTTGGGACCGTTACCAGCTCCTTTCCCATCTGTGGAAGGGGCTGGGGAAGGAGCTTACATGGAGGAGAAAGTGCTTTAAAAGCAACCATGGCCAAACTCGGTCTAATTAAGCACCAGAGCAAATCAACAGCCTGGCTGAGACAAGGGCTTGTGGGAGGGAGGAACCAGCTGCCAGGCGTCAACGTGGTCCAGAGGAGAGGAGAGGTCCCTGCTCCGGTCCCCGAGGCATCCCGGGGACAGCAGCGGCTCTGGGCCACCCTCCTCTACTGCTGCCTCCAGCCTGGCTGGAAAGCAGGCAGCGAAATTCATTTTAAAAACCAAAATTCTCCTATTGGCACCTTGATTTACTAGAGAACAGCCCACGCGTGTCTTCACAAGCAGTTATTGCCTCTATATTCTCCCTCTCTCCTTACCCCCATATAAAATCTAATTCTGATATTTCCCCATCTTTAGTGGGAGGGAGGAAAAAATATATATTAAAATACCTTTATTTCATCACTAAAAACCATGTGTAGTGTCCAGAAATCCATCGTGTCCTTGAGCAGCCGGCTGTTAGTAACACAGGAACTAAACAGCCAAAATACCCACAAAAATTAGGTTTTAAAAGCTACGTACGCTGCAAAAGCTGCGGCAGCCGCATCCCTCCTGCGGGGAGGGTCGGCTACGAGCTCACGCCGGCGCAAGCCGCAGCGGCAACCTCCAGCCAACACCAATGTTGGGTTGCCCGGGGCTGGGCTCCGAGCCCTCTGCTCTCCCCAGCCGGGCGCCGCTGCATGCGGATGCTGCATCCGAGCAGGAAAACTTCATGGCAAGCCGCAGCTTTCCCCGCCGCGGGGACGTGCCGCCCCAGCACCACCCACCCCGAGGTTTTCTCCCTTAGCCCTCCCCACCCGCTGACCCCCGTTACTTCTTGAAGAACTTCTTGTTGAGGAGGAAAATGAGCAGGTTGACATTGACCTTGGCTTTATCGAACATCTTCATGACGGCTACGCCCTCGTATTGCAGCTGCAGCAGGTCCTGCGGGAGAGGTGACCGTCACCGGGAGGGGGCTGTCCCACCCTCAGCACCCAGGGGAGAGGGGACCCCGCATCGGGACAGACAGCAGGGAGATGCACGGCGAGGCTGGCCCCAGCTAGGGGTAGGAACCCCCATGGGCTTCAAAGCCCCCCAAAACCAGGCAGGTGTGGGGACCCCACCCACCCCCTGCACCCCCCAGGGCACCGGCAGCCCCCGAAGGGGTTCCCCACCTGGTAGTGCAGCTGGAACCGCTCCATGTCGATCCCCATGAATTTGGCTTTCACCTGGAACCTGCCCGATTCCTCGCAGGGGATGATGTCGAAAATCACGTTCCTGAACCTGAAGGGACAGAGCTGCTCACTGCCTTCACGGCTTTAATGCAACCAAGGAGCGGGTCGCCCACCCAGCGCAACCCCCTCGTCACCCACGCAGCCCAAAAACCCCCCCTTCCAAATCCCAACTCTCCTGGTAATACCCAAAACAACTCACCCCATCCTCGGGGGGACGATGGTGGACCCACATGCACCCTCCTCCTCCTCCCAGGCTATTTTCCTCCACCTGCCCAAGTTTTGTGCCCAAGCTCATCCCATGGACCAGGGGCCACGTACTGGCTGAGCGGCAAGTCCTCGATCTCCAGCAGCACCCCCTTCTCGAACAGCCGGGCCGCCGTGTAGCGCAGCGACTGCGGCTTCTTGTTCTTCCCGCTGACCCTTGAAGAGAAGGGACGACATGCTCAGAGCCGGTCTCCAGCCACACGCGACCCCTCGGACCCCCAACAACATCCAGAGAGCAATGAAAATTAAAAAAAAAATTACTTTTTTTTTTTCATTGCTCTTTTTTTTTTTTTTAACGTTACTGGGTTTTTTGGTAAGGAAACGTACTTGTTGCTGGCTGCCAGGTTGTCGAGGCAGGTCTTGATGTACTGATTGTAATAATCAATTTGCTCCTCATAAAACGAGGTCTTGGCGTTGAGGCCCTGCAGGGTCTGTCTCAGCTTCAGGAGCTCCCCTTTGCGGTGCTGCCGGTAGCGCCTCTGGTTGCGGATGTCCTGGAGGAAACAAAACCGTACAAAAAACCCGATATAACTCATTCTGAGCTTTATCGAAGCACCAGCGCGGGATCTCAAGCGGGTCTAGAGGGGTGACCTCCCGCCTCGGTGTCCCCCAGCACACCTTGGCCAGCTCGTCGATGAGCTCCTGGTACTGATGGGCAGAATCCACCAGCCCCAGGCTCTCCAAGCGCCGCAGGTTGCGGATGATCTTGCGCTTCTTCTCCTCCAGGGACAGCTGGCCGTTAGCAGCCAGGGAGCGGTTGCGTTTCAGCTTGGCGGGGGTCCGGGCGTCCCGCAGCGCTCGCCCGCGCAGGAGGCGGTGGTGGGAGGCTTCCTAGGGACGAGAAGGGGGCGAGCCTGGCACACGGCCGGAATGGGACGTGAGGAGATGGAGCAACCAGCCCCGTCCCCAACACACACACTTTGATACCGCTCTCTCCTGGCCCAAAACACGTGTTTTCTCTGAAAAACAGAGCCCAGCCACTGCTGGGGCATAAGAGCAGCGGCCAAGCCTTCAAGAGGAGTGAGGCAGCTTTTTGCTTGAGGGCTTGTTTGCCGTTTCCCCAAGAAGTTTTTTAGCTCATCCCCAGCAGCAGCCTCGCGCATCCCACCTCCTGCTCCGAGGCCGCTGTCCACAGGATCTCCGGGAGGGAATCTCCTGGCTGGGACTGGATCACGTCCACCAGCATCTGCTTGGTGCTAGAGACCAGAGGGAGAGTCAGGGGTCCGCTCCGGACCATCACCCTCCTCCCCCAGAGCAGCACATTTAGTTGCTTCCCAAGGGCTTCTTGCCCCCCTTGAGCACCCCAGCTGGCACCCCAACCCCCAGCAAGCTCCCCTGAAGCCCGCAGAGCCCATCCTCACCTCAGCAGCAAGCTCCTCGTGTCGTTCTCCTCGCTGCTGGCCGCCGGCACCAGCTTGCCGGTGAGGGTGAGGGAGATCTCCATTTTGCTGAGCTGGGAGAGCATCTGCTCGGCACTGCTGTCCGCCGGGCCGGGAACGTTCTCCCCTGCGAGGGCAGAGAGAGCCCAAGTAGCCACATTGGGTCAGGAGGGCTGGATTCCCCAAGCCCAAAGTCAATCCCGCTAGAGCTTCATGCAAGAAAAGTATCCTGATCTCCATCCTCCTGCCAGGGTGGGTGGTGGGTCCCAGAGCTTGACCTACCAACGAGGGACTGGACCGTAGGAAGCTCATCAAGATCTTCCAGAAGCTCGTGCAGGGGGTCTCCGTGGTGCGGCGCGATGGAATCCTGGTGCTCGAGCAGGAGCTGGATGGGGCAAGGGAGGAGAGTCAGCGGCAAAGGAGCACGCAAAGAAACGGAGCGAAGGCCAGTTGGGCACGACGCAGTGCCCTTTGCACCCGAGAGGGGACTGCAAAGTTATGAGGTTCAGGGAAGGACAAGCAGCGGAGAACCTGCAGAATCTGGATCATTTGCTTGCTTAAAAAGGGAAAAAAAAAGCCCAGGAGGAGCTGCGCTGGTGGTGGGATACAGAGGAGCGTGATGAAACGCAGCAGAAAGCCCAGGAGGTGAGAGCAGAAGAAATGGAACCTGCGCATCTGCAAATGAGTTTTACGCCCTTACCTTGTGCGTGTTGACGAGCTCTCCCACTGTGATGTAGATGACCGGTTTGGCCACCGCCACCATCTCTGAGTATTCATCCACATTAAACCTCTCTTCTGGCTCAGGGACGCAACAGGCAGCAGAGATGAACCTCCTGCAGAGAAGAACCTCCTTGGTCAGCCCCAAAAACCCTGCCACCGGCTCGTAGCCGCCCTCCCACCCTGATGCCCTCCTGGTGCCCACCTGAACTTGTTGTGGGTGTCCTCCAGGTACCGGTTCACCCCGCAGAGATGCACGTTCTCCCCATCGAAGGCCTTGCGGGCGGCCGCGTGCTGCAGCACTTTGGCGATGGAGCCCAGGCTGCGGCGGTGGTCGGGATGCAGGGTCACCCCGGCCGAGATGTCAACAATGTCGAAGCCGTCGGGGGCCACCACCGCTGGGTTCATGAAGCGGTAGTAGAGCAGGTTCCCCACGATCTAGGGGACAAGACAGGCTGGGTGTTGGGGAGCACAAGGGCTGGTAGTTCAGCTGGGAAGACCGTCTCATCCTTGCCCAGCCTGGTGGGACCCTCCCGGAGGGGACAGCAGCACAGAGAAGAGCCCACCGTCGGCATTTCCTTAGTGGCTCAAAGAAAATGTTGACTTGAAGGCGTTTTTAAGTCAAGAGGACTTCTGTAGAGGGATACTGGCCCTTCACACGCACACGCGGTTGAACCCCACCAAGCCGCGCAGACCCCCCAGCCCCGGGCTACCTTGTCGATCTCCTCCTCCGAGGCCTTGGGGAATTTCTCAGCCAAGGATGTCCTCAGGATTTTGGCCACATAGCGCATCCCATAGCTGAGGAGAGGCAGGGAGAGGTCCGTCAGCGTGTGGGGCAGCACCAGGCTCAGCCACCCTGCCCCATCCCTACCACCCATCACCCAAGAAGCGGCAAGCCCCCCCTAGCCTTGGGGCGATGAGGAGCCCATAGGAGGGGCTGGTGGCTGCAGCACCCCTCAACGCCCTCCCCTCCCCTGCCGCCAGCCCAGACGTCCCTGGAGGAAGCCTTCATCCTCCAAGATGACCACAAAGCTCGGTGTCTTCCTTGCAGGTACCTCAATGCCAGTAGTAATGCGCTCAGAGATGGAGTGGCAAGAGCCCAGCGGGGCATCACGGGAGGAGCAGAAGCAGCAGCACCCACCGATACCTGGATTTCCCCTTGTTGACAGTGCAGCAACTCAGCCCTGCAGCAGCTAAGGGGCCGGGAAGCCCCCACCACCCAACCTCCCTTTCTAAAGCCTTGCTGAAGCTACCTTCAAGCCAACAGCTCTGCAGGGATGTGCACGCAAACCATCGAGATACGTACGGGATCTTGTCTACAGAAGAGGTGATGGCAGAGACGAATTTATCCGTCATCGTGAGGAGGTTGCGGATAGAAATATCCAGCCGCCTTTGGACCTCGGGGTGGCTGAGAGCCTGCTCAGGGCTGACCTCGTACGGGAGCTTGCTGTGGATGGAAGACAAGCTCCCCATCACCATCCCAACGCCCGTCGCCCTGTGGTCAGGCTAAGCCTCCTTGCCCAGGGCCTGACCTTTTCTGCCCGCTCTGCGACTCGGTCTGGTTGATCCACGCCTTGTAAATGTCCACAGGATTGGTGCGGATGCTGAGGGTCTTGTCCTGCAGGACCTCCTGCACCGGGCCACCCAGGATCTGCCGCAGGGCGTTCTGCCCGCGCGCGTTGCGGTAGAAGCTGACCACCAGCCGGATCACCGTGGCGTTCCCTGTCAGGATGTCATGGACGTGGTCCACCTTGGACCTGGGGAGAGAGACGGGATGAAGGGGATGGACGGGATGAAGGGGATGGACGGGATGAAGGGGATGGACGGGATGAAGGGGATGGACGGGATGAAGGGGATGGACGGGATGAAGGGGATGGACCACTGTATTGATTCTCCAACGCAGGAGGCAGCAGCCAAAGGAGGTAACTGCATCCAAGCTGATGCCCTTGGTTCAACCTTTTCCTGGACCTGTCCCCAAACCGGGGTACCCATGGCCACCCACCTGATCTCCTCCTGCAGCGCTGCTTTGAAGAGCTGGAGCAGCAGGTAAGCCTCCCGTGGGTTGGACGCGTAGTTGTAAAGTGTGAAGATGACCGACTCCATGAACTTGGTGGACTTGTTCTGGGGCATCTGGAAGATCAGCCTAGCCAGGTACTTCGGCTGGGTCTGCAGGGACAAGGAACACCAAGCTAACCCCCAAGTGTCGTGGGGTGGCAGGGGGTGGTGGGGGGTCCCTGCACTGCTCCCCCAGCTGTGGTGGGCACAGCGGAGCCCCACCAGCCCCACCTGCAGCAGGTAGAAGAGATGCTGGTAGGCCTCCAGCTTCTGCCGCTTCTCCTTGCTGAGCGACTTGAGCCCCTTCTGCTTGTCTATGGACATCATCTCCGAGAGCTGCTCCTTGTTCTTCTTGGTCAGCTTCTTGCAGTGGGAGACCACCTCCTGGAGCCGTGTGGGCAAGGAGAGAGAAGCGTTGGTGACTGCCGGCGAGCTCCGGCATTCAGCCCAGCTTCTGGGGAAATGGAGGCAGAGGGACCTCAACGCTCCCCAACCCCTTCAACCGCTTTAAAAGCCAAGCGGAGAGAAGTTCAAGCCGTGATGCCGAGGAGGGGAGGACCAGCTCTGCGCTGGTTGAACAGAGAGGTGGCCGAGGTTCTCGCCCCGCCGCCGTGCTCCCCACCTGCAGCGTGATCCTGTTCTTGACCAACAGCCCAATCTTGATGTCCATGAGGTCCAGGTCGCTCTCCAGCTGCCGGCTGGCGCGGATCCTCTTCACCACCTCCTCCTGCAGCCGCAGCACCTCCGACTCCTCCCAGAAGTCGTGCTGGCTCTGCTCCAGCAAGTGGATGAAGCGCCGGACGATGCTCAGCGGCGGGCTCCCGGCACGGACTGCAGGAGGGCACGGTGCCACCATGAACGCTCATGAGGAAGACCGAGTGGCCACCCCCACCGTGGACCCTCGGACCCCCAGCATCTCGCCAAGACACCCCGTCCTTCTCCCGAAAAAAGCATCTTCTTGCAACACCAGGACACAGGACAAGATGGTGCCGCGCTCTGCAAGACCTCCCCGGGAAGCCTTCGGGAGCGGAGGGGCAGCAAGAGCAGCCCCCGATGCCAAGGGACCACCGAGCCTCTGCCCCTCTCGTGCTTGCCACGGGGACACTGGTGGCCAGCCGGCCACCGCCTCCCCACCGTGCAGGGCCAACAAGGGAGGAGGCAGAGCCCCCTTCCCAATTAATTACAGCCACTTCAGACCAGAGACGAGCAGGCACTTACCCAGCATCCTGTAATCCCCACGGGCCTTGTTAGCTCGCACAAAAGCCTGGATTTTAATTACAGCTTTAATCTGCCAAGACAAACAAGGGGGTCAGGGATGTTTCCCCACAGCAGCCCTGAAAGACGCGGGGAGCGGAGGATCATCCAGCGGAGCAGGACAGGCCCCCGGCTCCCTGCTCCCGCCGCCGGGAATCTGCCGATGCCTGGGATGAGGGTCTCCACAGGATTTTAGGATTTCACCCTCCTTAGCGGTTGTTTCCCCTCCGCTTGCTGTATTTCACAAGCTGCAGCAACTCCAGCAGCGCAGCTTCGCTTCCCACAGCCGACACCCCCCTTTCCCCCAAAATTTCCTTCCGTTTTAATGGGCATCTTGAAGTCCTCCTTCATTTTTGGTGGAACTGGAGTGTTCTTCTCTCCTCACACTTTACAGAGCCTGGTAGTTTGGCTTCCAGACCCACCAGGCACCTTTTCCTTCCCATCTCTCCCTGTGCAAGGAGGCACCATTTTCTCCCTCCCACTCGGGGACGGAGGTCCGACCACAGGCTCAGGATCGTGCCCCTCCATCCCCACGATGGAGACACGCTCCCAGGAGCTGTTTCCCTCCCCAGCCCATCGCTCACGTTCTGCCTGAAGTAGCGCAGCCTCTCCTGGTACCTCCTCCGAGCCTGCCACATCCTCACGCCCGCCTGGATCTGGGAGAGAGATTCCAGTCGGATACTGGGAGGACTTGCTTGGCCAAAGCAAGTGGGTGGAAAAGGGGAAAACCATGGGGATTTTTGCAAGACGTTCTCCCCCAGCCCGAGCTCCCCCCACGCTGCCCAGCCGTGCCCTGGTCCAGCGGCCGTATTCCCCCCCGCAGCCGCCTCTTTACTGGGCAGGGGGGAAATGCCACCCTCATCGCCAGGCAATGCCCAACGTGGGAGCAGGGGGTGAAGGAAGAATCTTCCGAACCTTTATCGCCGCGTCTGCGTTGGCTTGCAGGTAGCGCAGCCTCTCCAGGTAAGCTCTGCGCTGCTTGTACCCCCTCCAACGAGCCTGGGCGTGAGCAGAGACAACCAGCTATCGCGACACGGTTTTAGGGACATGGTTCAGTGGCCACGGTGGTGTTGGGTTGACGGTTGGACTTGATGATCTTAGAGGTCTTCTCCAACCTTAGTGATTCTATGATTCTATGACCCGCACGAGGTCACTGCGGCAGCCAGTGGGTTTTTCAGAGAGCAAGAAGAAAGGGTAAGGCAGCATGGCAAAACAGAGGAAACCAGCACCCAGAGTGGCTGTGTGAGAAAAAACAAGCCCCGAACCATCCTCTGCAGCGCCTGGGGCGAGTCCTGGCTGTCAAACCTACAGAGCAGCAAGCACCAGTGCTCCCCGCACCCGCCGGAGGATGCTGCAAGCGGCCGCCCACGGTTTGCATCCCCCCGCGCAGAGGAGGGACGGATTCTGGCTACGTCACCTGGATCCTGACGGCAGCCGGCCGCTGCTCCCGCAGGACGTGCCGTCGTGCCGCAAACTCCCGGCGGACAAGGAAGCCCCGCAGCCGAGCCTGCAGCCTCACCACGAAGGTGACGTTGGATGCCCACAAACGCTCCCGGTCGTGCGCCGCGGTCACTCGGGTGACAACAGACTGCGGGGACACGATGGACCGGCTCAGCCCCAGCGATGCCACCAGCGCCCACCGAACCCCATCCTGCCCGTACCTGGATCTCCTCCCGGCTGAGGTGCGTGGTGTTGAGGCCACCGTCGCGCGGGCGCTGCCAGCTGCCCTCGAAGGTCTGCAGGCTCAGGTAGTACTCAGCACCATCCGTCAGCCTGTGCCGGACCCAGCACGGCTTCGCGCTCCCTGCGCACCAAGGTGCTGCTGGGTGGGTGCTGCTCCCCCCCAACAGTTCGGGCAGGGGTGCACCCCAGAGCTCCTGGGGGTGGGGGGGAAGTTTTTGCAGTCCCCAAGGTTTTACCTGCTTGTTTCTTGGTGGCCATGAGAGCCGCAAGCTGCTCCTGGTACGCCGCGGCGCAGGCGCTCGCCACGCCGCACAGGGCCACGTCGGGGTTGCGCAGCACCCGCAGGGTCTGCGCCGCCTTCCCCTCCTTGATGGCCTGGTTGATGGCGGCGGTGCCCAGAGCCACTGCGGGAGCGGAGGGGGCTCACGTCAGCCCCTTCTCGCCTCCCCCCCCACCCCACAGCAGCACCCTGACCGGCGGGGCCAGCACCCAGCACCCACGCCGGGGAGAACACTCACTCCTCCTGGCTGCCACCATGTCCTGGTTGGCCCTGCAAACCCCCTCCTGGATCTCTTCCCACCAGAGCACGGCTCCATCATCCTCGGTGGCCTACGAGACAGGGGGAGATGGCGGAGAAGACTAGGGAGCTGCATAACCCCCCCGAGAGCTTCCGCCGCGCTGGTCTTGCGCTTGGGGCAGAGCGGCTGGAAAGTGCCCAGAGGAGAAGGACCTGGGGGGCTGGTCGACAGCGGCTGAACACGAGCCGGCAGCGTGCCCAGGTGGCCAAGAAGGCCAACGGCATCCTGGCCTGTATCAGCACTGGTGTGGCCAGCAGGAGCAGGGAGGGGATCGTGCCCCTGTACTGGGCACTGGGGAGGCCGCACCTCGAATCCTGGGTTCAGTTTTGGGCCCCTCACGACAAGAAGGACATGGAGGGGCTGGAGCGTGTCCAGAGAAGGGCAACGGAGCTGGGGAAGGGCCTGGAGCACAAGTCTGATGGGGAGCGGCTGAGGGAACTGGGGGTGTTCAGCCTGGAGAAGAGGAGGCTGAGGGGAGACCTCATCGCGCTCTGCAACTGCCTGAAGGGAGGTTGGAGCGAGGGGGGGTCGGTCTCTTCTCCCAAGTAACAGCGATGGGACGAGAGGAAACGGCCTCAAGTTGTGCCAGGGGAGGTTTAGGTTGGACATTAGGAAAAAATTCTTTATGAAAGAGTGGTCAGGGCTTGGCACAGGCTGCCCAGGGCAGTGGTGGAGTCCCCATCCCTGGAGGGATTTAAAAGACGTGGAGATGAGGCGCTTGGGGACATGGTTTAGTGGCCATGGGGGGGTTGGGTTGACGGTTGGACTCAATGACCTTAGAGGTCTTTTCCAACCTTAGTGATCCTGTGATTCTATGATTCTACACCACCCCTCGAGCACCCTCTGCTTCGCAGGGTGCCGCGCTGCCGGGGGGGGATGCCACCCCACCTGGGCTTTCAGCCTTCGTGCCCGAGCCAGGACATGGTGGTAGCGCCGAGCGTTCGGGAGGGTGACGCCGGGCAGGGCGGCCGCCGGCAGCAGCAATGCCGCCAGCGTCTTCTCGGGGTCCGCCTGCACCAGCGCCTCGTTGATCAGCCGGACAGCCAGGACTCCTGCATGGGAGGGAAGGGACAGGCGGTTCAGCCCCCCCGATGCTGCGGGCACCCAACGGAGCCACAGCCCAGGGCAGTGCGAGGTTCTCTAGTGTCTCGTTAGGGCTGGGCTCCCGGTGCAATCGCCCTCCCGGAAAGTTTGGAGAACCCCCTGCTCGACCAAACCCCACTTGGGCAGGACTCACGGTTGTTTTCTTCTTGCACTGATGAATTGGTGTCGTTCACGCTGTCCTGAATGTCATTCCAGCTCAGGAACTCAGCTCCTGCTTCCCTAGATTGGCCTTTCAGCCGCAGTAAGTCCTCAAAATACCTGCAGGAGGGACACACGGCAACAGCTCGGTGCATTTTAAGCGGGAATGGTGCCTGCCAGAGCCAGCTGCCTTGCTTCTCAAAGGGGAAAAGGTAAAGCACAGGGCAGGGAGGCTGATGAAACAAGTCCAGGCGCCCTGACCGTCTCCTCCCGAGGGATTGCTCCGCACCACCGACCCCAAACACAGGGACCACCTCCTTACCGCTGCGCATTTGCGTCCTCAACACCCGAGAGGCCCAGGGCAGAGCTGACCAGGCTGCTCCAGAGCCCGTCGGGGTCCCCGGCATCCAGGGCTCTGTTAACCAGCGCCACGGCCGAAAGCATCTCCACGGCCACGAACAGCTCCTCCTGCACCAGCTCGCCCTGCACGGGACAGGCAGAGACACTGACCCCCCCATATCCCCATCCTCCAGCCCCAGCAGCACCCCCAGGCACGGGGGAAGCCCCCCCAGTCCTAGCAGAGGCACCAATCCCCCCACCGCCGATGGCACCCGGGGGGGTCTCTCACCCGTGGGTGCTGGCGCTGCAGCAGGGCCAGCTGGTGCTGGTACAGGGGGGCGGCGAGGGGGTACACGTCGGGCAGCTGCGCTGCAGGGTCCATCAGCGCTTCCAAGGTTTCAGCCGGCATCCCTTGTCGGATGGCCGCGTTGATCCGGCTGACGGCCCGCAGCACTGGGGGAGAGACTGGGATGAGCTGGGGCAGGGAGGTTGCAGGGGGTGGCCGTGCCCCGGCAGAAAAACCGGCCGCAAGCACCGCGTCCACCCCAGCCCCTCACCAGCTCGCTCCTCCTCGCCCTTCTTGTTCGCCGCGAGGATCCCTGCCTCCAGCTCCTCCCGCTCCAGCAGATCCACGTAGCCCAGCTCCTGCAGCGGGCAGAAAGAGGGGCTTCGGCTCTCACGCCGGATCCTGCTTGCGCTGACGGAGCAGCCATACTCAGACCCCTTGCAGAAAGCTGCTGATCGGCAGAGCCACCCCCTGCCCAAGGGGCACCCCCCTCCTCCTCCTGGGGACCCCCCCAGCACAGGGACCCCGCTCCCGCCAGCCCCTACCAGCGCCTTCTGCTCCCGGTCGGTGCTGAGCTGCTCCAAGTAGCCGTCGAGGTGGTCCCGCCGGAGGCCGCGCAGGGCCAGGACGGGGTCCTGCAGCGCGCGGTACAGCGCCGGCGCGTCCTGTCTCGCCAGGGCATCGTCCACCTCCTCCAGAGCCCCGTGCACTAGCGGAGAGGCCAGTTTACACCCCGAGAAAGGTGAGCAGGGAAATCACAGCTCCAAGGAGCAATCATTTTAATTTCTCCTTGGAAATACACACCCAGCCCTGCTCCCCGCCGGGTCTGAAGCTGGCCTGAGCAGACGGCTCCTTTCTGCTCTCCCCTGCAGCCTGGGGTACCACGGTCCCACCGATAAGCCCAGGAGACCCCCCCCCGCCCCAGGAGGGAAGCCACAGCTTTGCTCACCGTTCACTTTGTGGATGTTCCCTTGGATTTCAGCCTGGGTCAGACACCGGTCGTAGATGTCCTCTCCCTCAGGGATCACCTGCAGGTACTGGAGAGGGACTCCCCACCCTGAGCTTTCCGCCCAAGCGCACCCCAACGGCACGCGGCGGGGGTCCCCTGCAGCTGCCTGGGCTCATTTCCCAACTGGATCCCTCAAAGAAGAATCGTTTCCCCACCACTTTCCCCCCCCGCATCTTCTGATCAGCACAAGGCTGTGTTTTACCCACCAAGCGTGGGGACGGTGTCTGACCAAGAGGGACCCCTCTAGCTGGAAGCACCAACCAGCACATCAACAAAGGGGCTGCTCCTCTCCCAGTCCCCCCAGGACCCCCCGTGTCCTCCTCACCCTGTTCCTGGCATTGCCGCCCTTCTCCAGCTTCGCCCGGTGAAGCACCTCCTGGTAGTCGCCCGCCAGCACCTCGCGCAGGTCGAGAAGCATCGCGTTGGGGTTGCGGAGGGCCACCATCGTCTGCGCCGCCACCCCCCGATCCACCGCTTCATTGATCGCCAGCACCGCGGCGTGGACTGGAGGCGAAGCGGGAAGGTGAGACGGGGCACGGAGAACCGCGACAGACCATCCGCTATGTCCCTGTGCGCGGTGGGACAAGCCGTGCCACGCACCATGATGGGAACCCCCACTTCTCAAAGAGCAAGCTGCGCTCTCCAGTGCCCGGGAAGTCTCGGTGTNTAACGCAAACCCCAGGCGCTGCTGGCAGGGAAGGGGCTGTGCCAGCCCTTGCAGCCACGCACGGGTCTAAGGAGAGAACCCGGTGCCTCCAGAGCATCTCCCAGAGCATCTCCCAGAGCATCTCCCAGAGCATCTCCCAGAGCATCTCCCAGTTCGCTGGCCCCAGATTTGACGTTCAGGGGCTGAGCTGAGATCCTGCTGACGCACAGCGTCGCTCCCCCCGCGGGCACCCGTTACCTGCTGCTTCATCCACCGAGAGCTCGTTGGCCAAAATGCCCCCGATCTTGCTGAAGGCGGGCAGCTGCAGGCCGTACTTCTCCAGCTCCCGCTTCATGTTGTTGATCTCCTCCTCTGGAGCAGAGCACAGAGGCATCACGGCTCAGCACCAGCTCGTGGCCCAGCACTGGAGTGGGGGCAGCCAGCAGAGCCCCCCCGCTCCCCTCCCAAACCAGAGGGTGCAGAAGACACCCACGCTGGGGTAAGCATCACCGAGGCAGCTTCGGAACAGCTTGCCCAAGGTCTTCACTCCCCGCATCCCTCCCACCGCATTGTTGGCAAACCCCCACCGCGGCGCCGTACCCGTGAAGTCGACTTTCCTGAACAAGTCCTGGATCTGGGGAGCCAGCCCCAGCTTGAAGAGGTACAGGCTGAAAGACGAAGCAGACACACGCCATGACCGTGCAGTCACAGAATCACAGAATCTCAGAATCACAGAATCACTAAGGTTGGAAAAGACCTCTAAGGCCATCGAGTCCAACATCAACCCACCCCCCCCATGGCCACTAAACCATGTCCCCAAGCGCCTCATCTCCACGTCTTCTAAATCCCTCCAGGGATGGGGACTCGACCACTGCCCTGGGCAGCCTGGCCCAAGCCCTGACCGCTCTTCCAGAGAAGAATTTTTTTCCTAATGTCTAGTCGCTCCCTTCTCCCTCCCGACACTTCTCCAACACCCCAGGCTGTCACCCCAGCCCCAGGGGTGATGCCACCGAAGGGCTCGTGAGCACGAGGACAAACCACGACAAGAGTTTTGGCCCCGGGGCCGGACCAGGGCCACCCACCTGAGCGCGTGGATGCAGTAGACCAGCCGGGGCATGTTCTTCTTGTCATAGATGTCGGTGGTCTCCGGGTGGAAGATCTGCCAACGAGACAAGAGACAGCTCAGGCGGAGACGCCACCGAGATGGTCCCGGGGTGGGGGGACGGAGCCGAAACCCCCCGGCAATGCCAGCGCTCCCCGCGATGAGCCGAGGCGGCGGCGCGCAGCCCCGGTGCTGGCACGAGGGCAAAGGCCAGCGCGTCCCTTGGCCCGGGGAGAGCGGAGGGGGGACGTTACCGAGGGAAGCCCCACGTGGCTCATGGCATCGCGCCAGTGGTTGATGTTATCCGTGTGCCGAAAGTGAAGCCCGGCTGCCTGGAAGAGAGAAAGCCAGGGTCAGGCTGAACCCCACTTTCTCCCATCCGTGGGGTCCCCCTCTCCCCCAAACCCAGGGCACGAGGTTAAAGACAGAGGCAAAGCCTGTGACCCCCCCCCAGGGCAGCCCAGCCCAGAGACCCCGTTTGCAGCCCTGCTCTATTAAATTGTCCCTTCATGATTGCGATCAACGTGTCCCTCCTCACTTTGCATTCGCCAGCAATGGGAAGGTTCTGCAAGTTTTGGGGCGCGCCCTAAGGAGCGCATCCCCCGGTGCCGCAGTCTTACCTTGTACCGCGTCTGCTCGCGGTCGTAGATCTTCTTCAGGGGGACCACGGCGGGGGCAAAGCAGTGGCCCAGCTTGGCCAGGACGACCCCGTTGCGCAAACTCTCTTCCAGCTNAATTTGAGCTGGAGGCAGAGGGGCTCCCCAGGTCCAGCCCCACCGCTTGGCCTCCTCCAGGTGACACAGGTACTGGTAGGCGACGTTCTGCCTCCTCTGCTCGTCCATCTCCTCTGCGGTGAGGCGCTCGCCTGGGCGGTGGCAGGGGCACGCATCAGACCCCGCTATTTGGGGGCAGGGGCGGCTTTTTTGAGCACCCATCCCCACCCAAATTAAGATTTCAAAGGCAGGGCTTTGGCGCAGCAGCCCAAACCACGGCCCTCGCGTGGGTGGCACCGCGCTCGGAGGTGACGGTGACACCGGCCAGGCCCTGCTGGCGGTTGGAGGAACGTTTCCAATATCCCGTTTTCCCAAAGTAGCGGCAGTGGCCGGGACCCGGAGCCAGCACCCGGGGGGGCGCGGCTGCAGGGTGGGGGTCCTTTCGTACCGCTGGTGCTGGAGGCACCCGTGGCGGCGGGGTGGCACCCAGCAGCACCCCCACCAGGCACATTCCTCAAAACGTGTCCCCTCCAGCCTGTCCCCAGGTGCCTGGGGCTCCACCACCGTCCCCCATCCACCCACACCCCCAC
>VZTQ01010961.1:58830-69076 GCA_013400755.1 Pelecanoides urinatrix
CACATACTGGGGTGCGGGGGGAGCCCGTGGGTGCAGGGGGTGGCACATACTGGGGTGCAGGGGGAGCCCGTGGGTGCGGGGGGTGGCACACACTGGGGTGCAAGGTGAGCCCAAGGGTGCGGGGGGCATCCCGGGGTGCAGGGGGTGGGCACACGCAGGCACCAGCACACGCACGGGACACACACCCCGGGGTGCCAGCGGCTCAGCACACACAGGGCCCTGCAGGGCCCACGGGGGACGCACGGGGATCTGCACCCACCAGCTGTCAGCGGGGGCACCCCAGGGTCTGCCCACCCGGGCTGGGCCAGGCGGGGGCTGCTGGGGGACCCCAGGACATGCCAGCCAGCCCCGGGGTGCCCTTCACCCTCACTGCACCGTGCCCGTGCATCAACCTGCTCCAAACCACGCACGTGTCACCCCATTAAACAAGTCCCCAGCGCCTGCCCCGGGCTGGGACAGCGAGGGGCTGGTTGTGCCATCCATCACTCGGTTCACACCGGCGCTGCTGATCCAAGTTGCCATGGTGCTGTTCACCGCGCCGGTGACGGAGATGAAACCGGAGCCAGCGGGGCCATCGCTGGAACGTGCCTTCCCCAGCAGGAGACCTGGCTTTGTCCCAGTTTGAGGGTGCCACGCACGACCCTGACGCTTTCTTGGCGCTCAGAATCTACCTGTGCTCCAGCACCAGGCCCCAGGCTCCAGCATCCATCACCTGGGGGGCTGCAACCCGCGCCGGGTGGCTTTCCAGGCAGCCCAGACCCTTCGGACCCCCTCCGTCCCCATCCGGAGAGCGGTGGTTTGCCGGCTGCAAGCGGTGGTGATGCCCTGTCCCTCTCGGCACCCTTTGCACCCAAGGAGCAAACAGTAAGTGCAACTGGTTATTTTGGCTCCCATAAAGACACCCTGGGAACATCCACCCCGTGCTGCGGAGTCCCCCCTCCTCCTCCAGTGGCCCCCCTCTCCTCTCTGGTAGCCACAAAGGTTTGCAGGAGGTGGGCGCCGAGCGCAGAAGCTGGGCTGGGGTCCTCCATGGAAAGGCCTTTTTCCTCCCTGAAACTTTAGCAGCAAACAGGCTACAAGAGTTTTCTAATTTTTTTTTTTTAAATAATATAAAATAACGCTGCTCCTTTCAAGAAATCCCAGGACTGTGCCGGCTCGGGCTGCCTGCTGCATCTCCCTCTCTTGCAGGCAGGTCGCTCACCCTGCCCATGGCTTCGGAGGAGGCTGCTAGCCCGGGAGCGCAGCCCACGGCCCCCGCCGTCAGGAAAAAGAGCCGCAAGAAAGGGAAGGAGAAGCCCGAGGCCAGGGAAGGTGCCCAGGAGGGAGAGGACGAGGCGGTGGGGCAGGCGGCCGAGATCGAGGGGCTCACGCGAGCCGGGCGCCGGGCGCTGGCGCTGGGCGATGCGCGGGAGGCGGTGGGGTGCTTCAGGAAGGCGCTTCTCCTCTCCAGGGGCACGGCGAGCCCCCGGCTCCGCAGGGTTTGTGCCTTCAACCTGGGGGCTGCCTACGTGGAGACCGGGAAGCCCAAAAAGGGCCTTGAGTTCCTCCTCCAGTCCCAGCCCTCGGAGGAGGAGAGCGGGGAGCACTTGGGGGACCTTTATTTCAACATCGGAGCGGCTCATGAAGGGCTGCGGGATTTTCCGAAGGCTCTGGAGTATTTCGGCAAAGCTGCCAGGCAGGACCGTGCGGCGCAGGCTGGCAGCCAGGCAGGGACTCGCGTGCAGATGGGCTGCTGCTACCTGGGGATGCGGGAGCCGGCGCGAGCCGCGCGTTGCTTCCTGGACGCCGCGCGGACCTACGCGGCGGCCGCGAGCCCCGAGGCTGCTGCGGTGGCTCTGAGCAGGGCGAGCGGCTCCATGCTGCAGAGCCGACGGTTCAGGGCGGCGGAGATCGCGGGGGTCCTCGCCCAGTGCCGCTCGCTCTGCGAAAGCATCCCCGACCCAGCCCTGCGAGGTAACGCCGCGCTGCGCCCTTCCCTCTCGGTGCCCTGGGGCGCACCCAGCTTTTCCTCTCTGCCCCGCAGGGAAACTCTACCACGACATCGGCGTCGGCTACTCCCAGATCCACATCTTCTCCCTGGCTGCCGAGAGCTTCGAGCAGGCCCTTGCCCTCTGCGGCGGCGAGCCAGACCGGCGCAGGGAGGCTGCGCTGCTGCAGAATCTGGGTGCTGCCCACAACGCCCTGCACAGCTTCGGCACGGCGCTGGGCTGGCACCGGCGAGCGGCGGCACTGCACAGTAGGTCACACCAGTATCTCTTGCTCTCGGCTTTGCCGGGTGTGCCGGCTGGGGATGGAGCCCCGTGTTCCCAATTCCAGGCGCTCTAGGGAACCGGAGGGCGCAGGGGCAGTGCTTCGGGAACCTGGCATACGCCTGCAGCCAGCTCGGGAACCACGAGGCTGCCGCAGAGAACTACCTGCACGCGTTGCAAGCCTTCCGGGACTCGGGTAAGGGCAGGCACAGGCAAATTGTCCCTGCAGCTCTGCAGCAGAGCAGACTCGAGCCGGGTGTGCGCCGGATCCAAAGGGCATCAGCGATGCTCCCTGCCCGGGACCTCGGCTGCAACGTGCTGGGCCAGCACTGATACTACCCTTCACCTCGCAGGGGATGTGCAGGGGCAGTGGCAAGCGTGCGAGGGGCTGGGAGCAGCCTGCTTCCACCTGGGAGACCCCCAGAAAGCCATCGGGCACTACAAGGAGGCCCTGACTTTGCTTTCCCACTGCCAGGTAAGGCACGCCGGGGAAACCCCCAAGGCCGGACCCTCCCGTGCATCACAGGGCGACTGCCCCAGCCCTGGGGACAGAGCCCCTCGGCCCAGCCCGCGCGGGCTCTCTCCTCCGCAGGACACCCCTGGAGCTGCCCGCGAGCGGGTCGTGCACAAGCTCAGCGACGCCATCCAGCACCAGCTCTGCCTCCGCGGTCGCCCCTCCTGCGGGGGTGGCTGGGCGCCCGCCCCAGCCCCGGTGAGCATCACCCCGGGGGCGTGGGGCAGATCGGGGTGCTGGGGACTGAGACCCCAGACCCAGCTTGGTGGAGAGAGGCACCAGGGCAGAGCAACGTGCGCATGTAAACCCCAGGCCATCCCTCCATCCTTAGCAGGACCCCGGCCAGCTGCGGTTTTGCTCCACGCCACCCCACGCCAGCGGGACACGGCTCCGGGGGAGCGAGGTGTGAGTAGGAAAGCTGCCGTCCTGTCCCTCCTTCCTCCATGGATGAGTTCCCAGAATCACCCATGAGATAAATCTTCCCTCCTTTGACCCCAGGTCCTTCGGGAGGAAAGCCCAGCCTGGGGACGAGCTGTACGTGCCTGCACCGGGAGCCTGTCCTGGGCGTTCAGGTAAGAGGGTGCAAACTAAAACCCAGACAACTTGCTTGAGCCATGCAGCCAAATTCTGCTGGAGCCAAGGCTTCGGCACGGTCTGGTACCGGCCTCCTGCCTTTGTCCTTCCTCCCCGGTTGCACAGGAGCAGCCCCGGCTGACGGCCCGGCGCTGGAGCCCCACAACCCACACGGCCGCCTGGACACCTCTGGGGAGGATGAGGATGGTCCCAGCGCGGCTCCAGGGTGTCGCAGTCACCCCCACGCTAATAGGTGGGTGGGCGAGGGGGAGGCACCCCAATACAGCTCCTTGCACCCAAATACCCTGGCAGTAGCAGCAAAATGTAATGCAGCGAGTGGCATCGCCCCGGAGACTTCTCGTGGTTAAAGGTGAAAATCCAGAGATTTTAAAAGATGCGTAGTTCGGGGGAGTGCGTTTGGGGTAATTCAAGCTGGAACTTGGGGAGGGTTCGGTAACGATGCGATAGGGGAGAGTTTATCACACGGATGCTCTCCATCACCTCCACATGAGCCAACTCTGCTTTGCACCCAGTAACCTGAAGACCACCCGCCCGCGCCCGGCCCCGCCGCGCCACGGCGGCCTCCGGCCAAGTAAGTACCAAACACGACCGGAGCTTCGCTTCCCCAGCGAGCCGAGGGCTGCGGGTCTCACGCTGCGTTTCGCAGGGCATCGTGACCACCAAACCCTCCGGCTGAGGTCCCCGGCGCGGTAGGTGATGCACTGGAGGGGCAGGCAAGGGAGCGGATGGGTGTTCTGGGCTCCAGGGTGTTCTCCAAGGGGAGGGTTGAGGGACGGAGACCCCCGGCAGGGCTTGGGACACCCCTGCTCCTTGCGACGGCCATGTCCCCAAGCCCAAAATCAGAGGGGCTTGGGATTTTGGCACCTCGTAGCCAACCCCTATATACGGNGGACCGGTGCCGCCCCCACCGCGCCATGCACGGGCCCAGCGCGGGGCCCGGCCCGCGGGGGCTCCGCTTCCTCGGGTACGACTGCGGAGGGGGCCTGCGGGCACCCGGGGGGGTGCGGGGTGGAAGGGAAGGGGGTCCCGAAAATTGCAGGGGTGCCCGGAGGGTGTTAGAGGGTGCGGGGCATGTTTGGGGGTCCGCAGGGTGCAGGGAGGGTGCGAGGGGGGTTAACAGGGTGCAGAGGGGCACGGGGAGGGGGCTGGGCAGGACACGGGGGGGGATTGCAGAGGGGTCGGGCAGGATGCGTGGGGGTGCAGAGGTGCACGGGGGGGGNACGGCGGCCTCCGGCCAAGTAAGTACCAAACACGACCGGAGCTTCGCTTCCCCAGCGAGCCGAGGGCTGCGGGTCTCACGCTGCGTTTCGCAGGGCATCGTGACCACCAAACCCTCCGGCTGAGGTCCCTGGCACGGTAGGTGATGCACTGGAGGAGCTGGGCTCCAGGGTGTTCTCCAAGGGGAGGGTTGAGGGATGGAGACCCCCCGGCAGGGCTTGGGACACCCCTGCTCCTTGCGACGGCCATGTCCCCAAGCCCAAAATCAGAGGGGCTTGGGATTTTGGCACCTCGTAGCCAACCCCTATATACGGGGCAGCAGATCTGAGGGTGGATTCACGCGCCCCTGTATGAAATCCCCCCCCCCGCCCCCTACTCTGCATCCCACCGAGCACCCCAACACCCCATAACGCCTCCGTGGCCTCGCTGCCTCCCAGCCCCGACGACGACCCCGCCGCCACCGGCTACCGGCCCCGCGGGAGCCGGGAGCCCCGCACGGGGAGCAGGACGGTGTCCCTCCTCTGCAGCCTCGTGTGACGGTGAAGGACACCGGGGAAATGGCCGCTTCCCACCGGGGACCGGCGGCCTCACCGGGGAGCAAGAACCGGCCTGGACCGCGCGTCCCCCGGGGCAGGGCCGAGCCGCCGGTGCTTGAGCCAACACGGTTTTGAAGCCGGTTCTTTGCCGTCCTCCCTTCCGTGCTGGGGCCGGGGGTCCCGNGGGGTCCGCAGGGTGCAGGGAGGGTGCGAGGGGGGTTAACAGGGTGCAGAGGGGCACGGGGAGGGGGCTGAGGGGGTGGGCAGGACATGGGGGGGGTTGCAGAGGGGTCGGGCAGGATGCGTGGGGGTGCGGAGGTGCACGGGGGGGCTCAGTGTGTCGTCGTCCCCCCGCTCGCTGGCGCTTTGCAAAGCCGAGGGGATCACAGCTGCACCCCCGGGCTGGCCCAGCCCCCGCAGAGCCGGGCTCCGGCCGGGTTTCGAGGCCCCCAGCGGTGCCATCCTCCCTCCCCAGGCAGGAGGAGGCCCAGGCCATCGACCAGGAGCTCTTCACCGACTACAAGTTCAGCGTGGACCAGCTGATGGAGCTGGCGGGGCTGAGCTGCGCCACCGCCATCGCCAAGGTGGGGGCACGGAGGTCCTGGGGGGGGTCCCGGCACCGTGGGGTGTCCCCACTTAACCCTACGCCTCCTGTCCCACACCAGGCCTACCCACCCAGCTCCTTCACCACGAGCCAGCCCGCCGTGCTGGTCGTCTGTGGGCCGGGGAACAATGGCGGCGATGGCTTAGTCTGCGCCCGGCACCTGAAAATGTTTGTGAGTCTCGTGCAGGCGGCTGCATGCTCCCCCCGGGCAGGGCGCCCGTCCCTGCGCACCCTGTACCCGCAAGCTTTGGGGTGCCTCTGGCTGCTCCTGGTGCCCGAGCGCTGTTCAGATCCCTCCTCTTCTTGCAGGGCTACGAGCCGACCGTGTATTACCCCAAGCGCCCCAACAAGCCCCTGTTTGAAGGTTTGACCACCCAGTGCCAGAAGATGGACATCCCCTTCCTCCCCGAGTTCCCGGCCGAGGTGAGGAGCAGCCCCCAGCGAGGGAGCAGCCGCCCTCAGGGCCGTGCCCGGGGCTGAATTTCACCCGCTGCCTTCCCCACCGCAGGCTGCGCTCATCGACGAGCTCTATGGCCTGGTGGTGGATGCCATTTTCGGGTTCAGCTTCAAGGGAGCGGTGCGGGAGCCCTTCGGCAGCATCCTCAGCACCCTTGAGCGCATCACGGTGCCCATCGCCAGCATCGACATCCCCTCAGGTGAGTAACGGCCCGACCCACCGGAGGCAAGCGCCCGGCCGGGGTCTTCCCGGCTCCAGCCTGGCCTCGGGGCTCGTTGCAGGCTGGGATGTGGAGAAGGGGAAGGCGGACGGTCTCCAGCCCGACATGCTCATCTCGCTCACGGCGCCCAAGAAGGCAGCAATGCATTTTGCCGGCCGCTACCACTTCCTCGGGGGCAGGTTTGTGCCCGCCAGGCTCCAGGAGAAATACGCTTTAAACCTGCCACCGTACCCCGAGACAGACTGCGTCCTGCAGCTGACCTAGGGCTGGGGCTCAGCAGGGGCTTGGGGTGCTGGGCTAGGCTTCGGCACAGCAGATCAGGGCCTAATTCTGCCAAAGCCGCAGCTCTCTGCTAGGAGGATGCTCAGCACCTCACTGGGCTCCAGTCCTACCCAGCTCTGCCAGCGGGATTGAAGTTCACTGCAGACCAAAGCCCCCAGGAGCTTGGGACCGACGGGACGCCTGCCCCGCTACCTAATCCGAGTGCTTCTAGGTGTAGACGCGATCCAGGATCCCGGGGTCTGCCACGTATCTTGCACTTCAAGATAGTTTCCCTTCAATAAAGATTTATTCATGCCCTTGAAAAAATATTTCAATACTCTTTAGGGTCTATCCCCTTGTGTCCCTCTGCGACAGACCCATGGTAAATGGGTTCCTGCCCCAGGGTCTGGTG
This sequence comes from Pelecanoides urinatrix, assembly GCA_013400755.1. Lineage (NCBI taxonomy): Eukaryota > Metazoa > Chordata > Aves > Procellariiformes > Procellariidae > Pelecanoides > Pelecanoides urinatrix. The sequence goes on from VZTQ01010961.1 coordinate 65,896, forward strand.
GGAACTGGGGTCACCCCTGATGGGAGGAAGGCTCAGGGAGTTAAATAAAGCTCGATCTAGCTCCAGACCAACCAGTCCCAGCCCAGCATGCCCAGGCAGTGAACACGCAGCTGGGCCACAGTGCTGGGCTCCATGTGGGAAAAGCCCGGAGCACCCTTGGACACCCACCAACAGGCAGGATCAGGACCCTCACAGCCAGAGGGTACCGGCAGCTGCGCAGCACGGCAGCCTTGGCCCTTGCTCACTCCGGCTCCCTCTTCCTCTTCTTCCTCGGGCTGTGCCCAGCCTGGTCTGGCCCATCTGTGTCTTCTAGAGGTACCTCTGTCTCAGCTGGCTCTTCTTTGTCCTCCTCCTTCTTCTTCTTCTTCTTCTCTTTCTTCTTCTTCTTGTTTTTCTCTGTCTCAGTTGGCTCTTCTGTGTCCTCCTTCTCCTTCTTCTCCTTCTCTGTCTCAGCTGGCTCTTCTTTGTCTTCCTCCTCCTCCTCCTGCTTCTTCTCTTTCTTCTTCTTCTTGTTTTTCTTCTCTGTCTCAGCTGGCTCTTCTTTGTCTTCATCCTCCTCCTCCTCCTCCTGCTTCTTCTTCTTCCTCTTTGCAGCCTTCCCTTCCTCTCCTGCCACGTCCTCTTCTCCACTTGCCTCCTGGTTCTTCTTCTTCTTCCTCTTCACCACTTTCCCTTCCTCTCCCGCCACCTCCTCTTCTCCGCTTACCTCCTGCTTCTTCTTCTTCTTCCTCTTCACCACTTTCCCTTCCTCTCCCGCCACCTCCTCTTCTCTGCTTGGCTCCTGGCTCTGCAGCACCTCGGGATCGGCTCCATCCCTGGACTGTTTCCTTCTTTTCTTCTTTTTTTCCTGCCTCTCTGCTGGGGGGCTGCTCTCTGGGGGCTCGTGCTGCCACTCCTTGCGTCGGTACGTGGCCAGGAAGGCTCGCTCCTGCTCCTCCAGGCGCGCCAGCTTGGCGCTCATGGTCAGGCCGTGACGGGCACCCCTGCAACGATCGTGGGCAGCCGGGGTCTGGCCCCTCCCTGGCAGGGAACGTGCCCCCCCAGCCCAGCCTGCTCAGAAGGAGCGGGGAGCCCAACAGTGCAGCCCCCACCAACCACTTACTTGTGTGCTGTGCGGCCCCCGCACGCTCGCATCAGCTCCTCGTCCGTCAGCCTGCGGGACACAGACGGGACGTGTCACCCCCAGCATCGGCATGGGGGGGAGCGCGGTCCGGACCGGGGCCCCTCCTCGCGGCCCTCGTCCCTCCCCACTGCCGCATCGTGGGGACGGTGCATGCCCCGCTGCCCCAGCCTCGCCTCCTGGCCGAAGAGAGGTCCAGCTTCTCCTCCTCCTCGCTGCTCTCTGAGCCGGTGGGCAGCTTCGTGGACTCCTCCCCGCAGGCTGTGAGAGTGGCTGACTGCAGCGGGGAGAGGCAGAGGGGCCGTGAGAAAGGGGGGCCCCGGGGGCCGCGGCAGCGATGGGCTGGGGAGGCTGCGCTGCAAGGGGGGAGCGCAGAGTTCACAGCAGCCTTCAGAGACGCCAGCTGCTCCCCGAGCCACGTCCCCAGGGCCGGTTACCTTCACGAAGCGGCCGTACAGCATGCTACCAGTGCTGCCGGCCTTGCGGGGCTTCTTATTGCTGATCCTGACTCCCTGCTCGGAAAGCGTCTTCATGGAGATGCCATCCTGGGGGGAGAGAGATGCAAAGGGCTCGGGATTGTTTTGCCCGAGGGGTTTCGCCCCCTCCAGCAGCACCTCTCGGCCACCACGGTCCCCGTGCAAGGTGCTGCGTGCCGTTGGGGGCTGCAGGGACATAGAGCGGCAGTGCAAAGGGGACCCCAAAGCCCTCCCATCTTCACCTCCATCCCAGCCCGACCGGGGTACCCCCCGCCGCCCCCCAGCCCTCCTACCTGCCCGGTCTCCACGGCGATGTTGGCAGCCGCCTGGTTGAAGACGTGGTCCCACCAGTGGAAGGAGAACGGCTCCGCTGCGTCGTGTCCCACCTGCGGGGCGGGGAGGAGCCACCGAAATGGCTGCAGCCGGGGGTGGCCGCTGTGGCCGAGCCCCGCCGGGGCAGGGGGGCTGCACTCACCCCCGCCGTGTCACACTTCACCTTCACCCGGATGGCCTCGGCGATGCCGTCCTCCCGCTTCCCCAGCCCCTGCCCTGGGGACAAGGACACCCGTCACTCGCCGCAGCGGCTCCCCCAGAGCCCCCCGCGGCCGGGGGAGGCCACCGAGGGCTGGGGCTGCTGCGAGACCCCCCCAAGTGTGGGGGGTGAGGCCGCGAGGCCGAGCCCTGCTCCTCCGGGAAGGCGGGCTGGGGCGGCCGGGGCCCGGGGAGGGCCAAGGACCAGGGCAGGCCGGGGCCCGGGGGCCGCCGGGGGCACTCAGGGGGGACCCCGGGCCAGCCCCCACCTCGCCGCCAGCCGTGCCGCCGCAGCTGGTTCTCCGCAAACCGCATCCCGCGGCCCGGCGGCTCCGGGGGGCTCATGGCGGGGGGTCCCGGCGGCTCCGGGGGGCTCATGGCGGGGGTGCCGTCACGCCGCCGCCGCCCGGCAGGAAGGGCCGACTGCGCATGCGCACGCGGCCAGGCGGGGCGGGGAGCGTGTCCGGGGGCGGGGTCTGCGCAGGCGCACGGGGGGCCGGGAAGGGGGGTCTGCGCATGCGCACGCGGCGTGGGCGGGAACGCGCCCAGCTGGGGGGGCTGCGCGGAGGGCGGGGTGTGCGCGTGCGCGGACAGGCGGGCGGGGGACACACAGGGACACACATGGACACACATGGACACACAGGGACACACAGGGACACACATGGACACACAGGGACACACATGGACACACAGGGACACAGGTACATACACATAGATACACATAAACACACATAGATACACATGAACATAGATACACATAGACACACACGGACACATAGACACACATGCACACACATATACGAAAACATGCTAACACATACGCTCACATGCATGCACACACATACACACATGCACACACATGCACGCACACCTATGCGTGTGCACACACACAAATGTGCACATGCACACGTATGCACACACATACACGCACATGCACACATATGCACACACACCGTATTCATACACATATATGCACATGTATGCACACACATATATACACACGTATGCACACACACCATATACATACACACGTATGCACACACGCACACACATA
>VZTQ01010961.1:70244-88156 GCA_013400755.1 Pelecanoides urinatrix
TATTCATACACATGTATGCACACACGCACACACCCCCATGCACCCACCCCCCGCAGCCGGGTGTGCCACGGGAACACGCACGCAGCCAGCCGTGCGCTGCGCACACACGCGTGGCATTTTACACGCTGGTGCCCGCGCCTGCAGGTCCCCGCTACCTGCTCCCCGTGGGGCTGCACGCCACGCGTGCCGGCCGCTCGCCGCCTGCCGTGCGCGTGGGCCGGGGGGCTCTGCAGCCTCCGGGGGTGCGTCTGCGTGTGCACGCACACGCGTGTCCATGCAGGCACGCCTGCCCAGTGGAAGCCACGGCGCAGCGCTGGGCCCCGCAGCCGGCGGCTGTTCGCTCTTCTCCGGGGCTGTGCGGCGGGGGCCAGCCCCAGCCCCCCCCTGCCCCCCAGTACGCACAGCCCTGGGGCAACCCAGCCCCCCCCGCCCCCTGCATCGTGCGGCCGGGCCAGGCCGAGCCCCGCTGCGTCCTTGTCCCTCCCAGCTCCGTCCCTTCGCCAGCTGCCACTCAAAGCTGTCACCAAGGCCAGCCTATTGCCAGGCCAGTCTCCCTGTAGGACTCCCAGACGCTGGCGGCCGCCGGCACCCTGGGCTTGGGTGCCCCTGCGGAGCTGGGGGCACCCCAGCCTGGCACCCCTCGCCCCGCTGTCCGGGGGGTCCGGCCTGGGTGATGGAGGGATGGAGATGTGCACCCGTGTCACGGCCCCTGGAGCTCCCTTTGCTCCGGCAAAGCCGCGCTTCCCAAAGCGGGGGGAGGACGTGGTCCAGCGGGGAGGCAGCGTGTGCGGGGGTGTCCCCGCGCGAATGCCTCGGCGTCCCGGCGCGGCTGCTCACCCCGTGCTCCGGCTGCCCCGAACTCCTGCGCGTCACTTGCCCGGCGGGGAGGATGGGCAACCAGCCCCCAGGTGAGCCGGGGTGCCACGAGGTGTATGACAGGGCGTGCGCAGGGTGTGGGGCTGTGCACGGGGTGTGCAATGGGGTCTACGGGGCGTGCGCTGTGCCATGGGGTGGGTGACAGGGTGTGCGTGGGATGCGTGGCGTGCAAGGCGTGCAATGGGGTCTACGGGGCGTGCGTGGGGTGCGCTGTGCGATGGGGTGTGTGATGGGGTGTGGGGCTGTGCACGGGGGGTGCAATGGGGTCTACGGGGCGCGCGTGGGGTGCGCTGTGCGATGGGGTGCGTGACGGGGTGTGCACGGGGTGCGTGGCGTGCAAGGCGTGCAACGGGGTCTACGGGGCGCGCGTGGGGTGCGCTGTGCGATGGGGTGGGTGACAGGGTGTGCACAGGGTGCATGGCGTGCAAGGTGTGCAACGGGGTGCACGTGGTGCGTGCGCTGTGAGATGGGGCGTGCCCGCATACAGCAACGGCACCAACTCCATACCTGCACCGCTGCAACCGTCGCGCACAGCAGCAGCGTTTCGCCGGCGTGGCTGACGGGACCGAGGGATACCCCCTCCCCTGCTCCAGCCCCGTCGGCATCGCTCCTGCGGCTCCTCGCACTTTGCTTTCCCACCCAGCCCCAGCAACCCAGCGCCCGCTGCCTTCCCCTCCCGCTCCCCTTGATAAGAGGGCTGGGGGCTTATCTCCAGGGTCGCGCCGAGCTGGGAGACAGCAGCAGCCCGGAGTTGGCGGGACAGCAGCCTTGACTGCTCCATATTTCACGACTATCTGCTCTGTCTGCTAGGATTAAAAAAAGCAGCAATAACCTTCGTGGAGGAGCCATCTCACGGCCGCGCCCCAGATGTGTCTCACGGGGCAGGGAAACCGAGGCAGCAAGGATGGGGATAGCCCCACTAGGACACCCAGGAAAACACCTGCAGGGCAGGACCGAAGATCCCAGCACCGCAAAACCTGCCAAAAGCAGACATCCTTCCCGGAGCAGCGCGAGAGGCTTCTCCGTCCCTGGCAGAGACAGGGCTGGAGCAGTCCAGGCTCCTGAACAGGAGATCTGGGGCTCAGGCTCATCGCTGGCACGGGGGGGATGACATGGGGCACAACCACTGTCCTTTGTGTCACCGCCAAGGGCTGCGAAGCCCCTCTGGCACCCCGGACCCTCTCCTGGTGCACATTAGAAACCCTCTGGGTTTCGTGGGTGACACAGCCCCTCGTGCACCCACGGGTGCAGGCACAGGCGCATCAGCCAGACCCAACCTAACCCTACACGGGCCATATAGAGGCACACGCAGACCCAGAGGGGAGGGCAGGTGCCTCAACGCCACCCCTCTCCCTTTCTCTCTCCCCAGGCTCTCTGGACGACCCCTCGCCCCCCGCACATCCTTCAGCCCTGGGGCAGGCTGGAAGACTTGTGATTTTGTTGTTTCTAATGTCAAGGGGAGCAAACAACAAATCCCAGTCTCCGTCCTGCCCCGGGCACAGGCTCCACGCCAGCGGGCACTGCCAGCTCCAGCACAGCCAACCCAGCAAACTGGGAATGCTGCACCCACATGCAAACCCCCGTGAAATGTGGCCAGGACTGGGCGGGCAGCTGCAGGGAAAAAGGTATCAACTTGCTGGAGAAATCAAAAATAAACCAAGTCAGAGCAACATGAACATGGACCTGAATGTGACACGGTCACGTCCTGTTGGCAGGCAGCTGAGCGAGCTGGCGATGTCCCAACTACTCTCTAAATCATGGTTTTCTGCCCTGAAATGCTGCAGGACTGAGCAGAGAGGCCAAGGAGCAACGTTCAGCCTGCTCTACCTCTAGTCCTTCCTTATGGCTCCCACGGCTGAGCAAAGATGCTGCTGCAGCAGTTCAATATACATACATACATATATATATATATATACACACACATTTTTTATTCCCACTCCATGACCTCCTAACCCTGGGAGATTTCCCTGCCGACCCCGCTCTTGCAGCACGTTCAGAAGTTATTAACAGAGTCACTTTGAACTTGCACCCCCATAATCAGGGCTGTGGCCGCAGGAAAGGGCCCATGTCATGGCCAGGGGCCTTATTAATAAGAAATGGTTTCTTGAAAGAAATTTAGATGTTCATTTCCTGCAATATCTCCCTCTTGCACATGTAAGAGATTTGGTTTCAACGTTGAAAGTGTTACATTCGGTTATTGGGAGAAAAGGCTGCGGTTCTCCTCTAAGGAGGGGGGAGGAACACAGTGAAAATAAGTCCTTGACAGCAGAAATCTCTCCAAATCAGCCAGCTAGATTCGCCACTACCTGCTGAGGAAATTGCTCCTTCCATTACATTTTAAAGGAATTAATTCTGTTTATCAGAGAAAAAAGAGAGGAAACAGTGAGTGAGGAACACCTTTGGGCAATTCCTCCGGGAAGGAGAGATACAACATCGAGAAAGTGCAATTGTTCCTTTGAAAGAGGGCTTTTGAACAGCACATTACTGAGGATTAGGGAAAGCTCTCTGGAGGGGATTAATGTTTCACTAAAAATCTCCCTTCTCACCAGTCTTCAAAGCTGCCTTTTCCTCCCAAGCCTGGGCCGACCAAAGGCGAGACCCGAATCCCCCTGCGGATACCCAGGGCTGGAGCTGCTGCATCCATCACACCTCCAGGCCCGTCCGGCTGCAGCCCCGCCACGTCCCACCCCGCCGCCCCTTCCTCCTGCCAGCCATGCTGGGGAAGCCACAAGCCCTTCCCTCCCAGCTCTTCTCCCCCATTCGGAGAAGGGGGGGAACGCTGCTGCTCCCACTACCCTGCCCAGAGCCGAGGCCGGAGTCCCCAGGAAGGTGCAGGGCAGAGCTCAGCACTTCGTCCCAGCGCGGATCGTGATGCTTTTCTGCTCCCCGAGGAATAAGGAGGACCAAAGCATCAGTCGTAGCGGCTACAGGGAAAAGCCTGCAAAAGAGACAGTGCTCAGCACAACCTTGGGGGAAATAACTCCTGTAAGGGCTGAGGGGTTGGTAAAAGCTGTACCAGCGCAGAGCGCTTCCCTGAGCTCGTCCCCTTCCCCGCGGGGGGAAGCGGCTGCTCCCCTCTGCACTGCCAGAGCCACGAACCCATCCGGCTGCTCCACACAAGTACGGCAAAGCCCCTCCGGAGCAGCAAGGAGGAGAGCGCGGAGGGTGGCAGCTTTGCCAAATGGCCCGGGGGAAGCTGGAGAGCTGGTAGATGAACATCAGATGCAAACAGAGGCTGCAAGCTGAGATAGCAGGCTGCCCTCTTATCTTTATTTTAGCACCTTGGCTGGTGGGCTGGCAGCAGGTGAGGAATGATCTCAAACTGACATAAGAGCGGATGCTGCGACGTGGAGAGACAGGAGAAATATGTTTTCCTGCTTAAACGAGCAGAGAGACACTGAGGACTGAATGGCCTGTGAAGACTCAGCATTTCTCCCTCCTCGCTTCTCCCCCAGACAATCATTATCCTCCTTCTCTGGGAAGCACTGGAGAATGGCTTCCACGCACTTGCCACAGTCCAGAGCCCTCTCTGGAAAAGGAGGACCTCAGCTTAAGCAAAAATATCCTAGCAAGAACTTCTACAAAAAGCACATTCATTCTCCTGAATACTTTACAGCAGTCACGCTGTCAGCAGGATCCCTCCACCACGCAGGTATTTCCAGCCGGCTTTGCTCGCAGGCACCCAGCAGCCGCCCTCTGCGCGGCTCAGCTCATCTCAGCGATGCTGAAGCATCACCAACTCTGCTCCACCTCGCCGGTCCAAGCCGAGACAGCAATGACAGCCACAGCCTGGCAGGAGCACTCCCCCTCGGCGGACTCGTTGCTTTGGACTCACTGGACCCCCCCTGCCCCTCCAAGTCCCTCCTACGGCCCTAGAAGTGGAGGGACAGGTCAGAAGCGTCTGTCCTGGCAGCAAACAGCACAGCAGCTCTCCTCACACGCAGGCAGATCCCTCGCGTTGGTGTGATTTACACCACATCAGCACATCTTGCTAACGCTGAGGAGGAAGCTGGAAGGACTGTTTCTGGCTGGCCAGAAACAACAGGGCTTGGGACTAGTTTTGCTTTTCAGAGAGGTTCAAATGCAGAGCACAACCTTATCGCAAAGACGGGGGAACGTCTCCATTCCCCCGCGACCCAGCAGCATCACCTCTCCTTCCGGCTGCCCTTTCTGCTCCCTCTCACTTACCTGGTTACCCCATCCTCCCACAAGCGCATTCTTTGCAAGAGCTGGCTTGCATGGGGACAGAGCCTTTGTCGAGATAAACAGACCTCAGTGCAGGCAAAAGACATCCGTCAAATCTCAGAGATCACGAAGGACCACACAGGCCTTTTTATAAGCCCATTTTTAGCTGCAAAGGGGCCGATTAACAACATTAGGAAAGAGCTCTGAACCTGCCAGTGCGATCAGGAATTTCAGTACCCATCCTTACACAACTCTTTGCAAATCCTTTTTATGTTTGAGGAGAGGTTGCAAAAAGAAATCCACATGTATGTGCACCGCCTCCAAGAGAAGAGATTAAAGCTCAGCTTTCTGAATCCTCATCTAAAAAACGCCAGTCTCGTGGTGATGCACAAACACAAAGGCACGAGCATTTCCAGCCCACATGCACTCCCATGTTTTCTCAAGCAACCACTGCTCCACCTGCGCTCTCCAACAACACAGGGTATTGACAGATCCCATCTCAAACTCAGAAGCAAGCTGGGTGCAGCAGGTTTTACAGGTATACAAGAAAGCAGCGCTGGGATTCCTCCCATTCCCTCTCACTACCCAATCCTCTCCTACCAAAAGAAACTTAAAACAAAAACCAGAATACTAACCCCCAGCTAACAAGCACTGTGCTTGCTACAGACAAGCAGGGGTAAAATCCACTGTTGCAGAGAGCTGCCCGGGTTCCCCGGGGCATTGGCACTGTGCAGCTGCGAGCAAACGCCGCTGGGGTCAGCGGAAGAACCCACCGGCTCCTTCTATGCTGTGGATCAAGTCATCCAAATGCAGCAGAACTACCACATAGCTGTTACCTTGTCCTGCACATACTTGAGAGGCCCTAATTCAAAGGAAGCTTCCAAACAGGCATGTTTAGAGCCAGATTTTGGGCAAGGCTTCAGCAGCATTTCTTAAGTATTTAAATGTCAAAAAGGTTTCCTGCCACAAGAGGGAAGGAAGCCCGGCCAGGTGGGGAGGTTGCACGACACCCCACGCTATCTGCAAGAGGTAAGCACGGGGGATGAGACAGATTAATCACAAGTAACTAGGGGAACTCAATCAGCTTAAATGTGGCAATCAAGGAAGATACATGGAGTGCAGGGAGACAGATGGTTGTGCGCATTTATTTTTCTTTGATAAAAATGGTATGCAAATTACACAGCCATGGAGGCTCTTGGGAAAATATCACCCTGCTGGTCCTCGGGGAGTTTCTTGGAAAGTCATAACATTCGAACACACCAAAATGGAGGGGGGGTGGAGGATGGATCTAAACTGGGAAGAAGATGAACTTCCAACATTTGCCAGTGAAGCGAAAAGATCGTTAACTTATTTTTCAATTTCCTTTTTTGTTTTTACACTATCAGGAATGAGCCTACTGAGCACAAGAGTCAACAAACCCCTGACACCACTGCACAAGAACTAAATTGCCTGGGCAGAAACACACCTTTCGAACACGTTCTTCTGCACGGCACTTTCAACTCAAGTTCAAGAACAGCAAGCCTGATCCCTGAAGGCATCTAGGCTCCTTTACACCATCCCAAGAGTGTAAAGAGGCCATACTTCAAATGTAGTTTTCATGCACATTAACCCTCTACCAGGAGATCAGAGGCACCTGTGTGCAAGGGACACAGGCTCAGTTCATCCAACGGAACATTAAGACAAATTACATCAGAAATTTCCAGATCATTTCAATTTTTCTTTTGATCCATTCCCAATAAGATGCTGGGAGAAATAACCAAAACCCAAACTTGGCTCAAGTTTTAAATATTTGCCTGAAAGGAGGGCTAGGGGAGGGAATCATGTACAGTTAAAATCAAGCTACTCAAAACACAATCATTCAGGTAAGTAACTAGAAGTATCGCCTCTACCATCTAGAGAGAGAGAGAAGAGTGTCTGAGACAGAGGGCATATTTAGGAAAAAATACACATCTGAAGTCTCTGTGGCCACGATGAGAACTGGAATCCACATACAAGCCAGTTAAAGAGCATTTCAACATGAAATCTTAACTTAGTAGGAAGGTCAGGGGTTAAGCTGTATCTTTTTGTTTTAAATACATGGACAGCTGTCAGATATGAAAATGATGGTGGGCTTTCCTGAAAGATCCCCCTGTGCATGTGTATGGATGCATGTGCTGATGTCTGTGGGGCAGCATGACAAGAGTTTAGGAAGGCTGGGAGCCCAGCAGTCTCTCAATAGCTGCATTGATGTCTCCACCAGTGGCAATAAGCGCCTGGAGGTTGGCCTCACGATTAATGAAGCCCATGGCGTTCAGCTGCTCCAGCTGCTGTTGGAATCGCACTTCAGGGCTCTGCGCCTACAGAGGGAAAGGACAAAGACCTTAGACTCAGATGGCAGAGATCAACAGCCAATACGCGCAGGGCCAGCAACGGCGGCTGAGCAGGGACCCTGAGCTCAGCTTTAGGTGGACTCAAACACCCCAGGCTCGTTTAGTGATGTTACCCACCTCCCCACATTGCCACGGGCTTTGGCACAGCAGCCACACTGCACACAGTCTAAGTTCTGTACCTCCGGTGACAGCAGCGCTGGGAGGAGGATCCCCGGCACTCTTAGCTTCAAACCTGTGCAAAGGGTTACTACACCCCAAAGAACTAGCCAGCCCGAGACACCAAACTTAGCAGAAAGCACCACAGCCAAGAGAAACCCATTGGGGACCACATCCCTAGCGTTGGGTGGGATCAGGACAACCTCTGGCTCACCCTGGAGATGTCCCTCCCCAGAAGCGTATCAGCAGCTGGGCATTACATACTTGAGAGCTTCCTCCGGCCAGCAGCTGGATCATCTGCTGCATGAGCTGCTGTTGGGGGTTACCACCCCCAGCTGGAGAGGCACTGGCCGGCGTCGAAGCGGAGGGAACGGGGTTCTCCGGGATTGTGCTTCCTCCTGCGGAGGACGGGGGCATTCGAGGCATGCCGAAGGAGCCGAGGCTGCAGAGGAAGGCAGGGTGCACTCAGAGGCCAGTTGGCACTTTTGGGTGTCCCCCGAGAGCTAGGCAGCACGGTAACCAGCAGGCTCTGCCAGGCTGGCCCTCGCTGAGGCCCGTACTACAGGACGGCTTTGTAAATTAAACCGGCTGCGTTTGTATCCTGGTCACACGTGGTGCTGGGAGTAAGCAATCCTAAGAGGCGCAGGCCTGAAAGGAACTGCAGCGGCTGAACGTGACCCACGCTGCCAGAGAGCAGAAGGCCTGAGGGCTGCCGGCAGACCAGTCTGCCCCAACGTACCCACCCAACCTTGTGGCTGCGCATCTCATACTGTTCTCCAGAGATAAAATTCTTGAGTTCAGCCGATACTGAATATAGCAAACAAAAGATGGGGGACGAACCAAGTGGTTTCCAAACCTTTTCTCCAAAAAGAAAGGGTCAAGGACTTCCCACATGAAGTACAAACAAGCAGAAAGTGCTAATTAGCTGGAGCTCGCAGAGGCCTGCAGGCACACACGCAGAAGTCCCCATGACAGAGTGCCCTAAGCAGGTCTCCTCGATGAATCAACAGCTAGTCTGCCTGCTGGTATCAAGCATGTCAGCTCTGCCTGCAGAAACCCACTCTGAAGCGCTTATTACCTTGGCACTAGTCCTGGGGCCTCCGTTTGCAGCGTCTGGAGTCCCTGCTGGATCTGGAGGAGCGCCTGCATGGCGCGGGGGTTGGTGAGAATGGAGAGGGAGTCTGGGTTCTGCATCTGCGAACAAAGGCAAAAAGACACAGCGGTACCAAACAGCGAGAGCTTCCGCAGCCAGAGATCCACCAGCTTTAAAGCTGAACAACAATCAGCACAGAGCTGCGCCTCTCGCCCTGCAGCCAGAGCGAACCTGCGAGTCTGGTTCCTCCTTCAAGTCTCCAGACTGCAGGGCGCATCTGCAGAGATACTCACAGAGTTTAGCTCAAATTTCCTAAATGAACTAGGTGAATCAGATTAGAACTGGGGGCACGGGGAACATGCCTTTGGAATTAAAGTGGTTTTATTTGATTTACCTGAGTGAACCAGCTGCTCTAGCACAATTAGCTGTTTTAATTTTTATAAACTCATTACAGTGAGAGACTGTCCACACAGGGGTTTCATGTAGCTTAACTAGTCTAATTTGAAGTCCACCTTTAGGTAATTTAGATTACTTAATTTAGATTGCCTTGTCTAAACAAGCTCTTCCTTTCTCTCTCCCCTGTGCAAACCCTTTTCTTTCACAGCCCAAACCACCCAAGCCCCCCTGCTTTCCAGTCAACTTAACTAAGCAGCTGAGATACTCCCTTTCCTACAGAGGATGGAAAAGCTCTGGAGCCCAGGGGCTGAGAGCAGGGCCAGGACAGGGGCCTTTACCTGCTGCAGGAAGACAGGGAGCTGAAGGCGGAGCTGTTCTTGAAGCTGTGGATTCCCAGCAAAGAGGGGGACATTTACCATGATCTAGCAAGAGACAGCACACGTAGGTAGGGTCAGAGGGTTGCTGCCACTGGCTGTTAAACCCTACGTAACTAAGCCACGAAGAACAAGTCAGTCATGCCCCTGACTCCCTCCCTGGGCTTTCAACATGTTCCCCTGCTAATGGGGACTGAAACAGGACAGCTCAATTCCTGGCAGCAGTGTTGAACAGGGGCCACTTGGCCACAGGCAAAGAGAGGGGCTATTCCCATGTTCCTCTGAAAGCCACCTTTTTGATAGGGGCTCTGCTAAGACACAGGGTTCAGTACCGTGACTGCCTTCAAGCTATCGAGAAATACAACAAAACTGTCTATATTCACTCAGCTCTCCGGTTTCTGCAAGAAGAACCACTCCAACTATACAAGCAGACTGGTCTCACAAGCATTGTGCTCACGGCCTGTCTGACAATAGAAGAAAACTGCAACACTTTTACCTGTGCTGCAAAGTCCGGGTTCTGGGCAAGAGTTTGCATCATGCTCCGCATATAAGGGGCAGAGATCATGTTCTGCATCAGCTGAGGGTTTTCAGAAATCTGCTGCAGGAGTCCTTGCATCTCTGGGCTGTTAAACATGCCTGCAAGGGGAAAGGGAAGAGAAGACAAAGGAAAACCCCTTACAAGTCTGAGCACTGCTGCAATGCCTGAAATACCACATGACACACAACAGCAATGCCTTTATTTCATCCCCTGGCCAACAGTGAATAACGCTGTGGACAGCCATGGTAGTGCTTTGGTTGCCACTCTCCCATGCTCTCCAGGGCCATCAGAGTTCCCAAAATAACCCTCCATTGGGCACACAAGAAATAAGCCATTTGTGCTTGCAACCGGGCTAGAATCATTCACCTGGAGAGCAGCCACGGACAGGCACTCAATGCCAGAGGGAACCGCCCTCCAAGGAAGCCTGGGTGACCTGTTCAGTCAGTAGCACCCTCTGGTTCCTCTCTCGCTTACGTACCAGCCCCAATGCTTGCAGCGTTCAGCCCAAAGGGGTTGGATACAGTCGGTGTGCTTTGGGTGGTTGCCGAGCCAGTGCTCCCTTCACTGCTGGGCGCCTGGCTCTGGGAAGCAGGGGGCGTGGGGCTCCAGGGGTTCGGTAACGGCTCTCTGTTCTCCGTCCGCAAAGGCTGAGAGCTTGAGCTATCAGAATTCCCCGTCAAGGAAGAGAAAGGATTGTTGCCAAACTAGGGAAAAAGAAAAAAGAAATAGCCGTAATCAGTTAGCCCCAGTAGAGAATGTCAGACGAACCCCACCACTGTACGAGATAGGGAACAGCCGATCATATTCATCCAGGTCCAGAATTTGCTAAACACACGCCATAATTTGCCTCCTGAGAAATCTGTAATCCACAACACACCTCGCTCAGAAAAAGACCAGGCTCAAGAAGTGGCCACAGCCCTAGATTTGGCTCCCAACTGCAGGGCTTTAAAACATCCATGTAAAATCAGCACCCGGACATACCAGTAGGTAATGCTAGACTGGAGTATGTCTGCACAGCCTTTTGCAGACAGACCTGCGCTCACTCCTCCTGTGCTTCAAGCCAGCTGGATCTCAGCCAGCTCCAATCCAAAGGCGTCAGGCTTGAGCTAATACAGTAAGCCGGGCTGAGAGCAGAGGGCTGTGCTAACGAAGCTGTGAGGCCTTCACATCGGCAACGGCTGGCACCCAGCCTGCTTGGAGACCAAAGGAGCGAGGGCAGGTCTCTGCTCAGATACACCAAACCGTGTAATAAAAGCAGAAAACGGGCACTGCGCAACGTTCTCCCACTGCATTCACCATCTAGAGCGGGAGGGGATGAACACCACGCGTTGGGAAGGCTGCCCCGTTAGCTCGGGGGTCAGGGAAAGACCCCCTTCCCACGCTCAGCCCACTGCACCCCGCTTACAGGAAGGCAGCCAATACCTGCTCCCTGGCTGCACTGAACATGGGCTCCTGGATGTCCGTGTACATCCGGCGCAGGGCGTTGTATCCTCCTGGAATGCTCTCGAGGTTACTCAAAGCACGGTCCTGGTTCCGCATCATCTCCTGCATCATGGCAGGGTTACGAGCCAATTCCATTGTCTGGGAGAAGGAGGAAAACGTGGAAAGCTCAGGCCCATGTGCACCATGCAAGACCGGAGTGGATCAAGAGACTGGTTAGCAGCCCAGTGGTATTCTACTGATCTACCAGGCAAGCACTGAAAGAGTTAAATCTCAGCTCCCAGAAGAAAGAGTATAATTAAACCCGTTTCACAGCCAGAGAGCAGAGAGATCATTTATCCAAGCAAAGAGAGCCCAGGGATCCTGGCTCCTCCCACCCTTGCTCAGCTCTCTTCCTTCTCAACCTCAATTCAGCTGGATGAGATTGTTTTGTTTCTAAGCAGTATCAGGACATCCAAACATTTAACACTCATATGTTCCCACTCAAAGTAGATGGACTGCATTCAAAAACTGAGAAGGTGGAAGAGATTGGATCCTTCCCATTTCAAGAAAACCAAGAAATTCACCCTCTCCAGACTTCTGATGGGTCTCCCCTGCGCAAGAAACATCCAGATCTCATTTGAGGAGCTGCTTAAGTACGGATCATTCACAATGTAGTCCTGCAGCTCTGGAATTTCATGTATGGCCGACACAGTTGGAAGAAAGATAACCAAGAAGCAGATGGAAACTAGGCTCATTCAGCAACAACCCAGAAAGAGCTCCTGATAAGTCTTCCTGGGGGAGCAGCAGTGTCCTGTCAAGGGCTATTTAACACTCAGGCTCTCACTCATCCCTATGCTTCCCTTCCGATGAACCTTCGGTCTTCCAGATAGCCAGTCCTCTAGGGCATGGGTCCTCTCTGTTCTGGGATTGTACACAAAATCAAGACCTCTAAGATCCTGGCCTACGACTAGTGCTCTCTGCTGATACAGGTAGTAAAATATTGACTGTACAGCTCTGTAGTCTATACTTAATCTATCAAGAAAAATAGAAACAAAAAGCTTTTGCAGTAGCTTCACTTCTCCATGACTGCTTTTACTCCCATTCCTGAATCAGAACACAGTAGCCTTGCATGCAGCACGCTAGGATGATCCCAGCATCCTTTTTTGCCCAACACATGATGGATTCAATAGCCCTGAAAGGGAGATAAAAGTTGCAAGTATGTGGGCTGTGTAATCAGTATTCACATAACTCAAGACCACCATCTGTTTGTGGGGAGTTTACAGCAGGAAGGAAGAGATCTTTAAAATCACTGATCTGGCATCCACACACTCCCTTTGGAGAGCAGACACTGAAGCTGCTCCACAAAGATGCTCTTGAACATGCTTTGAACAGGCCCTGGTGTGCTGACTCACCTGCCTCATGAGCTCCGGGTTATTCAGCATGTGGCTTATCTCCGGATTTCGCTCCATGAGCTGTTGCATCTGGGGATTGGCCATGATCATCTGTCTCATGAGGTCAGGGTTAGACATCATGTTCTGCACCAAGGGATTCTCCATGATCTGAGAAAGCATCTCTGGGTTGGACATCAGCTGCCGCTGCATCTGCTGCTGGAGCTCCATGAAGTTGGCAGAGCCCATCCCAAGGTTGCCCAGCCCAGTGATGCCGCCAAAGCCAGCTGGAGAGGGAACAACACACGGGGAGAGAGGCGTGAGTCAGTAACTGTCGGTAGCTGCAAAAAGAGGACAAGCACATCAGCTGAACTGCACCCACGCTAATCTAGGGGTATCCTATACTCCTACAGCAGCCAGCTCTGAGGGAGGATACCCGCTGCACATGCTTTCCTAAAGGCTTTGGCATTATCCTGAGCAGGGAAACGGAGGGATGCCGGCAGAAGGGACTCATGCAAAGCCTACAGCAAGCAGAGACAGCTACAGGGGTCAAGAACCCCGGCTCCGTGGTCTCATCTTAGGAAATTCTTCTTTCGTGTCACACCTTCTCAGAGCCGCCACTTACACAGGATGGATGTAGCGCTGTTAGGGCCTCCATCTCCAGGACCTCCCATGGTCCCTGACCCACTGCTCCGTCTGCTGCCGCTCCCTGCGTCAGAAACGGCGCTGCTGGATGTGGAAGGCTGAGATGGGGCAGCAGGAGAAGAGGGGGTTGCAGTGGGGGCAGAAGCAGCATTGGGGGCAGAAGCAGCAGACGTTGAATCTTGGACCCTGCAAAGAAACAAAAGGCGGCATTAAACTCCTGAGATACAGGAACGGTGAGCAGAGTCCTCTGCGGGAGACACGGGACGGGGCACCCCATGCTGACCGAGCCTCCCTTCGTGCCTGTTGTCCCCACAGCAGCCAGCCCTGGCTGCTTCCATTCCTGCCTGCACGGATGCACAGCTGTGCTCCCAGATGCCTCCCATCTGCTGGAATCCGCCTCCCATCCTGATGCATAACGCCCCTGACATTTTATCCTGGCCCACACGAAGCGGCTTGACTGGTCTTACCCCGAGTTGTATCCAGCTCTTCCTTGAATCACACTGAACTATTTACCTCAGCTATATCCTTGAGCAATGAGTTTGCTCCAAACAGGAAAATCCTCCTGCTGCTCCCACAGAAACCACAGGAGGTTACAGCAGGGCTAGTGCATGGGGTAAACAAGAATCTGCTTTTCTGCAAACCCTCCATGCACTAAATATTCCTATCAGTGCTCCTGGAGGCAAAAGGAAGTATCAGCATTACTCTACAGATAGGGAAACTGAGGCACAAGGCAGCTAGCATCTGTCCCATGAAGCTACAGAACGTTTCTGGCCAGCTTGGCTATGAATTCACATCTCTGCCACTGGCTGTACCTTGCACGCAGGGCTTCTCCATCCAACACAAGTTGACTAGAGCTTCTTTTAATACACACATGCAGGTACTGTGCCATAAGCCACAGCGTAGCAGATGCTGGACATCAGCTTTATTGAGTAAACCAACCCCTGCTAGGACCTTGTAACCACAGTTCCTCCTTAGGATTTTTATAGGAATTTGAAAGAGAACATTTAAAGATTCCCTGAAGCACCTGCAGTCACAACAGTGAGTCCTGGACTAGTGCTGAAGAGCTTTCACATTGAATTAGACCACAAAATTCACTTCACTCACCTCCAATAATGCTATTATGCCCCTGACAAGTAAATAAGAACAACGATTTCTTGATTTTTTTTTTCCCCAAACCAAGAATGATTCCTTTCTCTAACTCCCTTTCCTTTTTCACTCTTATTCTAGGACTTTAAAAATCTAACCTGAAGGTCCCCGTCCAGTTTCCAGGCTCACCTGTCTGCTGAGAGGGACGCAGAGAGTGGGGAAACAAAGCAAATAGGAAGCTGAACAAAAAGGGAAGAAGGAAGCTGGAGAAAGGTCACTTGGTTTCTCTCAGCACAGGAAGAGGCTGTAATGTCTTAATAAGCACTTATCTATGACTATTAACAGGAAAAAAAAAATGAGCAACGCAGGACAGCTCTTGTTTACCCTTTGAAATGGTTCACAAGTACCAGTTTGCTGTGGAGACAGTGGTAAACAGCATCAGACTATCAGGCTACCTGGAGATGCAGAATCCAGAGAGAGGCCTCCTGCAGAAGCTGACAATACACATGCTTGTCTTTGTAAAAAAGAGGGGGGGGGGAAAAGCACTAATCTTGACTAAGCCAGTATGACAGCTCTCCTAAAGGACAGCAGAACTGCACAAAGAGACGCAGCCCCGTTAGTTCACCAGGAGCCTGATCAGACTGCAGCAGGGAGCCCAAGAAACGGTTGCGAAGGGGGTTTGGAGATCAACAAGATGTGGCTGCACCTGAAGTACAGCAACTGTTCCCAACAACCTTCCCACCACTCCATCGGATAGCACTGAGAAAAGCCTAACCCTGCAGGACCTTGCGGTCAATCCTGCGTCCCCTTCTCAGGCCGAGCTACACGGTGCAGACGGACACAAGCGAGCCGTGTCCAAGCCGGGAGCTACCACGGGCTGTGCCGCAATACTGTACTTGAGCTAAAACCACACCGCTGTGTGCACGTGGTGATACGGCCCGAGCCTGTCACTCCCACCGAGGGGGAGCGCCCACCTTTCTGCACCTGCCCACGCAGACATGCCTATAGGTACCACACAGGAACGCTGTTCTGCCCTACAGACAGCGCTCTGCACGCGTGGCGTGCCTCCCACGGCACCCCAGGGAGCGCGAGCACAGGCTTAGAGCACAGTATGTGATAGGAAGCAGAAGAAAAACTGGGTATTAGTTTCAACTTCAACGCGAATTCATTGGGAAAGTCATTTCTGTTAACAGCGACTTATCTTTCTTAGAACTAGTATCAAGTTCCAATGGCTTCTTTCAAGATTACTAAATTATAAAGGCTCAAAACACATAAAGCCACATATACAAGTTGTGTAAAGAAGAGCCAACCCCCTCAGGTACTTGCCACAAACCTACACAGCTGTGTAACCTAGGGAAAAGACAGGCCGAGTGATAAACCCCACAGCTGCACGGCAAAGCCGTGGCAGGGAGAGAGCCTGGGAGAGTTCTCCTGCCGGACCACCGCTGCCAGACTCGCACAGGCCCAAAGCCGGCACTCGGGCCTCACACAAGTACTCTGCTTCAGTCACCGACAGGGCAGAAATGCTCCACCATCGTTTATTCGCACCATCCATTTACCCTCAGCCCCCCAAGACGAAACAGTTTCTTACTTCTGCGGAGTCTTAATGACCAAGTGCACAGTCAGCCCATCTTTGATCCCATGTTGATTCAACGTGTCTCCATCCTTCAGGATCTTCCCAGCAAAGATCAGAACCAGCTGATCCTGTTTGGCTTTAAACCGCCTGGAAATCTCTTCTTTGAACTGAAAAACAAACAGAGCATTTTTCAGGCAAAGGACCGAGACCAGAAATTTAAAGCTAATACTCCAGGTATCATACCCACTATGCAAACAGCATAAGGAACTGACGGTCCTTCAGTACCTCACCCAAAAGGAGCCCATGCAGGTACCAATGCAGTCACCAGTTGCTGAGGATGTCTGAGGCGTTAATGGAAAAAAAATAAAACAAAGACAAGCTCTACACTTACAAAACGTGGAGTAAATTTCAGAAAGAATAGAGCAATTACCTCAAGAAGAGCTGAAGGCTTCCAAAGGAAGATCAAGTGTGTCTCTTAGGTCTAATCCAAATACACCATTTATCCTCTGAATGACTGAACTGTTTTTGTCTCTGCTCATTTGATTTTTTTCCTAAGGAAAGCCCAACTCTGATTTAATACAGGACAGAGCTCTATGGAAAAGGGAACAATCCTTTATCAGCCAATGGAAATAAACTAGGTCTTCTCCAATTCCTATTTCTGCGACTGAATTCCCTATGAGCATGCCACGCCACATAACACGGACACCTCTTCTTTACTGTGTGATGGGGCGGGATTAACACCTACCAATAAGATTGTCATTGCTAGCCCAGCTGGGGCATTCCCGAGCTGGTCTGCGAGGAAAAAAAGCCTTGCATTTGGAAGCCACAAACTGCAGGAAATTCAGAGGGAAAGGCCAGGATGGAAAGAGCAGCACACACCTGTCCCGAACGAGCTCATAGCCTTTGCACCAGAACACTCAAAAACAACACCCAGGAGAGTGCAGCCCTGAGCTCCAGGTCATCCTGGTCGCAAAGCTTCGTGCCCTCCTCTGCACAAAGCCGTCACTCGACATCCCGCTTATACCAACGGGCTCTCAGGAGCTGACCGGGAAGGAGCAGGAGGGCCACACGTCCTACAGCCCTTGCCTACCCCACGACTCTGCTCCCCAGAGATCTCCGCCAGGTCCTTCACACCGCAACCTCGTGCCCTACACCCCGGATCAAAATGCGCAGCAAGCCAAGAAGCCGAGAGCCGTGCCGATGACACCCTGCCCCAGTGGGCACAGACACTTTGACAGTGCTCGAGCCAGTCTTTGCAAATTCCAGCCCCCTCCCGCTCGCCCCGTGCCACCGTACCCTGTCAAGCTCCCTTGCAGGAGCAGACCCCCCAGCCCACACGTGGGCTGATGTTCCCTTTCCTCCGCTCCATCCAACCTTCACCCCCAAGACTTGCCCAGCCCCTCGCCCGAGGAATTCCCTCCCCGTGTCCAGACCCACCCCACGACACCCAGCTGCCTCCCCACGGGCAGCCCCGTACGCACGCATCCGGCTCTGCCCCCAAAGCCGCTTCTCCCCATCACAGCACCCTTCCCATACCCACCGCTCACGGAACACCTTCCCTCCCGCTCCCTGCGCCGCCCAGCCCACGGGCCGAGCCCCCGGACCCCCACCCCGATCCTTCACACCCCTCTCCCCACTGCCACCATCCACCCCAAAGCTCCCTTCCCCACCCACAAAGCCACCCTCCAAGCCCCTCACACCCCCCCAACAACACCCTGTTCTCGACACCCACGAACCCCACGGATTACCCCCAGGACTATCTCCCCCCCCCCGGGGACTGTCCCCATCTCTAGTGTCAGCTCCCCACT
>VZTQ01010961.1:88319-113409 GCA_013400755.1 Pelecanoides urinatrix
GGGCGGGGGGCTTAAAGGGGCGGCGGGAGAGCGGCAGGGCGGGGGCGGCGCGGAGCCGGGTCCCTCCTGCGCCCCTTCGGCAGCTGCATCCAGCCTGCAAGCCCTCGTGTCGGCTGGCTTCAGCCTGGATCCCCCCGTTAGCTGGATCCATCCTGCACCCCCCCCCATTAGCTGGATCCCCCTCATTAGCTGGCTCCGTCCTGTACCCTCTCATTAACTGGCTCCAGGCTGGATCCCCTTGGTTAGCTGGACCTGTCCTGCACCACCCTCATTAGCTGGACCCATCCTGTACCCTCTCATTAGCTGGATCCACGGTGTACCCCCCTCATTAGCTGGATCCCCCTCATTAGCTGGACCCATCCTGTACCCCCCTCATTAGCCGGATCCATCCTGCACCCCCCTCATTAGCTGGATCCATGCTGCACCCTCGTTATTAGCTGGATCCAGGTTGGATCTCCTTGGTTAGCTGGACCTGTCCTGCACCACCCTCATTAGCTGGACCTGTCCTGCACCACCCTCATTAGCTGGATCTGTCCTGCACCACCCTCATTAGCTGGCTCCGTCCTGCACCCCCCTCATTAGCTGGATCCATGCTGCAGCCCTCTTATTAGCTGGATCCCCCTCATTAGCTGGATCCATCCTGTACCCTCTCATCAGCTGGCTCCAGCCTGGACCCCCCTCATTAGCCAGATCCATCCTGCACCCCCCTCATTAGCTGGCTTCATCCTGCACCCCCCTCATTAGCTGGCGGCAGCCTGGGTCCCCTTGGTTAGCATTCGCCTTGTGCCCCCCTGATTAGCTGGTTCCATCCTGCACCCCCCCATTAGCTGGCTCCAGCTGGCTCCAAGGATCCCCTCGGTTAGCTGGATCCATCCTGCACCCCCCCCTTACCCAGGGCCACCGTCCGTACCCCCTCCCTTTGCTAAAGCTGCTCTAACGGGTCCATTTTTGCCGGGCACCCCAGCGGGGGCTGGACCCCCCCATTGGGGCTCGTTGTGGGGAACGAGCCTCCTGCTGCCGTGGCCGTTGTGCCGGGACTGATGCAGACCAGGGAGCACAGAGCCGGGTGCCAACGGGTAGAGTCTGGGGGGGTCCGGCCGATCCCGGCGCTCCCCTGGCCAGGCTTCCCTGCACCCTGCACCCCTGGGGCGGCCGGACCCCGCCGCGCCCGCAGCCGGGTGCTGGGGCAGCACCCCGGGGTGGCCCTGGGTGACAGGCCCCCGGCAGCAGGACGCTCGGCCTCCCTGGGACGGGGACTACAAGTCCCGGCGTGCTCTGGGCTGAGCATGGCCCCTGCTGACGGAGGAGGCCTGCTCCATCCTTCCCCGCCATCGCAGGGCCAGGAGCGGGGCGGCCGCGGCCATGCTGCGCCCCAAGGCCCTGACGCAGGTGCTGAGCCAGGCCAACACCGGCGGGGTCCAGAGCACCCTGTGAGTAGGGGCTGGGGGCCGGGGGCGAGGGGCGGCTTCCCCTGCCCGTGCGCCGGGGGCTGCAGGGCCGGCTGGCTCCGGGCGGCGCAGGGTCACGCTCCGGCAAGAAAATGCTTCTTCCCCCTGCCCTGGAGATGCCCCCCGGGGGGGATGGGGCCCTCTGAGGGGCGTGCACGGTGCTGGGGCCGTGCACGGTGCTGGGGCCGTGCACGGTGCTGGGGCCGTGCACGGTGCTGGGGCCGTGCACGGTGCTGGGGCCGTGCACGGTGCTGGGGCCGTGCACGGTGCTGGGGCCGTGCACGGTGCTGGGGCCGTGCACGGTGCTGGGGCCGTGCACGGTGCTGGGGCCGTGCACGGTGCTGGGGCCGTGCACGGTGCTGGGGCCGTGCACGGTGCTGGGGCCGTGCACGGTGCTGGGGCCGTGCACGGTGCTGGGGCCGTGCAC
This sequence comes from Pelecanoides urinatrix, assembly GCA_013400755.1. Taxonomy (NCBI): domain Eukaryota; kingdom Metazoa; phylum Chordata; class Aves; order Procellariiformes; family Procellariidae; genus Pelecanoides; species Pelecanoides urinatrix. The sequence goes on from VZTQ01010961.1 coordinate 90,195, forward strand.
GGTGCTGGGGCCGTGCACGGTGCTGGGGCCGTGCACGGTGCTGGGGCCGTGCACGGTGCTGGGGCCGTGCACGGTGCTGGGGCCGTGCACGGTGCTGGGGCCGTGCACGGTGCTGGGGCCGTGCACGGTGCTGGGGCCGTGCACGGTGCTGGGGCCGTGCACGGTGCTGGGGCCGTGCACGGTGCTGGGGCCGTGCACGGTGCTGGGGCCGTGCACGGTGCTGGGGCCGTGCACGGTGCTGGGGCCGTGCACGGTGCTGGGGCCGTGCACGGTGCTGGGGCCGTGCACGGTGCTGGGGCCGTGCACGGTGCTGGGGCCGTGCACGGTGCTGGGGCCGTGCACGGTGCTGGGGCCGTGCACGGTGCTGGGGCCGTGCACGGTGCTGGGGCCGTGCACGGTGCTGGGGCCGTGCACGGTGCTGGGGCCGTGCACGGTGCTGGGGCCGTGCACGGTGCTGGGGCCGTGCACGGTGCTGGGGCCGTGCACGGTGCTGGGGCCGTGCACGGTGCTGGGGCCGTGCACGGTGCTGGGGCCGTGCACGGTGCTGGGGCCGTGCACGGTGCTGGGGCCGTGCACGGTGCTGGGGCCGTGCACGGTGCTGGGGCCGTGCACGGTGCTGGGGCCGTGCACGGTGCTGGGGCCGTGCACGGTGCTGGGGCCGTGCACGGTGCTGGGGCCGTGCACGGTGCTGGGGCCGTGCACGGTGCTGGGGCCGTGCACGGTGCTGGGGCCGTGCACGGTGCTGGGGCCGTGCACGGTGCTGGGGCCGTGCACGGTGCTGGGGCCGTGCACGGTGCTGGGGCCGTGCACGGTGCTGGGGCCGTGCACGGTGCTGGGGCCGTGCACGGTGCTGGGGCCGTGCACGGTGCTGGGGCCGTGCACGGTGCTGGGGCCGTGCACGGTGCTGGGGCCGTGCACGGTGCTGGGGCCGTGCACGGTGCTGGGGCCGTGCACGGTGCTGGGGCCGTGCACGGTGCTGGGGCCGTGCACGGTGCTGGGGCCGTGCACGGTGCTGGGGCCGTGCATGGTGCTGGGCTATGCACGGTGCATGGTGCATGGTGCACGTCGCATGGTGCATGGGGCTTGCCCGCCAGGCCCGTGCCGGGTCTGCAGCGGGTCGCCGGCACAGCCACCGCAGACCCACGCTGCCCTGCTCGGGGCTGGGGCCACCCCAGAGCTTCCTGGCTTTGAAGCCCCCCACCCGCTGCCAAAATCCTCTGGGGTGTCCTCGGTGGGGGGCCTGGGCTGGGGGGGGGGTTGCTTTGGGTTTAGAGACACCCCCACACACCTCGTTTCCAGGCTCCTGAACAACGAGGGGTCCTTGCTCGCCTACTCGGGCTACGGGGACACTGATGCCCGGGTCACCGCGGCCATCGCCAGCAACATCTGGGTGGCCTACGACAAGAACGGGCACCAGGCGTTCAACGAGGACAACCTCAAGTTCATCCTCATGGACTGCATGGTACGTGGGGCTGGGGGCTGCCCTGCCCTCCCTGGGGACCCGGGCACAGCTGGGGCCCTGGGGGTCCCCTGGGACCCTACCCAAGCCGGGGGTGCGACGGGTGCTGTTTCTCCCCGGGCAGGAGGGGCGAGTGGCCATCACGCGGGTGGCAAACCTGCTGCTCTGCATGTACGCCAAAGAGACGGTGGGATTTGGGATGCTGAAGGCCAAGGTAATGCCGGTGGGGAGGGGGCGGGGTGGGGGGGAGCCGCAGGGCATCGTCCCTGCGGTGGTGTGGGAGGAGGATGAGGATGGGAGCGGCGGAGGAAGCTGCTGTGCCTGGGACGCCTCCTTCCTCCTTGCAGAGGCTCCTCCATCCCCGGTGCCAGCCCAGGTTCTAAGTGAAACATAAATTAAAATAAGCAGGCGGGTGGTGTTTTGGGCCCCTCACGACAAGAAGGACATGGAGGGGCTGGAGCGTGTCCAGAGAAGGGCAACGGAGCTGGGGAAGGGCCTGGAGCACAAGTCTGATGGGGAGCGGCTGAGGGAACTGGGGGTGTTCAGCCTGGAGAAGAGGAGGCTGAGGGGAGACCTCATCGCGCTCTGCAACTGCCTGAAGGGAGGTTGGAGCGAGGGGGGGTCGGTCTCTTCTCCCAAGTAACAGCGATAGGACGAGAGGAAACGGCCTCAAGTTGTGCCAGGGGAGGTTTAGGTTGGACATGAGGAGAAATTTCTTTCCTGAAAGAGTGGTCAGGCCTTGGCACAGGCTGCCCAGGGCAGTGGTGGAGTCCCCATCCCTGGAGGGATTTAAAAGACGTGTAGATGAGGCGCTTGGGGACATGGTTTAGTGGCTATGGGGGGGTTGGGGTGGCGGTTGGACTCGATGACCTTAGAGGTCTTTTCCAACCTTAGTGATTCCGTGATTCTATAATAAAAAAAATAAAAACATCCGCCCGGGCAGGGCTCAGGCCGCTCTCTGCTCGCAGGCGCAGGCGCTGGTCCAGTACCTGGAGGAGCCGCTCACGCAGGTGGCCGCATCCTGAGCGCGGGAGCGGAGGGGCTCGGAGGTGCTGCCGTGCAAAAGCCGTTTGCTTCGACACCGTCACCGGGGCAGGGGGGGGTGAGCTCGGTCCTGCTTTGGTGTGGCCTTTAAAAATAAATTGCAAAAAAAAAGTGGGAGGGGGGGAATAAAAGTTTGGCTGATGCTTGTGTCGTTTTGTGTCTCTTCTGAATACAGGGAGGAGCTGGGGGGGTAACGCACGCCCGGCCGGGCTGGGGGGGCCCCGGGCTGTGCGTCGGGGCTGCCCGTAGCTCGGCGATGGGCCACGGCCCTGGGGAAAAACAGGGGGCTGCGAGGGGCCGGAGTGAAGGGGGGGTGGGTACAACAGAGCCGGGCCCCCCTGCACCCCTGCCCGGCTGCGTGGGGGTAGCAGGGGGGGGCGGGGGCTCCTTCCCTTCCCCAGTTTCCCCGGCTTTCACATGATGGCAGCAGAGGCGAGGAAACGCGTTCGCGCCCGGTTGGAGCCGGGCTGAGCCGGGGGCTCCTGCTCCGGGCCCGGCTGCCCCAGCCTGCCCCGCGCCGCAGCCTGCGCCGGGCCGCGGCAGCCAGGATCAGGCCCCGGCTCCTCCTCCGGCCGCCCCGTGACGGTCCCAGGGGTGACACTACCTGCCCAACCTGCGCCGCGACACCCGGACCCACCCCCTGAGTCAACCGGCCGCGCCGCGCCGCCAGCCCGCCGGCCCTGCCGCCGCGCCCCGGGACCCCGCTCGCTCCCCCGACCCCGCTCGCTCCCCCCGACCCCGCTCGCTCCCCCCGACCCCGCTCGCTCCCTGCTCGCTCCCCGCAGAGAGGAAACTTTGTCCCCTCCAGCCCGGCCCGCCCTGCACCATCTGCTCGAGGCTTTGCCGCGGGAAGGAGGAAACCGAGCGGCGGCGGCGGCGAGGGTGGGCGGCAGCCGGGGCGACATGGGCAGCGCCGAGGAGGATTATAACTTTGTCTTCAAGGGTGAGTCCTGGGCTGGGTGCGAAGCCCCCTCCCCAAAAGGGATGGAGCGGGAAGCCAGGGGCTGCGGGGAGGGAATTGAGGTGTCTTCCTCAGGGTTGTCGGGTCCCGAACCGGGATGTTGTTGACCATCCCCGCAGCTCCGATGCGTGCAGGGAGCTGCGAAGGGTCGGGGGTTCGGGGAGCAGGCACTGGCCTCGGCTGCGTCCCTGGCTGATGGCAGCGAGGTCAGGGCTGGCAAGCGGCACCGGGGTCCGCGGAGGCACGGGGAGACCCGTGCCCACCCCAAGGCTGCACGCGTGGGACGCCGGGCATGTTGCTGGCACGCGGTGGGGGCTGAGCGTGCGAGACATAAATGCCGTGCGAACCCATTAACCCTCGAGAGAGGCGGGCATTTAAAAGTCATCCTAGTGACCTGGGTGGTGGCACACGCAAGGACACGGGGGTCAAACCTGGGCTGGAGAAACAGGGGCACGGCCTCATGCCCCCCGGCTTGAGCTCGGCAGGCACGGGACCCCGGCGTCCTGTGTCTCTGCCGGGTGCTACCGGCCGGACCCCGCTGGACCTCGGTGCTCCATTTGGGCAAGGGGAGATGGGCAGGCTCCGGTGTGCCGCCCGTCCTGGGTGCCCACCGCAGTGGGGTGACCCGGGGCTTGCCAGCATCCTCACCCTACCCAGAGCCTGGTAGCTGTGACCCCCCCAAAACAGCGCTGGGGCCATGCCAGCAGATGGGGAGCATGGGTGGGCTCAGCCGAGGTGGCTCAGCCGCGCTCGAGGGGCTGAGAGCTCATGACGCAGGACGGGACCCCCGTTTGCTGAAGGAGTGACCGCGCCGGGTGTTACACCCACATCCCTGCCCAGCCTCCGTGCCCAGGTCTGGGGGCATCAGGCAACGGGGGATGCCCGTGCACCCTGTGCCGGCGGCTGGGGCGATCCGGCTGCCACACTGCCACGGCAACGAGCTGCTGGCTGGTCTGGCTCAGATCAGAAAGGGTTATTTGAATTACTGTGAAGTGTCTTGGAGCAGCCCTCTCCCCTCCTCCACAGCTCCAGTGTGCTTTCTCCCTTCCTTCCGCAGTCGTCCTGATCGGGGAATCTGGGGTGGGCAAAACCAACCTGCTCTCCCGCTTCACCCGAAATGAGTTCAACCACGACAGCCGCACCACCATCGGCGTGGAGTTCTCCACCCGCACCATCCTGGTGGGAGACGCCGTGGTGAAGGCTCAGATCTGGGACACGGCCGGGCTGGAGCGGTACCGCGCCATCACCTCTGCGTAAGGGTGGGATGCCTGAAATCAGGGCTCCCCTGGTACCTGGGTGGTGATGCCCTCATAACTGAGCCCCACGGGTGAGGATGCTGTGGGGGGTGTCCAGAGCACCTCTGGGTGATGGTGGGGTTCTCCCATAGGTATTACCGGGGGGCTGTGGGTGCCCTGGTCGTCTTTGACATCACCAAGCACCAGACGTACAATGTGGTGGACCGCTGGCTGAAGGAGCTGTACGACCACGCCGAGGCCAGTATCGTCGTCATGCTGGTGGGGAATAAAACCGACCTCGCGCAGGCTCGGGAGGTGCCCATGGAGGAGGCGAAAATGTTTGCAGGTACGGGCTGGCACCCTGCCACGGGGCTGGGGGCTTGGGAACCTCCCTGGTAGCAGGGACCCGAACTTCTCTAAAGGGGCTCCAAAATGGAGCCGTGCCTTCGCCGGGGTCTGCATCATCTCGGGGGACTGCTCTCCTTGCAGACAACAACGGGCTGCTGTTTGTCGAAACCTCGGCGTTGGACTCCACCAACGTCGAGCAGGCGTTCGAGACCATCCTGAAGGGTACATGTACTGGCACCGTGGTGCAGCGGGGTCCCGGGGACGGGGCATCGTGGGATCCCTTACCAGGGACGCGGGGCTGGGCAGAGGATGCGCAGCGCGTCTCTCCTCCTCTGCCCTGCTCCGTGTGAGCATTTTGGGGCTGGTTTCGGAGTTGTCTTTCTGGCTGGTTTGGTTTCCGGCCTTTTGTGCTGGGCGTTTCGCTCTCCCCACCCGTGGCTTTGTTCTCATGGCCCCCGGGCATCCCCAAAGCCCCGGGGGCTCCTTCTCCCCCTGTAATCCCCGGTGCCCCTTCCTGGGCTCCTGACTCAATGTCTCCAGCACCCTGCTGAACCGGCCGTGGGGACCTGGGGGGATGGGGATGGAGAGGGGTGATGCTCGGCCAGGAGCACCTCTCCAGGAATGGCAGCCACCAGCACCAGGGCAGGAGCGCAGTGAGGCGTGCCCTGCCGTGCCGTGCTGTGCCGTGCCGTGCCGAGCCGTGCCGTGTGGTGCCGTATAGCGCCGAGCCAGCCTGGCTCAGTGAGCTGCCAGCCCAAGCACGGGGTGAAGCACTAATCCCAGGTTGGGCAAGAGGAAATTGCCTAAGCGCAGGGTGTTCCCCAGGCACCGCCGGGATGCAGCTTGGGGGAGCTGCTCCCTTGTCACCCCTCAATTCCTCCCCTCTGCTGCATAAAGGGGAAGGAGAGCCACCGACGTGCCAAGCCGCGGGCCAGCAGGCGAGCAACGGGGGCTGCAGGCTCGAAGCTGTCCCTGCTTCCCCGGGGGGCCCTTGGCTGACACACAGCCCCCCCCCGGCACCCCTTGTTTTGCAGAGATCTTCCACAAAGTGCAGAAGCAGAAGCAGAGGAGCAGCCAAAGCAACACAGTGCTGCTTGCCAGCGAGAGTCCGGAGAATGTGGCCCCGGCGCAGACGGAGAAGCGCCCGTGCTGCGTGGCCCTCTGAGCTGGCCGGGCACCCCGGGAAGCCCCCGGGGACCCCCGCAGCCCCGGGACATGCCAGTGGCGTAGAGCTGGGTCTGCCTCCACGCAGACTCATCTGGCCACCGGCACAGGCTGGTGTCACCCAGCCTGCAGTGCCACCCCCGTCCTGGTGCAGTGGGGACCAGTAGCCCAGACAGTGGCCAAATTCTGCCATAAACAGTGAGAAGCACCAGTGCCGGGAGCTCTGCTCTGTCTGCTTCGTTTTTACCGGCCCTGATTAGCATCACCACCGTCACGCACGGACCTCCCAGCCCCTCCGGACCCGCGGTGCAGAGGACTGAGATGCCCCCGAGGCACTGCTGGGGAGGGAGCCAGGATCGTGCCGGCGACAGGAGCCGCTCCAATTGCGTCTGGCCCTGGGGTTGTTCCCGTGGGGCCACCCTGTGCCATGCGCTGGGGATGTGGCTGTCCCCACAGGCCTCTGTCCCCACCTGGGACTGCTCTGGGGTCATCCCAAGCCCTAAGGAGAGAAGCGGCAGTGCTCTGTCCTTGGCGCAGCTCTGTCCCCATCCCAGACATGGGACAAGCGTGACGGCAGGACCTGGCGAAGGTCCCTCCCGTCTGCACGGCAGGACGGGGTTCGGTGCTGAGCCTGGTGCCGAGGGGCCCGGGAGCAGCTCCGTGTCCAGCGCAACGGTGACGCAACCATTAAAGGACTTGCGAAATGCAGGTTTGCTGAGCTGGAATTCCTGCGTGTTTGTGGTCCCATCCCCTGGTCCCCACCTCCACGACACGCTGGAGATCGTGGCCACCCAAGCAGCCCAGCCCGATGCCATGGTCCCCCTGCGCCCCCTCCCCACACAGCCCTTCCCAGTCCACGTCCCCACACTCTCGATGGCTTATAGGGGACGGCTGGCAGTTTATCAGTCCGAACCGTGACTTGGCCTCAGCCAGTTATCCGAAACCCCTCGGAAATGGAAGGGGATTCTCCGTGTCTTCCTCTAGTTCTGGGCACTCGCTTTCCCTTTGCGCCGTGCGAGACGTGTCAGCCCAGCTCCCATTTCGTGTCCTTGGTTCTGCGTGGGGAGAGCGGCCGTGACTGTCCCCGTCGGTGGCACACAGGTGGTGGCCTGTCCCCGCTGCCACGCAGCGCTTTGCGTGAGGACACCCCGATGCAGCGCACCCCAGAGCCCCCGGGAAGGCACGGCGGTGCTGAGCGGGGAGCTGAGCCCTCGCCCGTGGGAGCAGCCGCATACCTGCCCCCCCCCCACCCTTACCTGCCCCCCCCACCCTTACCTGCCCCAGGTGAGCACACCTGGGAGGTGACGGGCAGCCCCGGCCACCAATGGGTGCGGAGGAGGAAGGGCTGTGGCCACCAATGGGTGCGCAGGGGACAGCCCCTGGCAGGGCTGGATAAGTCCCGGAAATCCCAGTTTGCCCAGTGGGAGTGGGGCTGTGGTGCTGGGCGAGATGCGGGGCAAGGACGATGAGTACGACTACCTCTTCAAAGGTGGGTCTCCTGGGTCTGGCCATGCCTGCAATGAGCTGTGCTCGGTCTCAGCCTGCTGCGGGTGGTGCCATCTCCCTTGGGAGGGAGCTGTTTAGGCTGGACGTTGCTTGTACTGGGATATAACACACAGCTCCCAGTGCTGGGGACCCGGGGGGTGGTCTTGTTGGGGTGCTCCCCTGTGCTGGGCAGGGGGGTGGTGGGTATTGGTGGTGCTGGGGTGTCAGGGTGGAGGCTGAAACGCTGCTGTGGTCCGAGGGTTGGCATAGAGGTGGTTTGCGGCTGCTGGGTGCGGGTGGCTGTTTGCGGCCCTGGTGTTAATTAAAGCAGCTCGTTACTGCTGCAGGAGGTGTCTGGAGCCTTCACCTGGGTGCAGCATCCAGGGGAGGAGGGGTGGCCGTGCCGGTGGCAGGGTGCTGGTCCCTGGGGGAGGCAGGGGCGGTGGGGAAAGCTGGTCCCTGCGGGTGCTGTGCCGGCCCCTGCGCCCCTCTGAGCGGGTTGGGGTGCTCCCCTCGGCGTGGCTGGGGTGCGAGGAGCAGCTCTGGGGGCTGAGCGAGCAATCCCAAGAGGAAGAGCTGCGCTGCTCGCCTGGCTGCAGTTAAGGGAAAGGATCCAGGGCTGCGGGGTTGTCCTTCCCGGTCACAGCCGGTGTGACCTCGCCGGTGTGCAAGGGGGGGACGGGGCTGGGCCCTTGGAGGCGTAACGTTGGTTTTGCCGGTGGCAGGAGCCCAGCATCCTCATCTGAGCCTCCATCCCCTGCGCACGCCGGGTGTCCCTGCCGTTAGCCGCTCTCCCCTTGCAGCGGCCGCCATGCCGCGGCTGGAGCGGGTGCTGGGGGGAGCGAGGGGACAGCCTGGCAACGTCACAACCTCCCGAGCAAGAAAAGCCGGGGAGTGAGATCACCCGGCGGCCGGCCGTGAGTCAGCCTCCCCGTGCAGCCCTGCCCGAAAGGCCCCGAGTAATTCCAGTCACCGAGACGATGGTAGCCCCTGGCGCCTCGCACACCTCCCCTGGCCCCTGCCCAGGAAAATCCTTCTCTCTGGAGTTATTCTGGGACCTGGAGAGGGGGAAACTCTGATGCAGCTGGAGCTGGGTTATGCCTTGGAGCGGGGCTCCTGGGCAGGAGCTCCCCTGGCTGCTGTGTCCTTTGCTTCTCGCCCAGCGTTGTGCCGGCAGCTCGGCTCTGAGATGGCCCCGGCACGTTGTCCTCCCGCGATGCCCGTCCCTGCATTCCCCTCCTCGGTCTCGTGGTGATCTCTGGAGTCCCTGAAAAATAAGAGAATTCAGTTCTGAATGCAAGATCTGCTCATCCCTCCTGAAGTAGGAGCAAAGTCCGAGGGAGACGCGGTGTTTAGGGGCACGGAGCTGGGGTTAGATGGCTCTGCTGGGACCAGCTTCTCCCCCTGAGAAATGGGAGATGGTCACCGCTCGAAGCGGCGTTATCCTGATTTCCATTCAGATGCCTTCTGTTGCAAAGCACGTCGCAAATTCCAGCTGTGCTCACGGGAAGGCCCTCGATGCTGCTGGAGGGGCTCGGGATAGACGGCAAATGGCCCTGGGCATGGCTGCTCCTCGGACCCTTCCTCGGGGCCCCTGTGTGGAGCTCCAGGCTGTTTCCATCCCCAGCTCTGGGATGGGACGGGATCTGTCAAGGATGCTCCACCGGTGCTCACAGGACACGTGCTCTCTGCTCCAAACAGCTCGCGCTGCGTGTTCAGCGGCGGCAAGGACTGAGAGTGTCGAACGCTTTTGCGCGTGGGGTAGAAGATGCTGCTCGAGTCCCTCTTGCCCTTCAAGCTCAGGGGGACGGGGCTGAGCACGTACCCCCTGCTGCATCGAGGTGCCCCAGACGCTGCTGGATCCCTGCCCCATCCAACCCCCTCCCTGCATCCCCGGAGCGGTGTAAAACCCGCAGGAGTGCGAGGAGCGTGCCGTGGCTGTGGGGGTCTGTGCAAGGTCAGCGTGTGCCCAAGCCCGGCTGGCTCTGCTCCTTCCTCAAGTTGCGCCAAGGGAGGTTTAGGCTGGACGTTAGGAAAAAATTCTTTCCTGAAAGAGTGGTCAGGCCTTGGCCCAGGCTGCCCAGGGCAGTGGTGGAGTCCCCATCCCTGGAGGGATTTAAAAGACGTGGAGATGAGGCGCTTGGGGACATGGGTTAGTGGCCATGGGGGGGTTGGGTTGACGGTTGGACTGGATGATCTTAGAGGTCTTTTCCAACCTTAATGATTCTATGATTCCTCCCTCCCCAGCCTGGTTTCCTAAGGTTTTCCCATACCAATACTTTTTTTTACTGGCTGCAGGGGTAACGCAGCACGGCACGCTCGTGCCTCAGTTTCCCCTGGCAGCCAGGGCTCTCGCAGGACCGGCTGCGCTGCCCTCCTGTCCCCGGGCCACGGAGGTGCTTGGGGCCGGAGGCAGCCGCAGCACCGCACCGCCGGGATAGGGGATGCGGCGGTTGAGCCGGGGGAAGTAGCAACTTCCCGTTGATTAAACACCAAGCCCAGATCAAAGCGGCGAGGCTCAGTAAGCGTTAACGAACCTGGCTCATCACTGGCCTGCATTTTCCTACCGGTTTGTCCAGGGTAGCCCAGACTGTCAGGGTTGTCCCAGGCTTCCAGGCACAGCACAGCAGCTTTCAGCGCTGCATGGAGGAGCCGCCCTTCCCTCTGTTGCCGGCCGCCCTGACACGGCGATGGCCAGCAAGGCTCCAGTGCCTTCCAGCTGCCCTCGGTGATCACGGGGAGCTGCTCCGCATGCTGTTGGGCTTCATGGAGCAATGCTGTTTGCTGGCTGCCCTGCAACGAGGGGTTTGGCAAGGGGGTGGCTGTGTCGTTTGGAGGCTTTGCATCCCAGCCCAAGCAAGGGAGCCCAGTCCCTGCGAGCTGGAGCTGATGGGGAAGGGGTTATCCAGGACACGGATCAACATCCTTGGAGGATGGTGGCTGCTGAGCCTTGAATGAGCCTAGATGTGTCTTGCTGCAAATCCTTCGCAGCCCCGGTGACGAGCGCAGCGGTGCGGCGTAGCCGGTGGTCCCTCGCTGGTGTTGCTGCTCCGGCGTCCTCCCCAGCGTGGTTGTGATTTCAGCCCTGCTGTTGTCTGGTCCCGTGTCCCCCAAGCTTGGTCCCACGAGGGTGGGCGAGGTGAAGCGGGCTGCGTTTGAGTGCGCCTGGAGAATGAACAGAATCAGCAGGGGCTGGGAATTTTAAAAATAAATAAACAAAAAAAATCAAAACCTGTTGAGTCATAAACTCAACAAACTTGATAGGGGAGCTGCGTGATAAAGCTTCCCCAGAGCCTGTTGCACCAGGTTTTACAGGAACCAGCCAGAACTGGGACAGGCAGAAAATGCACTTAACTAACCCACACCCAGGGACTTTCTGGCTCACGGGCTGGACCAGTAGCAGCGGAGGAGGAGGAGGAGGAGGATGATGATGATGCTTCCTTTCAGACCAGGTCCTTAAGTCCTCTTGTGTGCCCTCAGGGTTGGAGCTTGGGCTGGAAATAGGAGACTCCGTTCTGCTTGGCCTCCCTGGCCTGGCTGTCTCCGGTTTTCTGCCTGTTTTACGTACGTGTAGGTGCGTACGTTCCCAGGGGAAGGAAACCCCTGGCAACTTCCAGGCGATGGCAGGAATTTTCTTGAGGGGTATTTACAGGTAGCTGGGGCGAGTGGAAGCTGCTGGTCCTGCTCCCTGAGTTGCAGCCCCTTCTCCCTGGATGAAACGGAGGTGGGGTCTGGGATGGGGGCAGATGGGGACATCCTCCGTCCCTGCCAGGCTGGGGTGGTCGGCACTGCAGGACGCAAATGCCTTTGCTGGGTGTCCGGGGAAGGGGGGCTGACGCTGTGCTTGTGCCCCCCCAGTTGTGCTCATCGGGGACTCTGGGGTGGGGAAGAGCAACCTGCTCTCGCGCTTCACCCGCAATGAGTTCAACCTGGAGAGCAAGAGCACCATCGGGGTGGAGTTTGCCACAAGGAGCATCCAGGTGGACAACAAGACCGTGAAGGCTCAGATCTGGGACACGGCCGGGCAGGAGCGGTACCGGGCCATCACCTCGGCGTGAGTTTCCTTGCCCCCCACCTATGTCCCTCACCTGGGGCCCTGCTGTGACCCTGTCCCCTCGCTGTCCCCCAGGTACTACCGGGGGGCGGTGGGAGCTCTGCTCGTCTACGACATCGCCAAGTACCTGACGTACGAGAACGCCGAGCGCTGGCTGAAGGAGCTGCAGGACCACGCTGATGCCAACATCGTCATCATGCTGGTGGGCAACAAGAGCGACCTGCGGCACCTGCGGGCCGTGCCCACCGACGAGGCCAGGAGTTTCGCAGGTATCTCCCCCATCCTGCCCTGTCCCGTCCCATCCCTGGGCGGCTGTAGCTCGCGGCACCCACCTGAGCTCGCCCTGTGCTTGCAGAGAAGAACGGGCTGTCCTTCCTCGAGACGTCTGCTCTGGACTCCACCAACGTGGAGACGGCTTTCCACAACATCCTCTCGGGTAAGGGGCAGCCAGGAAAGGAGGTGGGGGAATGGAGACGGTTTCGGATGCTGTGTCCTCCCAGGACCCCGCTGGGGAACCTGGCTGCACGTCCTGGGGTGGGATCCTGCTCCCTTGGGTGGAGACATGTGGACACTTGCACCCCTTGAGCTGTGTGTTCTGGGAGGGAGCAGGTCCCCCACTGAAATATATACTTAATTTTTCTTTCCTTTTCTTCTCTCTCTGCTGGCAGAGATCTACCGCATCGTGTCACAGAGGCAGATCACTGGGCAGCCGGAATCAGAGTTCGGCCCCACCACGACCATCGAGCCCATCCGGGTGCTGCCCACGCAGCAGGAGGGCAGGCAGGCGCCCTGCTGCCAGAACATCTGAGCCCCCCGGGGTGCCCCCACCCTGACACCCCCACACCACCCAGCACACGGTGGCATCACGTTTCTCACCCTCTACCTCTGCTCGCTGCAGCCCCCCCAGAACAGGGCGGGCTGGTGGCTGCTTCTGCACGGCTGCTCTTGTGTGCACCATCACGCTGCCTGTGTGCTGCTCTCCTGTGTTTCATGTAGGACCTACACAAATAGAGGGGGGGGGGGAAAGCATCAGGGTCATTCCTCTCTCTTCCCATGGTTTGGGACATGCCGTCCCCTGGTGTCCCTACTTCCTCTAGCCCTGAAGGCAGAGTCATGGGGTGACTCAGGCTGGCACTGAACAAGCCCAACCATCGTGACTCCCTTGTTTAGTGCCACGTTTCTGCGGCACCCCTGGGTGCAGCCCTGCAGGGTGGGGTGCGAAGGGGGACGCTGGGTGCACCCTTCTCTTGCCTGGTGAAGCGAGCAGCATCACAACTGCGTGCACCCAGCCCTGCCCCTTCAAGGCCAAGGGCTGGGTGTGCCTCGGGGTGCTGCTGGGGCAGCAGGGGACACCCCAGTGTGGGGTGCAGGGGGTGACTCCCTACTTATGCCTGCAAGCACCCTGTTTTTCATGCTGTGAGCCCCTTGGGGTGTGCCTGCGGCACAGCCCCAGCACAGGGAAAAGCTGCACCTCTGCCACTGCTGCCCCAGCCCGGGGGGGCTGGAGCAGGGATCTGGGGGGGGGCACATCCTTTTGGGGGAGCCCTGAGGAGGGGACAAGGGGGTCGCAGGGCTTTGGGGGGGTGTGAGGGCAGGGATGGGGTGCTGAGGGCGGTACGTGGTCCCTCCGCACACCTCCCTGCGTGGTGGCCGGTGCCAGCACGTGGGGTCCCTCTGCTCTGGGCTGCGAGGAACCTCCTGCGTGACGAACCAGCTCCACTCGAGTGTTTTGCCACTCGTGGCTGGCGGCTGGTGACAGCGTGGCCCGGCCTGGGGACACGGTTGCCACTAGATGGAGCGTCTGCTGCACCTACGGGGTGACAGTGGCCCCGTTCCCCTGCCCGGGGGACAGCGGGTACCTCCCCGGGCGGACATCGCCCAAGGTGCTGGGACAGACTGGGCTGAGCCCAGTGCCGCTGTCGGGGTGATTGGCAGGTGTCAATCAAGAAGGGTCCAGGCGCTGCGGCGGCCTTCCTGGGAGAGCCTGTCCCTTCCCATTAACCCCAGCGCTGGGAGCGCGTCCCCCGTGACAGCATGGGGTTTTTTGGGGAGTGTCTCTGTCTCTCCATGGCTGCCCCCGGTCACCCCATCTCACTGGGCTGTGGCAGCAGCATCCGCGCCAAGGTCTTGCCTTGGGGCGCCATTTATCGATGAAACAGGAATTTGGGCAAAATCCCCAAATAAAGTTGCTGCTGGAGGCTCTTTCTCTCTCTGCCAGGGTCCTTCCTTGAGGCCAGGAGCTGGGCCCCACGCCTCTGCCCGCTTGGGTGCTGGGCAGCATCCCCAAGCGATGAAGGGTGTGAGAGGCGAGGAGGAAGAGGAACAGGGAGGAAGGTGTAGCCTGGGCAAGGAGGTGTCTTGCTGGGAGGCCGGAGGGGAGAGCTTGGATGTCAGGCTTGGAGGGGCAGGTTGGATCCTGCTGCCGCAGCACGGGGGGAGCACCGGGGTGCATGAACCGGGCGCAGAAATGGCTGCGCCGCGTGGGTGCCAGCCCCGTTTGGGTTGAGGTTGCCCTGTTTTTTTCCAACCGCCAGCGCAGCCACCCCAGCCCTGGCAGCATCTTAACCTGGGCTCGAGCCATCCCGGTGCAGCGTGTCCCCGCACCACGGCTCTGCTCCGTCCCAGGGGCAGCCTCACCCCGGAGCTGGCCGGAGCCATCCTTGGCCGGAGCAATTTTTTTCCGGGTCCCGTTTGTGTCTGACCGTGGCTGGGGGCTGTCCCCAGGCGAGTGACAGTTATTGTCCCACCCGGCCGGGCTCTGCCCCGTGCCCGCGCCAGCTGGGATGTGCAGACCAGCCGGAGAGCTGCCCCCTCCCGCACCACCATCTGCCTGCACCGAAACGCGGTGCCAAGAGGTGACGTCAGCCCCGCCGCCGGGAGAGGTGGATGCGCGGGGGAAGGATGCTGCCCCCGGCTCCGCAAAGGGACAGGGGCTGAGCCAAGCGTCCCTCGGGGCTCGCTGCCGTCAGACGTGCCATCCCGCCAGGCACTGGCATGGACACTCGGGATGATGAGCTCATTTAGGCTCATTTTGGGCTTGGCAGCTCTTTTGTTCCAGGTTTTCCAGCTTTTATGTGATTTCTGCTGGAATGAAGTAGTGGGAAGGGTGAAACAAGGCACAGGTTTGCACACGTGGACGTGGGATCTTGCTGCCACCAGGACTGGGAAGAGCAGCTGGTGCAGGGGAGCTGATAGTCTCGCAAATGAAACTCCTTTGCTTTAATTAACCCCGAGAAGTGTTGCTAAAGGTGTGAGAGACCCGTGAGGGGTGGTGGAAGGAGGTTACGGCCCCGCCACCCCCGGAGCTCAGCCCGGCCGGGGGCTCCATTCCCAACCACCCCAATTGCAAAACAGGATCTGGCCCCTGATTTTTTTGGGGCTCCTGGACCCCCTCCTAAAGCGTGAACAGACAGAAACCAAGAACAGACACCAAGTTTCTTAAGTAATAATACTTTAATAAAATTAAGTTCTTAATGTAATTTAGCACATTTAATACATTAACCCTTTCCCTTCTTTGTTTTCTACAAGTTGTGCAACATCATTATTTTAATTTTTTATTTTATTTTAATTTTTTTCCTTCTCCCCTTATACTATATGCCTCAAAACTCAGACAACGAGCCTAACTCTACTTCTATGTTCGGTTATATCTCTCTCTCAGGCCTTTATTTTTGCGTAACGCCGGAGAGATGAAAATACCTGGATGGAACATGTGATCGGTTTCCAATAGTAACAATCCCGACTACAGGTTTCCTATGACGTTAAAAGAAAAGAGGAAAGAGAAAAAAAAAAAAGCAAACACAACATAATAGGGAATGGACTTTAAATGGAAGGGCCACACAGTCAGGACGGCCAGGCTAACACCGGGCAACTCTGTGGCTGGCTGGCTCAGCGCGAGGTTGGGAGTACCGTGGAGTAGGACCCTGTGATAGCACCCGGATCCGGGGGAAAGCGGATACACGCAAACTTGTACAATGTTTTTGAGCGAGGACGAGAGAAAGCTGACGTGGTCACGGTCAAGCAAAAGCCATGAAGGGCTGGTGGAGGGCTGCGCGCCCCTGGAAGCCGCTGCTGCTGCGTGGGTATCGCCGAGATCGGCTGCTGATGGTCCCCGGCGGCTTGGGTTTCGTTTTAGCTCACGTCTTACGTAGGAAATCCCACCGGAGCTGCTTTGCCAGAGTCCCAACAGCAGCAAGCTGCAGCCTGGATCTCTTTGATACTGGGGCAGAGCCAGAGGAAATCCTCTGCAGCCCCACAGGCTCCCGACCGAGCGTGCAGCCGGATGCCCGGGGGCTTCTCTGGGCATCCCTGCGGATTTCCCTGGCTCACCTGGGGCTGGGATCAGAGTCCGCTCCGTGACACGGCAGCAGGAATGGGCTCTGCAGCGGCCAGGGCTCGAGCAGACGTGCTAGTTTGGGATTCGTCAGCGCTTGTGCCCTTCATGTTTGCTTAACACTGCTTTTAACCCACGAGCAAATCCCCAATTGCAAAACAGGATCTGGCCCCTGATTTTTTTTCCCCCCTTTTTTCAGGATTATCTTGAACAGAAATCATAAGGAAAAAGGGGAAAAAAAAAAGTGCTGATAAGGACACAGACGAGTAAAGCAGCGTGTGACCGCATTTCTCCATCCCAGCTCCTGGGAGCCGAGAGGAGATCTCTGCGGCCACGAAGCGCTGCTCTGTCTCGCCACTCCGTTTCTCTGCAAGTTGTTTCAAAAGCATCATGCAAGACTAGAAAACACATTTTGCCGTCAGCTGCCTGGTAAACTGGTGCCGCCATCGGAGGGTGACTTCATTTTTTTATCCCTGCACAGACACCCGTGGAACAACTCCAGATTTTACATTAGTGTCACTTTACTGGGGGTGACTTTCAATTTGCTCCATTAGCAGCCCTGAAGCGATGCTGGAGTGGATCCAGCGGTAACGCCGCAGCCTGCCAGGGCTGAAGCGACTTCAGATTCCAGTAGAGTAACCCCATTGAAACGGGTGCGTTACACAGGGGTAAAGGCAGGAGCTGCCTGACCTCCACCGTCTCCAGCCGTCACGGCACGGGCAAAACTGAAGTCAGCCCAGCACAACGATGGCTGAATTTTCCACCGGGTCAACTGACAGCAGAACGTGACTTCGAGTTTCTACAGTATGTGAAAACCCACAATAAAATACAGAGATTGCTCCCTAACATCCTAGAAAGGTTTTTGGAAGAACCAGTCCATCCTGGCTCCGCTCCTGCTGGTGCCGACACCAAGGAAACCTTGCTGTGGGCTCGGCAGAGGCAGGATGGGACCCCACTATCAGTATACAAGTTACTATAAAGTGCATCCACTCTCCAGTCCAGGGCATCACTGTACAATGTCAATCACTGACTCTTCTTCAAGTATCAAAACCAAAAAAATGAGGTAAAACAAAAATGAAAGAGCAAACAGGCCGCCTCGCCGTCCCTGCAGGGAAGGACCAGGCGCTTGATTCCACCAAGCACGAACCCCTCCGAAAGCGCGGGAGACATCGTGCCCTGCTTTCCGAAACCCCCCCGGCGTGCCGGGGAGGATCCCGTGGAGTGATCTCTGATTCACAGTGCTATACGCAGAAACCGAATGAGAACTGTCTTCGCTTCCTGTCCTAACCTATTGCATGGCTTTGCTGAATGAATGCTGGTAAGCGGCTGCCTCGTCCCACCCCAGACGCAGGCGCGCCGTCCGCGGGCAAGGGAGCGAGGGGCAGCCGCTGCGTTTCTCGAAGGCTTTGGGATCCTTGTGGATGCTCCTGAACTGCAGGACATCCCTGGGTTCGCTACGGCTGAGCCACGACACAGAGGATAGGAGCAAAAGCAAAACCCAGAGGTAACCACCTTTCAAGAGTGTTTTCTTTGCAACGCTCTGCTTTTCTAATAATAACGGAGTTGACGCTAGGTCATTTATTTTCGAGTTATATCGTGTAAACGGTGATTTTGGTGCAGCGAAAAGCAGTCACCAACGCTCTGGAGAGAAGTGCTGGCCTGGCTCTGAAACGTAAGGACCAGGGTTTAACCAGCCGGCCGGGTGCGCGGGACGCATCCTGCCCCCCCGCCGGTGCTGGGGGCCGTGCTCCCCTGCCCCGAACTGCCCAAAGCGGATCTGCCGTCAGCAGAAAAACTCCCCTCCGTGCGAACGGACCCGCCGGCCACCTGAACACTGGTCCGGCAGCTCGGGGAGCCGTTCACTCCCGCTCTCGGCACCGCAAGGACTCAGGCCACAGAGCCCGATGCGCGGCACCGGCTGAGAACGGCCTCCAGCCTCCTCCCTTGCTTTCGCGGCCGAAAACCAGGCGCTCGGCAGGGATGTCACCCTCCCGAGAGCGGGACGGCGCGGGGCCGGCTGGCTGCGGGCTCAGGGATGCCGTGGCCCGGCCGCGGGAAGGACATTTGCAAACATTTCACCCGCAGCTCCAGCACTCGACCCCGATGATTCGAGGCTGAGCAATAACTCCCTTAAGGGAGCATCCGGCACAGAAAAAACACCCAACAAGCCAAATCTAAACAAGTGAGCTCATCCCGAGGCGCACATCGTCTCCCTGGTGTAACGCTTCCTCACCGGGTCGAGATATAACCAAAAAAAAGGAAAAAAAAAAAAAAAGGAACACACCAACCCTACTGTCCTATGTCTACTGCCCGGCTCCGAGGGCAGAAAGCCTAATTCACGGCCCCGCAGCGGACACGCCAGAGGAGCCCCGCGCCTTCGCACCAGCACCTCGCTGCCTTCGAGCTCTGTCCGTCACGTTACAGAGGGGAGTTCATCCAATTTTCCTTTCCTTCGCCTTCCCACCCAGGAACGGTCCCACCCGTCCATCACGGGGACCTTCCAACACCTTCGGTGCTTGGAGAAGTTCAAAAAGCAAGAAGAGCACAAGAAAAGTAACAGCAACTTTTAGCATTTCTTTTTCTGAAATTTCATGCCCCAAGCCCGAGGCTGGAGGTCAGAATAAGGCAAAAATAATGGCCTAAAACTTTCTTATTTTGTTCAGTGACTAGCCAAATCTTTATATTTTTATTAAAAAAGCAACATAAAAACCCAAACGTATCTTTTTAAAAAAATACATATTATTAGATCCCTTTTTTTTTTTTCCCCTCTATAAAAATAACTTCAGGACTTTGATTGACAGAAGGTACCAGTCGGTGGTCTGTTATTTTGTTAGGCTTTCGTTCGTTTATTTGTTTGCTTCAGAAAAATAGTACCAAAAAAAGATGGAATTTCTGGGGAAGTTAAAAATGATAGCTGATCTTGTTTACAAGTTTATTTTACATTCTGCTCTGTCTGGGATCACTTGGATCTACTATAGATTAAACAATATGGATAGCATCTACTATTTGAACTAGTTAATTTTATTTTAATCTTTACTCTAGGATTATATGAAATAAATTTGAATGTTTATTATTATTAACTTTTTTTTAATACCCATCAACTCAAACTTTTCTTTTTCTTTTTTCTTCTCCTTTTTGGTTAAAAACAAACAAACAAACAAAAACAAATCTTATTTTAAAATGCTTCTTTGAAAGGCAACAGAGCAGAAGCATCCCCCATCTTCCTGCTGCTTTGGGAAGGGGAGCGGGAGGAGGGCTGGCTCCGCGGTGGAGGTACGGGACCCCCCCGCGCTCCCCAGCCCTCGGGGAGGTCGAGGCTGCTCTGCCCGTCTGCAAAGCAGCTCCTTGGGCCGAGATCCTGCCAAACACTCAGGATGTGGCTGAAGCTAAGCGCATGCTTAAGTGCTTTCCTGGATTAAAGCACGTGCTTTGCAAGCTCAGAGCCTCCCCGGCTAAAATGGGGGCATTCCGCTCGCTCCAGGCTGTCCTTACATTAGTTGTCTCGCACGAAACGTGCCCATGCTGGCTTGGGGGGAGCAGAAAGGGTAACATTTACCTATCTAGGACGGGTCAAAGCTGGCCAGGGGCTCTGCACAAGCTGTCTCATCCCCTGGCTGCTCAGAGCACCAGGTACGAGCCCAGAGCTCGGCAGGGCACCGCTCCTGCACAAGCCCTTAGGTCCAAAAGGACGACGGGGGATGTTTGCAAGATCAGGCCTGGCCTGAACGCTGGGACAAAATACTCCTGTCCTTGCAGCCCGCGCAGCTGCAGAAAGAAACGGAGCCAAAGCCTAAAGGGAGGCAACGGACGGCAACCACCACCCTCGTCGCAGAGCAGCCCTGCGAGCACGCTCCCGTCCCGGGGAGGTCCAAGCTGGCAGCGGCTTTGGTCCCTCCTGTCAAGGCTGCGGGAAGGACCATAAATCCTCTCGCCTCCGACAAGAAGCAGTTTTATAAGGGCTCTCCGAAACCCTGCTGCGAACCGAATCAATGGCAAAACTCTCCGCCGGCTCCCTGGGACAGGACAGGGCTCGTTGTAAGGCGGGTAGGCTAACGAGGAGGAGGAGGGCTGAAGAAGGTAACGCAAGCTTTGCTTTCTGAGAGCGTCCAGCCTCCTCCCAAGCCCCTGCCCACCCCCCCGAAACCACAGCCAGAGCAAACCTTCATCACCCAGCGCCTGCCCGGGGCGGCGGGTCGGAGCCGGACCCCCAGGGGGGTCCGTGGGTGCGAGGGATGCGCTGAAGTGCGTGGCCGCGGCAGGGCCGGGGCTCGCCGGGGGCCGGCGCTGGGCGATGCTGCCGAAAGACCCCCCCGAGCCCCAGCCCGGAGGGTTCCCGCAGCCAGGGCCTGATCCCGCAAAGACGTTTCAGCGTGCTCAGACCTCGACCCCTTGCAAAGGGATTCGCTAGACAGAGCAACCACAGGACGGGGGCTTCGAAACGACCGCTCGGGCTTTGATTCATAGTGGTTTTTCTCTTCTACTTCTCTGGTTTTTAATTACCTTTTTTCTTTTTTTTTTTTTTAAATACATCCAACTGTGTTAATTTCTTATTTCTGGAAAGGGCTATCTGCACCATAACTATCACCTTTTACATACACACACGCACACACAAAAAAGGAAACATATATTAAAAACACTTTTTAAGCAATACTCTGGATACAAATGTATTTTTTAACCTACATATATTCTAAACCTTCTAAACTTTTAAGGATCACTTTATCATAAAATAAAATATCCTTTTTTCTTATAATAAATTACCTAATAAAAAGTATTTTTATTAGCCCAGTTCCTTGCTACATTTACATGTAATAAATGCATTTATTAAAATAGAATATTAAATTATAAAGAAATGTTCTAATTTTAAAATCTTAGTCTTTTTTTCCCTCCTCTCTCTCTCTTTAAAAAACACCAGTAAATGCATCAAAATAAACCCTTCAAATACCAAATAAACAGGTTGGAGCATTTTGATTTAAGAGGTTCACAATATTAACAGTCTGAGCCTTTGTATGTATGGAGATTATTTTTTTTAAGAAAGAAAGAAAAGAGAAAAAAATAATAGATATCCCTCCAGCTGAAAAATACTTTTGCAAATGGGAGCTAGGACAAGATATTTTTATAGTATCTCCTCATTAAATATAAATCCAATTTTGGTTCTTTTTTTTTTCTTTTGTTATGTATTATAATACATACTATTCTCTATATAATTTATGTCGATGAGGATGACATCACAGCATGATATTACTTTATCCCTCCGTTTCCCTTTGTTATGTTTTGTCACCCTCTCCCCCGCATCGTCCCTTCTCCAGGAGTCCCTGTCCCCGCTGCGGCAGCTTGCGAACACCGGCCGAAGACGCAGCAGGTTTGGGGGGGCTGAGCCATGCAGGCATCACCCCAAAACTCCCCTGCCGAGCACCCCGCTGCCACCCGTCCGCTCCCTGGTCACATCTCCCCGCTGTGCCAGGACCGGGGAGCCCCTGCTCCCACAGCCCTGACGCCGCCTCAGCTCTGCCCGGGAGGTCACGTCCACAAGGAAAGTTTGCAGGATGAGTCCCAAATTCAGCAAAGCACCGGAGCCCCCGCTCCTTGATTTCAGCAAGTGCCGAAGTTGGCTGCAGTTTGGCAAAGCACATGCGTAAATCCCAGCGGCGCGCGGAATTGGGGCGTCTGGCACCAAGTCAGTCCCACTTGCTAGGTCCACTCCATCCCCCCCCGGGTCTGATCCTGCCTGCACCTAGAAGCCTCCTGCTAACAGCTCAGCACCTTTCAACGCAGTTATGCTCCGAGCCCCCTGGGTTTTTGGGGACCTGCCCTCTGTCCCACCGCTCACGCCCTTGGAGGCTGTCACTGGCCTCGCCAAAGCGTCCCGACACAGCTCAGCCCTGCAGCAGGATGAGTGCCCGGAGGAGGCTGCCGCCGCCGGGCATGGCAAGTGACAGTCGGGTCCTCAGCCGCGTCCCCACCCCGGCTCCACCATCCCCACCGGCAGATGGAAAGACTCGGGAACAACCCGCTCCCAGCAGCGCGGAGGGGAAACCAGCAGCGTCCGTTTGCACCGGGCCACCCGCCAGGTCCCATCCTGCAAGCACGGAGGCTTCGCTTTGCCGCTGCCAGGAGCCGGCCTGATTTTGGTGGGCCGCTCGCTAGCCGTAAAGTTAAGCCCCCGTGGGACGTGCAGGATGCGGGTCTTGAGGACCAGGCTCCCTGCAAGGGTTTTGCTGCTCCGAAAGCAGAGGGAGGGAGAGCCGGGCGGCTCAGCGAGACCCGGCTTTGTGTGCCGGGTCCCAGCACCGCGTCCCTCCCTCCCTCCCCCGGGCACAAGTAGGGTGCCCCGTATCAATTCCGCACCCCGAACGGGTTATCCCCCCGAGTCCTGGGAGGGAGGTTTAGGGCAGTTGAAGCTAGCGAGGTTTCGCCTAGCTGGTTTACACCGCTGCTCCCATCGCAAGGTCGGTCACCGAAGGCATCCCTGCAGGGCGGGGGGGAAGGAGGAGAGCGGAGCCGTGCGCGGGGAACCCTGCTCGCACCTTGCAGCAGAGAAGGGCAGGGTGCAGGGAGGAGGGGTCTGTCTTTAGTTAACGTTATTGCTGGTGAATTAGACCAACAAGCCATTTTTAGTCACCTATCAAGGAAGATACAAGTCAGAGCAAATAGTTAAGGTCATGGGCATTTTTCTTGTTTTTTGTTTTTATTTTTTTTTTTTTTAAGATTTTTAAATATAAACATATATTTAAAAAAAGAAAAAAAAAAAAAAAAAGTTACGCAAATTTGTTGTTTTAAGCCCCGCAACCGGGCTCCCCTAGGATGCTAACAGGCAGGGCCCAGGACTGCTCCTCTCCGGGTGCCCCGAGGGGCCGGGGAGCGGCGGGGGCCGCAGCTCTCCCGCACTGCCCGAGCCCCCCGCGCAGCCCCTTCTCGGGCCAGAGGTAGCTCTCGGTGCGTTTACAGCGCCTGTTTTTTCTTTCTTCCGAAGTTGCTACATCAAAATATGGAGTTGGTGAGGGTACGGGGGAAAGCAGGGGAAAAGGAGAAATCAAAATAAAACAGGGGCCGAAATACTTCTATTCATTTTAAACTAGAACTGCTACATCAAGCTTTCTTTTAATATATATGTATATGTATATATATATGTATATAT
>VZTQ01010961.1:113424-127553 GCA_013400755.1 Pelecanoides urinatrix
CCGCCCGCCCCCGCCACCCAGCTCTTGTCCCAACCACTCTCTCGACATCAGCGGGAGAATTTTGCACAATGAACGGTTAAAATACAACCCTGGGGTGGGGGGACGGGACATGATGGAGGAGGTGGCGCGCGTGGGGAGGGGAGAGGATACTGCCCCGAGAACAGAAACGTTCCCCCTCTCCCTTCCCCTTCTTTTACTGGGACCAAACCGAAGCCAGATTTTGAACGAGAACTGGGCCAGTTTTAGAAAGGACGTGGCCAGAGCTGGCCGGGGCTCTGAAGCCTTTGCCGAGGCCACGCTTCCATGGGGGGATGGCTTTCACGTCTGTGCCCTGGGACAGCACCGGGCCGTGGAGGCTTTGGGAATTTGGCTGGAGCAGGGCTGGCCAGCACCCCCAGCCCTCCGTCACCCCCTGGCCCCACACGGCCCCCACACCGGCGGGTCCAAAACGCGGCGCTTTCCCCGGGGAAGCGCTCACATCCTGACCCGGTCCCGGCTGTGCACGCCACAGGACCGGGAGAACCAAGCGGCCGGAGATTTCTTAAAGCTTTGGGGAGGAGGTGAGTACAAATTCGACCTGACAGTGTCCCTTTAGCACAGCATTTTTTTTTTTTTCTTTTTCCAAAACATCAGCATCCACTACAGAGCCTAGGAACGTCGTCCACCCCTCCATCTACCTCTTGCCCCTACGTAATATTTTACCGTTGATGCAAAATGGTGGAGGCACATCATTTCACGCCCCTCCACCTGATATCTGAAGATCGAAAGTGGATCTTTATCAACGCAGAGCACCGGAGCAGCCTGCCCCGAGAGTGGCAAGCTCAGCCTCTCCTCCGGTGACCGAGGATGGCTCGAGCAGACCATACCGGGGTGAAGGCAGCAACCGGGAGCAAGCGGCAGCAAACTGAGCAGAAGAGGGGATGTTCCCAGGAACATTATTACGATGAAAATAAAGTCTCCTGTAACTGAAGGGAAAAAAAAAATCTCAGGCGATTTTTTTTTTTTTTTTGCTGTAGAACTGTCTCTGCCAAGTTGTGAAACTTGTTGGTTCAGTTCTAAATCAGGGTCCAGGATCTGTGAGCAGAAGTCGAGGGGTAGGAAACGGGGAAGCGGTGGTGGTGGGAGAAAAATTATATATATATTATTTTATATACATATATATATATATATAGGTGCTTGACGAATTAAGTGCCTATATATATATACACACATATATTTATAGATAGGTATACTGGTACTTGATAGGTTAATCCAACACACATCTTTACCATCACAGCATTTTGGCATCCAGAGACTGGTTGAACAAACCTGATGATGTTAAGATGCTGGCTTGCATCTTGTGTGCATTGGCACAGAAGCCAGATTCGAAGCCCATCCTCTCCCACTTCCCAATGGTTTAAAAAGTATCTGATTTAACAAAACCAGGAGTCTTGAAATGATTAAAGGATGTTCAACAAGGCAATTTTTTTTTTGTTTTGTTTCGTTCTGAAAAAAATATAATATATAAAAGTGGCCAACCTCAGGAAGATCCAGGTAAAGGACAGCTGAAGAGGTTTTGGTCCATAAAGAAATACTTTTTCTTCTTTTTTTTCCCCCACTCGGTTTTGGGTAACAAAAGTTTTGGTCCAGTTTAAAAACGACGACAACAAAATTATATATATAAACTCGGGGTTTTTTTGCTTTCTGTTGGGATGCATGTTGGTTTCGTATGGGCTCATTGCCTGTATTGCATGATCGTCTTTCTTAGGTTTTGGTGCGATATATATATTTTTCAAGAAAAGAAAAGCACAATGTTATGTGTGTGCGTGTGTGTGCGCGTGCGCATGCGTGTTGCGTGTAGCTGCAGCTGGCATCACTTGGAAAAAAGGATGAAGACTGAACTACGGAAACGCGGAAGTCGATACACTCCCCCCATGGATGGGAACTCAGGACTGCTTTTGAAATACCCTGTTAGTGACTCCTGATTCGTCTGATGAACAAATCCCTGCTCGGATAAGGAAAAAAGAACAAAGTTCCAGACTCCACGGTGGCTCAGAATAATAAAATAAATGCTAATCGCCCAGTGTGATTCCAATAGGTTCTTCCAAACCTTCTTCAGTTTCACCGGCGTCATTTNCCCCCCCCACGCTCCCTTCCTACCCCCTCCCCCCCACCCCAATGCCCTGCTCTGTCTCTTTATGAAAATATTCTAATGGCCTGAGTGGCTGCAGCGTGGCAAACCGGGCACTCTGGATCAGTCCTCTCACAGATCCTCACGGCGCACTCCATGCAGAAGAGGTTGTGGCCGCACGGCACCAGAGCTGCCGTAACTTCGCTTTCGAAACACACCATACACTCGCGGCTGCTGGAGACAGACGTCCGGGCAGCGGCAGTCGTCCCCAGCTTGGAAAACCCTTGGAGCGGTTCCCCCTGCGACCGCCTGGGGAGACCGGAGAGATTGGGCTCTTGAATGGAGGAGGACGGGGAGCGATGTGAATTTGGGTGGATGGCGCCGGTACTGCTGGACCGCTGCTGCTTCGAGAAGAGCACCGAGACGGGGTTGGTGTTCTCCTGCCCAGCCCACATCGGGGCACCCGACTCTGGCACCCCGTAATACAGATCTTGCTTGTTCACGCCATAGTTGGGGAAGAGGTAACCGTAATTGAAGTCGTTTTGGTCATTCAGCCGGGGGGTCTCATAGACGGGGTCCACGGAGCAGTCGCCGATGCACCCCAGGCTGTTCTGCCGGAAAGTGGAGAGGGGCTTGCAGCCCGGCGCCGGCGTATGGACCCGCCAGGCCTCCGAGTAGCGGTTCTCCATGCCGGAGTCGGGGCTGCTGGAGAGGAAATCGTTCTCGTTGTTGTACTCCAGGATCTTGCCCGTCCTCACCGCGATGTGGGTCTCGATCTCCTCCCGGGCACGTTCAACATTACCCGGCGCGCCGGTGATTTCGAAGACGGGGTCCCGGTCCCGGCTGGGCGTGATGATGTAGGTGTTGGTCTGCTGCTGGATCCGCTTGATGGTGGCTCCTTTGGGGCCCACCACCAAGCCCACCACGCGGTAGGGCACGCGCACCCGGATGGTGACTTGCCCCGGCAAGGTGGGAGCGCTGCCAAAAGTGGTGCCAGCCTTGTTGCGGGAGGCCCTGATCATGGAGAAGTGCTCGGCAGCAGAGATGATCTCCCGCCGGGCCATGGCCACGTCCTCCCGCCGTCCCGTCACCATGAAGACCGGCTCCTCACCCCGCACTGGAGTCTTGATGTAGGTGTTGGTCTTTGCCCGCAGGGCTTTGATCTTGCAGCCTTGGGGAAGAGAGAGAAAACAAGGCAGGGAGGTTAGAAAGGCTGTCCTGCTGCCCTCCCCTCTCCTCAGGAAACCAAGCTGAGCTGCCGTGTTTTCAGCAGACCTTGCACCATGCAGCAAGCCACTGGCCAGGGACCTAAAATGAGGGAAAGACCCTTTCCCCCCTAACCCTGACAGGAGAAATGCCAGAGGAAGGTTCCCCCCTCACCATCCCTCCTCCCTCAGGAGCTCCCCGCTCCCTCATCCTCAGGCGGGTGCCGCCATTTTGCGTGCTGCCCCCCACCACACAATCCCCCTCAGCCGCCTCCCCTCAGAAATCAGCCCCTCCTCAGCAATCACCCCTCAGAAATCTCCCTTTCACGCACCCACAGGCTCCGGGGAGCCGGGGAGCAGGAGGGATTCAAGCCCTCCCCGTGGGCCAGTGGTCCCTGTGAGGAAGGCTGTCCCTGCTGAGGCCCAGGCCCCGCCATGTTGCCCCTCAGAGAAGATGGCCACCCTGGCTCCCCTCCTGCCAGAGTGGCTCTCGGGACAGGAAGGATTTGACTGACACACGGGGCTGCGAGGGAGGCTGGAGGTGACAGGAGAAAGCAGGGGGATGCTGAGTCCACAGCCAGGCATGGCTGACACGGGGCCCCTTTGCCACCCTGCGCCAGCTCACAGGGAGCACGAGGGGAGAGACGTCTGCCATAACTCAAGAGAGCAGAGCCCTCCACAGGGACTTCTGTCCTACTGCGGAGCTTTTGGGGTGAATCCAGTGTGACCTGGGTCACTTTCGGGGGGCCAAGTCGGGGGGAGAGGTAGCAGAGATGCAGCAATTTGGGCTCTGTACCTCAGATATGGTGGGACCCCAAATGTCGGCATCGCTAGAAGGCCAGCAGGTAGCAGGATGCCAGTATTTGCTTTGGGGTCAAAACAGCAAGAATTGGGGCAGTGCTGCCCTCCCGAGTCCACACAGAGCCCCAGGGCAGGCTGTGCGCGGACCCCTGCTCCTCACCGGGAGCCGCAGCGAAGGCACGGCTGTGGCTGCCCGGGGAGGGGAGGCCATCCCGCCAAGGGCTGCGTTTTGCCCTTGATTCTCCATCTGGTTTATCAAACACTGATGGCCGCAGGGCTCCCCACCGCAGCGGTCCGGGCGCTCGGACCCTTTCCTGAGGTCGTTTGCCATGCCAGTGCTTTCGTATATCAGTATCCAACCCGCCCGGAGCCCACCAAGCCTATTCCCCTGCTCCTTATAGCTCAGAAAACATCTTTCTGCTCTTCCAAAAAAGGCAAGAGACTTTTCAGTGTGTTTTGGCTTCCAAATCGTTTTTTAAAGGGGTTTAGAGCCAGCTGAGTGACTCCAGGTTCCTAGATGACACTAGGATGCCATCAAAAAACTACATATTTTCACAGATGTGGCACAGTTTTCTAAACTACTTCTGGAAACCCTCCCTGCTGCTGTCCCTCTGACCCCTCTCTCCAAAAGCCTTACTTGGTGCCTGAAGGCATTTTCAAAGCCTGGCACCAAGTTCCCGTGCAGACTGGAGCTTCCTCTGCGCAGAGGTTTGTTCTAAGCTCGGGTCTCTAAGAAAAATAAAAAAATGTGATTCTTCAAGGAACCGCCTTTCTGCTAGTGCAGATGGTGTAAGGTGAGCATTTTGCCTGATTTCCCAAGGATTGAGGTGTCTAACTCAGGGCTCGTGGAACAAGAGGATCGGGACATGGCACTGAAACCTCTGTGAGGTCCTCCTCACCCCATTTTCTCCCCCTAAAAGGAGACCATCTCTCGTCCTCTCCTCTGACCATCTGGCACCAGCAAGTCTTCCTCAACGTACTACACTGACAGCACACTTTAACACGAGATGACCTGCAAACGATGCTTCTGCAACCAAGAAATTAAGATTCCTCAGCTCGTGGGCTGGAACATTATTATTTATACAGATCCTAATAAATAACAACATCTCTCCCAGCTGGGAGTTCAGGGCTGCCACTCACTTAGTGCTGCCACTTATCTGCAGCTCGTCTCATGAGACACAGACTTGTGACATCGGGGTATTTACAGGAACGTAACGATCCCACCACCACGTATCATTAGCAAGAATCGAAGCCCGCACCTTTAGTGATAAAAACGGAGCCTCGTGCCACTACAGCTGACAAGAATAAATCCCCGCGCTCGCAGCAGTGGCGGGCGCCGCACACGGTACAACCAATAGTTACAGCTGCGCAAAGCAGGCTCAGCCTGACAGGTCACACTCACATCTCGCAACATCGCATGGGCACCGGGGTGCAGCCTCGTCAAACTGCGGGAGACTGCGCGAACGCGAAACCTCCCAGCATAGCTTTGAAACCCCACCGCCTGACAGAGGGTCTTGGCACTGGTGTAGGACACGTGCTGGTAAATCCTGACTTTGCTGTCAACTCCCAATGCGACTTTTAACTCCTCAGAGCTACTTCAGCTCTCTGAGCCTCAGTCCCCCATTTGTGGAAGGGGAAGAATAACTGTCTCTTGCTCTGTGTTGCTCCAAAACTTCCTATAATACTTAGCATTGCGATGCTGCTGCATTAAACCCATCTCTAAGCCACTAATTTCATGTTCCTGGGGGATGGAAATGCTACATCTGACCCAGAGGAGGAGCTGGGCAAATCCCCAAAATTCAAACGAAATCCAACGCCCTGCCAAGTCCAATGTAGCTCACATGTTACTCCCCGCTGAGTTTGCACCCTGAAGTATATTTGCAATGCTTTGTTTAGTAAAGTTTCTAAACAGTTGATGTGGACCAACGGTCATCTACACCGTTGTATTACTAGCACTTAGGAAACCCCAAGAACAGGACTTTACGGGGCTAGGCATGACACCACGCAGACAAAATCACAGAATACAGGTTCATGCCAAGGAGCCCGTGGAGGGCGGGATAAAACTGTGAGGGGTCACCTACGCCCTCCCGCAGCCCCAGGGCAGGGTCGGCTCCCCCTGACCCATCCCTGGCAGACATTTCCCTGCTCCGCTCCTATGCTGCTCGCTCCAAAGATGGAGATTCCATCTTAGGAAGATTAACCGAGATGCCACCATTTCCCCAGGGATATCACCGGAGCGTCGCATGGAAAGAAAGGGGGTGTTAGCGGCAAGCATCCGCGCTGAAAACGACTCCCGTGCATCACCCCAGACCGAAGCAGCGTTTGCTGAATTCCTCAGTGACCCGCGCTCTGCCTCCCAGGAGCGCAAGGCTCGCTCTCCTTTGCAAAAGGACCTCAGGTAGGCGTTTGTCAGGGCTGGGCTCGGGTTCGGCGTTATTCTAAGCCATGGGACAATGACTACGTGTGGGGGGAGAGGGATCTGAGCCCAGCACGACAGGATACAATCAAGGAGGTGACGCGGAGGGTCAGGCAAGCAGAGCAGTGACAAAGGACGGGGGCTCCATGCTGGGGACAGATGGAAGGAAACGGTGGCAAGGAATACACACGAATGAGGGCAAACGTAAGCGAGTTGCACGAGCTGGAGAGGGTGGGAGGGAGTTAGGGATGGAGGAAAGGTGATGGAAATTGAGGGAGAGGCATGCTGTGATCCCTCTGAGGAAGGAGGAGAATTAGGGGTATGGAGGCAAAGGAGAGACACCCCAAAACGGCAAAAGGGAGAAGGGCAAGGAGAGAGCACGGCGAGAGGGGGAGGGAGGATCTAGAAACGGACAAAAGGACGCATGGTGCAGTCGATGGTGTGAGAAGCAGGGGGAGGAGGAGGGAGGGTCTCCGTGCAGGCCTGCAGACAGGAAAGCCAGCTTTGCAGAGACAGACAGATGGGGGATCCTGTGCTTAAAAAACTGGAGAAAATAACCCCACAGGAAATTAGACCAACTCCATCAAGACCAGCAGCCCCGCAGGTTTAGTGGCCCAGATCTCTAGCAGCTCTAAATTGGTGCAGACAACAGGCCAAGCCATCAGCAGTATAAATCCAGGTAACTCCACCAACTTCCAAGAGAGCTGCACTGATTTACATCAGCTAAAATCAGGCTGGCCTTAAATCTGATTTACCCATTTAGTGCCAAGGCTTTCAGCCCATCTCAACCCAACCCTGACCTCCCTTCGCACAACTAAATAGGGGCTGAGCCTTCTCTGGCATCGCTCCGTTTCTGACGGAGCACAGCCAGATCAGGATGTGGCCCTTTATATCCTCACCAGATGAGTAGCACCATCCTATGTGCTTTTTTTCAAATGAAATTTGTCCTGTATGGGGTTTTTTTAATGAAAGGCTTTCTTCGTGTAACTGAAATTTGAAAACAACATGCAACAAACTGCTTTACTCCGTGGATTATTAAAAGGGGAGAGAACTGCTTAGTAGGTGGTGTTAAAAATGTAAAACTAAGAGGAGAAAAGGACCTGTAGAAACTATAATAATATATAACTTTGCTGTAGTGTTCTACTCTTTAAGGCAGTGTGCAGACATCAGCTAATTGATCCCTGGCAGACTCCTGCCAGTTAGATTTTTAAATTAGAGAGAGAATTAAGCCCTTTCTTGTGGTGTTTCCACTACCTAGATTCTATTATTCTGGTTTTTTTGCCAATAACACAGATCCCAAAGCATTTTGCAAAGGAGGCTTGTATGATTATTTCCTTCCCCCACCCCTCTTTCTTTTTAACTTCAGTTAACTGATTGCCAATTGACTCAAAGTAAATGTGTTTGCAAATTACCCTAGTAAGCCACAAATGTTAACGTACAGGAACAAACCCTTGAGAACTGTCGAGCCTCCGGCACCCAGACCAGTTCTCTAACTGGAATTAATCCGCAGAGCAGCTAGCCCTGGCTAAAAACAAATAAATAAATCGAGTCTAGACATTCCCAAACCGGGGAGGGCAGGAATCGGGGGGAGATTTGGATGCACAGCCACATTCTCCTCTCTGCTTACCCCTGCATCAAGGATAAAGAAATCCATCAAAACTAACAGAGAAGACCTCAAGAGCTTGGTCCGCTTGTCCAGCTAAGGCAGTTGCTCATGAGGGCAACAAGGGTGTAGGATGCATCCAATCTGACTGCCGTTTACTTTGCACGAACCCATCCCAAATCTCTTCTCACTCAGAGCGGTGTAAATCCAACGTGCTTCCGCAGGACCTCACTGTGGTTTGCACCGAGGCTCCTGTGCACCCCTCCGGCAGCAGGAAAAGGCCGGAGCAGTGCACGGGATGGATGTGCGCTGGATGTGCCCACTGCACCACGCACGGTGTGACTGCCAGCAGCAGGACAGCGCAACGGAAAATGCAGCCGTGCCTATGGAGTAGTTCCGTCGGATATTTTACTTCAGCGTAAATTCAGAGTCAAACCCGCTGACAACCTTCTCCTTGCTGCTGCTAGAAGGCCAGATCCTGCACAGGTACATACTCCTACTGATGCAGTCTAGAGGGTCTTACCTGGCACAAACTGGCAAACCTCCAGTACGTCCCAGTTTATGCCCAGAAGTGTGGGCTTCACCCGAAAGCATCAGAGGTGCTGTACCAGCTTACAGCAAACAGCTAAGGCTCCAGCCCCGATGTGGTTGGTTTTTTTTTTGGTTGGTTGGTTTTTTATGTTTTGTTTGTTTTTTTTTAAAACACACCACACAAATCACTCCAGATCCTTATATTTCTTGTCTTCATCAGATACAAAATTATCTCTACAGACAAAAGATTTTTAGCCCTCTTCTCATTTATATGAAGGCACCTTTACACTGCACTGGTATAAATTACACCTGTAAATACCCCACTTAGGATATTTTGACATTGCTGGTGTGGTATAAGAGAGCCTAAGGGCAAATTAGGACTCAGTCTTTTTTCTGTTATAGTCATAAAATTAAAGAGGACCATAAAATAAACAATCGTCAAATATCTCTGGTAAGGTGGGGCATTCTTTTCCCATTTAAGATGAAAGCCATGTTAAAAGACAAGCACACAAAGAACGTCACAAATAAACCCTCCTGAATATCTGTGGGGTAAGATTTTGCTGCACTGAAAATCTGATGAAAGTGGTGTCAAAAAACACAAATGCACACAAAAGGACCACAAACAAACAACTAAATCCCTTTGCATTGAGGTTTTATTGTACTGATGATGCAAGTTGTGTTTACAAGAAGGGGAAAAAAAACCCCCAACACACCACCACGCCACGAAAATAAGCAACCACCTCATTTCAGTGCAGCGATTTTAAGCTTTTTCATGCAGTGATGAAAGTTGTTTATTAAAAAAAAAAAAAAAAGGAAGGAAAAAAAAAAAAAAAGAAAAAGCGGGACGACCCAAAAGCAACAACCCAGATGCCACAGACAATCGCCGCCTTGTTGTGCGGCGGAGGAAAGTTGGGAACTCGGGCTGGAAGCCCCTGGCCCCGAGCAGCCGCTCTGTGCCAGCAATGCATCACATCGGGGTGGGTGTGACCGCGGCCCCCTGCATGGCACAATCCTGCACACGCTCGCAGCCGGACGGCGCGCGGGGGAAAGCGGGGCAAGGCGAGGCGGCGGGGGGGACGCAGGAGGAGAGGGCTGCCAGACAAAGGCAGGAACGGGGGGGGGCGGGGGCCCCCACCCAACGCCAGCACGCTTTCCCACTGCCCTAGATTCCGGCCGGCTGCGCTGCGGCACGGTTCACTCGGTCAGCGCGGCATCCAGCAGCCGGATCCGATGCGCGGAGCGTGCGTGTCTCCCTAGAAAATTCCCTTTGTCTCTCTCCCAGACCCATTTTCTCCTCCCACCTCTAGTTCAAACCGCACAAAGTCGATCCCGTTCTGCACTTTTCCCTGGTGTAAATTCAGATGGATTCTCATTAACACTTTATAACAATCTGACACCGCCTGCAATTTCTCTCTCCCTTTAAGGCCCATCTCAAGCTGCTAGAGCAGAGCAAAGAGGTTGGTTTTCAGGCCCCACCAGACCGGGTGGGCTTTAGCTCCAAGATTTACACGAAGCAGACAACAGGATCTGACCCCCTCGCTGCTTCTCGGATGCTGTACATCCACCTCCACATGGTGGGTGGGGGAGCTGCAATCATCAGACTTCCTCAATGAAAAAGGCTTCCTTGGACTATTTTTAAATGCTGAAAGCGTTAGAGCATGTTTGGAGCTACACAAAGAGCCCAATCACCTGGGGTTAGTGGGGCCTCTTGTTATTTGACTTCACCTTGCCAAGAAAGAGCAATTTATGTTAAGCTCCGCTCTCAGATAATCTCATTCCTGTTGACGACAGGCTAGTTGGAGCAGGCTGGGAGATGCTTCATCAAAGGGTGTCTCTGGGTACAGGTGACAATGGATGCTACTATTGATGATGAGAGCAGAAATACCCTTACAAGGAAGGTACCTGCAGGGACGGGCAGCTTGCACTGTTGTGCTCCATGCAGCAGGAAGCCAAACTGACCCACTACCTTCTCCCCACGCCTGCACTCACCAGGCACACGAAGAACCATGACCAAGCCTCCCTAACTACAAGATCCAGCCTTAAACGTGCCCCGCTTAGAGTCCAGCGGCCTCTTCCCTGGCTCTACTGACAGCAGCCCTGTTTGTCAGTGGGAGCAGATTTAACTCTGGCAGAAAAGTCAGATACGCATCTTCATCAGCCTGATCTACACTTGCCTCAGGTGACTTCTAGGGAAGAACCTGGACCGAAGAATCTCGGTGGCTGAGGATTTCTGCCCCTTTCTAAGTTAACAGTCTGAACGGCCAAAGCACGGCACCTTTAGACACTCTCCACTCTTCCCAACATCTCTCCCATCTCAGCCCACACCCTTGGGTTGCAAGAACCTTCTCCTTTGCCACTTCCTTGGTGCCCCACCATCTCCTCAAAAATCACCTACAAACCACTTCAGTGCTTTGTCTTTACACCCTGGCAAATTTATCTGTGTAGCTCTGAGAACATGCGCAGACCCGGAAAGGGTGTTGCAGGAAAGGTGCCGGCACCAAGAGTTGGAAGCCAAAATACAAGAGCCACCAAGCGCCCCAAAGCACCACGCAGGCCCAGACCGACTCCAGAACCAGGGAGCACCGCGCACGCCACGGCACATGCCAGGAGGTTCAGCCACCCAAGCGCAGCACGGCCGGAGTTCACGCTCTCACGACGCGCCACGGGAAGGGGGGAACGATCTGCAAGAGCCACGACACAGAGACATCCCTGCTCCTCACCCCAGCAGCAACAGGAGGACAGGCATGGAGGTCATGGCTCCACTTCCAGCCAGGGAAGGGAAGTCATTGCCAACCACGGCCAGGAGCAGAGCGGAAGAGGTCGTAAATGTCAGTCAAAGGGATTGTTATGACTTTATCCCCTCATCCTTCCTTTTCCAGTCTCCTTCACTCCAACTCGCAAAGCAGTCCTTGGCACATCCCACCAGCCACCCAGCTCCCCACCGCGGACCCTGGGGCATCATGGTGGAGGAGCAGCTCTCGGCGCCTGTCCGGCCAATTCCCCCAAAGTCCCTCTTTCAGCAGTTGAGGATCTCGTCCCGCTCAGCCCCCCACCCCGCCCGGGTAGCGGTTGCGCCGCTGAAGAAGCGCTGCTCGAATTCAGCGCACAAACCGGCACCACCGCAAACTCGAGCGAGGTTTCCAGCAGGCGATTGGCTCCGCGAGGGCACGTTAACAGTTCCTGGGGAAAGCAGGGAGCTGCCAAGCACAGGTTTAGCTCCTGCAGCATCTCTCGTTCGAAGCGGAGCCACCCCCTCCGCCACAATTAAACCTCTTTGCAAATCACACCTACAAACGTTCCAATAAAAATATATGGGGCTTGAGCCTTATTTACACTCAAGTATAAATATCAGGCCTTTACACTCTTCCGGCAAAGTAAGGGGCAGTCTTACGGCAGGTGGAAATCCCATTGCCAGGTGCACGTAAAAGGGCCCCCGTGCCCAGATCCAGGCCTCTTACATCCTTACACATCAGCAAGGTACACTTTCAAAGGTGGTAGATATTATTTTAAAATAATATGAAGGAACAGTGTGGTTCGTCAGATCAGAAAATATTAAGTTAAAGAAAAAGCTCAACCCTGTTACCAATTAAAGCCCTGAAATAATTTTTTTTTTCCACTATTACTTTTTTCCCCCCTCTCTTTTCCAAGACATTCATCACCCTATTCACAGGCACCCATAAAACACTCATTTCCTTAGAAAACCAGCAGCCCCATGAGCAGTATTACCAAGGGGGTGACAATCTGCAGTTTCTGGGTTCCCCCCGGGGATTCCTGGTCAGACACCCATGAGAGCGCAGGATTCGGCCCCCCAGGGTGCCCTGCACCCAGCTCCATCTGAGAGCAGACCCTCGTAATCCGGCCTTCCACACAAAAACACGACCCAGGAGACATTCCTATAGGCCTTTAAAAATAAGTGTGGGCCACGATCTCTGCTGGAGTAAAGAGCTGCGGCTGCGGGGATCCTGCTGAAGCAATCTTGGTTTCAACCAGCACAGGATCCGGCCCACCCGCCTCTATAACGGGGCACAGCTTACGCCGTCTGACCCACTAACGGATGGAGCTGCCGAGTCCGCCCGGCCGGGGCTCCGGCCCACTGACATTTCCCAGTTTCCCAGATGCGGGAAAGCCCTCACACACACACTAAAAATGGTGGAAAAAAATCCAGGTCTCCACGTTCCTCTCCATCACTCCGGCCACAACGGGCACGCCGCTGCGTAGCGAACGCATCGAACACACCCCCTTCTCGGGAGTTTGGGGCAGCGGTGAGATCCAGGAAGAAAATAGCCCGGGCACCTCCCGCATCGTCTAACGTTTCCCCTCGATTCCGCCTGCCGAATCCTCTCTCTTTTCTAACTTTATTAAACAAAGGGGGCCTGATTCTCCACGGCCTTGCACCCGCCAGCGCAGAGTTGGTGCAAAGCCCCGCCATTTCTGGCTGCGTTCAGCTCGCGGTGGTGTAAAAGCATCAGGCCCAGGGGGGATCTTCTCGGCCATACCTTCACCCCCATTTCCCCAGCTCCCCGGCGCAGGGGCCGCAATCCCAGCGTGGCGGGGGGGAAGCCAGAGCAAGGGCCGTTCCCTCTGCTGCAGACACCCTGAGTTTCCCCGAGTTTTGGGGGAGGACAGCACCCCCCCCCCGCACTCCTGCCCACTCTCCATCCCAGCACCGGGACTGGCCTCCAGTGTGCTCGGAGCTTCGCTGGTGCAGGAGAGCTGAGCCACCAGAGGCCCCATTGTTCCCACAACACGCTCCAGCGTAAGGATGCACAGCCATTAGCCGTTTGCATCCCCTCTCCCCGCCGCTTCCCCTTGCCCACCTCAGCCTCTGCACATCTGGGAGCACCGGCCCCGCAGAGCCACCCCCCCACCTCAAACTGCAAACCCCCTGCTCGGGCGATTTCAATTCCCAACCCAAGAGGAAGCATCTGGATTTGGAGCCGCAGTCTCTGCCCGTCACACTTCCAGAGCGTCAAGTTACTTGCTTAGAGAAAGAAGGNACCTCGCTCCGAACAGAGCCGTAAGGAGAACAAAAGCATCACTGTCGCGGAGCGTGGTCAGCGGCGGGGCCGGGCGGTGGAGGCGTGCGTGGGGCCCACGCGGGACGGTCGGGTGCCCGCTCCAGGGTCCCTGCCAGTCACATGGTTGCAGAAGGAGTTCAACTTCCATTAATCGGTTCTTTGGACCCGTGCTAGGCCCGGCAGCTCGCCCGCCCGGCCCCGGCGAGCCCCGGCACAACCACACCCCCTCGCTCCGCCGAACCCAACAAAGGGGATTTTTCTCCCCACCGCGCCGAGCCCGGCCGGGGCGCGGGGAGCCGGGGCCGGGCTGCGCCGGCAGCCAGCCCGGGTCTCTTCTTTCCTCCCCCCGCTTTATTTTTTTTTTTTTCCTTTTTTTTTTTTTTTTTTTTTTTTTTTTTTAAAGGGGGCTTTAATGGGGAACTTTTCTAAAAAAAAAAAAAAAAAA
>VZTQ01010961.1:130856-191031 GCA_013400755.1 Pelecanoides urinatrix
GAGGGACCCGCTGTGACGTGGGTGCAGGGGGATGTGTGGGGACCCCATGTGCAATGAGTGGAGGGGGCTGCGTGGGGATCTGCCATGCCATGGGTGAAGGGGGCTGCATGGGGACCCCCCACATCATGGGTGGAGGGGGCTCTGTGGGGACCCACCATGCCATGAGTGGAGGGGGCTGCGTGGGCACCTGCTGTGACATGGGTGGAGGGGGCTGTGGGGGGACCCACTGTGTCATGGGTGGAGGGGGCTGTGTGGATAGTCGCCATGCACCCCCCGGGCATGGAGGACCCACAAGTGGAGGAGGAGTGCATGGGGACCCAACAGCATCCACTCTGGCACAGAGGAGCCGCGGGTGGAAGGGGGCTGCGTGGGGACCCACCATGTGCACCCCAGCATGCAGGGGTCACGGGTGGAGGGGGGAGCTGCATGGGGACCTCTGAATGCGCACCCCGTCAAGGAGGGTCTGTGTGGGGACCTGCCACTGCCCACCCGTGAGGTGTGGGAGCCTAGAGATCCACTGGGCTAGCGGGGACCCTTGGGAGAAGCGGTGGCTGGGCAGGGACACCTCAAGGTGGAACTGCTTGGGCCACAGGCTGGCAGCGGCACCGGAGTCGGTGGGGTGAAAGGTGGGGAGAAGGGGACTGGGCGTGATGGAGCAGGTCCCGAGGGGATGAGCCCACCTCCCGTGGACAGGTAGCTCACTGGCATCATGCTCGTGCCAAGGCAGACACGACCTTCGAAGAGGTGCTGGGTCCCCCCGCAAACATGGGGGCTTCAGCCTTGTGACGGGAAGACCCCCAACCAAAATCACAAGGATTTGAGGGCTGAAACGGTGTGTCCAGCTGCACCGGGAAAGAGAGGAGAAGAAGGGGGACCCCCCTGCACCCCAAGGCCTCACGGTGGCTCCAGGCGTGGGAGCAGCGAGGCTTGGCGGGGCTGCTGGGGCTCGGCCTCCCCACCCTTGGCTCCCTGCCCCAGCAAAGCCCCCCCCTGCAAACTGGGGATGCTGGGGGAGAGCCATGGGACAGCCCTGCTCCCTCGGCTAGCTTTTCTCATTGAAATGAGGAGCGATTTAGCGCAGAGGGAAGCATTGAAAATAGCTTTCCAGCTCCCCGCCAGCAAGGCTGGGCTCTGTGTGTGTGTGTGTGTGTGTGGAGTTTCTCCCCTCTTCCCCTTTCTTCCCTTTGAATCAAACCAGATGTCTCTCCCATGAAATGCGATTGCATGAGCTTACACTGGAGAGAGACAATGCAGAAAGATGCGAGGCTCCCATCGAGCCACATTGCGCTGCAGCTCTGGCAGCGGCGACGTCTGCGGCTCTGGCTGGGGACGGAGCGGGGGGATGGTGGCACTGCTGCCTTGTCACCGAGGCAGGAATTTTCTACCCCCCACTGTATTTTGTATGATTTCCTCTCTCTGGCTCTCAGATCCTTGCAGCAAGGTTTCTCTCTCTCCCACCCCCCCCTTTTCTGGGTCTCCAAGCAGAAGATCTCAGCTTGCAGATGAACTAAGCAGATGGGGCACCCAGCACAAGGAAATGTCTCATCCACTGACTCAGACGGTAAGGTGTTGCTACAGCTTTCCCTGCAAGTTTGCCCAGGCACTTTGGGAATGGGAATTTTGCTTTCGTTTTTCTTTTGGCATCCAGGTTTCCTAATGCGTAGCACAAAGTCAGGGAGATGCTGGGACACCGGCCGGCGGGGCTGGTGGTGGCAGGTTCCCTCTGCTGCAGAGCTGCTGTGGGGTTAGAGGTTTTGCTGTTTGTGTTGCGAGTGTTCAAAAAAAAAAAGAAAAAAAAGTATAGCTAAGAACAGAAGAACCCACCTCACGCCGTTGCATTTCATGTGGCTCATTTTGGTCGTGATTGTAGAACAGGGTCTTGAATTACTCGTGGGTTTTTTTTTAACCTTTGCATGGTGATGGGACTTGTAAAAGTCTGGCAGTTTGGGGTGTTTTCCTTCGTCTAAGAGGTGGCGTGTGGTTGTGTTGTGAT
This sequence comes from Pelecanoides urinatrix, assembly GCA_013400755.1. NCBI lineage: Eukaryota > Metazoa > Chordata > Aves > Procellariiformes > Procellariidae > Pelecanoides > Pelecanoides urinatrix. The sequence goes on from VZTQ01010961.1 coordinate 132,850, forward strand.
ATGATGGATAGCGGCTCTACATGCACGTCCACATGCATCACACGGAATGTTTGTTTAATACAGACACTCTCAGTCCCATGTGCCACACGGACACGGACAAAAATGTGCGTTTAATACATGTGGATGTTCACATACACGCTGCCTGTTACTCTTGCACACACCTGCTGAATATGGCTCACTCACACGCTTAAAACCATGTAAAAAGATTGTGTGTATCCGTGTAAGCGTGTGCGTTACAGGCGTGTGCGTGCAAAATGCACATGCGTAAAGTGAGCGTGCAAGTGGTGAGCGTTTACTTGAAATATGTACATAAACTGCAAGTGTATTTTTATGTGAAGTGTTTTGTGTGTACATATGTCTATATGCAGGTGTGTTCTTAACGTGGGTGTGTGTTCATGCATGTAAACACACGTGCATACAGTATGTTGTGGTATTGTTGTATTTTGTCCTGTAAATTATAGAGCAACATCGTCATCTGTCAAAGTTTGATCTCCTTCATGAAGCCAATAAAGATGCCTGGTCTGTAGGTCTCATGTCATTTTAGGGACACAGTTTTGCTTCCAACCTCCATTTTAAGTTCTGTCCTGGAGCTTTCAGGAGAAGAAAGTGCCCTTCGAAATCATAAAGTGAAAGGAAGAAAAAGAAAAAACAAAAGACAGACCTGCAGAGCTCCAGCTCTAAGCTTTCAAAGAGCACAAGCCAGGCCCAGAAATCATAAAACTAGCTAAAAAGTTTGCATGACTCCACAAAAAATAATGAATATGGGGTTTCTTTTCATTTGCCTTCTCCCGAGGCTTTCAGATTTCACTGGAGTTACATCACCTCACTTTTCTGCGCAGCCACGAGGTCTAGAAACGTACTTTAAAAAATGAAAATTCCTACTCGCACATACTCACATGACTCACGGAGCTGGGAATTTCAGGCAAACATGAATGCTCATAGAAAAATTGCAAGAATTGGCAACACGGGCAATGACTAATCCTGATGGGTCCCTGATAGCAACGTTTCTCAGTTCATACAATATTTTGGGGGCGTAGCTGGGCTCCAACCAAGACTTTGATCCTCCTCACGGTGATATCAACTGCTTAGGAATGATCTTACCTACTGTCTGGCATTGTTGCCCTCTGGGGAAGCTGTATTTCAATAGTAATTCAGGTTAAAGTTAGCGCTGCCAGGTGGCTTGAATTGACTTGATGAGCTGGAATAGATCACTGGGGCTCATATCACGGGACTGTCGGAGGTTTGAATGTTTGCAGCTCCCTGGACGTGGGAGCAAAAGGTTAGTTTTTGGTTCCAGGTAGCGGTGTTGGATTGCGAGCTGAGTCGTTTGCTGCGGGTGTAGACTGGGCACAGCTACATCTACTCAGCCAACGTCCCTACCGAGGTTTTGGCAGAAACACAGTGTTTCTAGTTAAAAAGTTGGTATTTCCAAATCCACATCCCTGAATTACTGTCAGGGAAAAAAAGTATTAATTAAAACCAGGGACGACGGAAGACTCCGCCAAGCAGAGAGGTTGGGATCGTATAGCAGCGTCACGTGCTCCCCGCCGCTTTCCTAGGCAATAGGTTGCAGAACGATCAAAGAAAAGGGAGAAACTGCAAACTGCAACTGCAACCGCTGTCGGTGCCAGAGCCATCGGGGAGGGGAGTCCGGGCACCACGGCTTGTAATAGAAAGCCCTGTCGAAGACAAGAATAAAGCTGACATTGACTGAGGTGGTGCCAGCAGACTGTCCTTAGGCAAAACAGTAACTTACATTCATCATCAAGAGCAAACACAGGGAAGAAACTTTCTAGGTTAATTTATGTCATCAATGCAAAGCAAAGTTTGGCACTTGCCAGCACTGCATCCCTCTTCCCCCGAGAGTACCCGCGTCCGGGGGAAAGAGGCGTTTGAAAGACGGCAGCTGCTAGAAAAGCTTTAATGCTGGGTGAGCATCCCCGTTCCCGCAAACTGCTGTGAAAAGCCGAGGGTGGTGTGGGCAGCAGGGAGGCGAAAATGCTGTTTGTGACCAGGACACCTTTTTTTAGGCTTTTTCTTTGTTTTCATTTCACGTGAGTCTGGAGCTGGGGTAACATCACCGCGAGAGCTCCGAGACATCGTCTCCCCATCCCTGGGCAGCGCATTTCAATGACTGCTCAGCCGCAAGCGAAACAGGAGTATCCCAAACACTGGAAAGCTGGAAGGGATCCCTCACACCCTGTGGGTACGTGGAGCTTTGAGCCCATGATCTCATCCAGCAGCTCCACGTGTCGGCCATTTCCCACGGCACGAGGTTCAGAAATTAATCTGCCCTCCGTGGCGGCCGATCCACCCGAGGGTACGTCACTGCAGCCCCACCTGCGGCTGCAACTGCCCTTGCAATTCATTTGCTGCGCACTGATTTTAAACCTCTTTGCTTTGTAGATGGGACCGATAGCAAGAGGTATCTTGCTCTCCATGCTTTGCAAACATTTGTTAATTAAGCTCTTCTATGAGATAAGTAAATTACCGCAAAGCTTTGATCCAAAGCTCCTTGAAGACCATTGGGTTTGGTGAGTCCAGGTCCATGGGATCAGGCCCAGGAGACGAGATTTAAAACCCCCTCAATGTTGTTAAGAGCTCAGCACGTTGGCTGCAGATGGAGTGCTAAGCTACAGGGACAATCTGGTGGTGGGACTGCTGGTGCTGAGCGATTTGTAGACTCAATCATGTGGAGGTTTTGGAGTTCTGGTCATGAGGTTTTTTGGAAAAACTGCCCTAAGGTTGTTGAAGAAATTCCTTCAACTTGAAATCTGGATGATGTTAGGTCTGGGATCGAAAGGGGGTTTCAGTTTCAGGGTCACACTCTCCCCTTATTCCTGCTGCTTATACATGTAGTTTGTTTTCCAATGAATGCTTTTTCCTCCCGTTGGAATCCCATCTTCTGCAAGCAGATAATTCCTGATTTCAATTTATAGAACGTCAGGATTACCATATGTTTCCTTGAACATGTCCTCTTCTAAATTTTGTCCGGGGGAATGTTAGGGTTTTGGCCACTTGTCTGGTATTTCCGAATCTACATCAGCCCAGCAATCCTGGCATAGCTGCGCGAGCACACGTGCGGATCCGCTCTTTGGGCATCGTCTTTTTTTGGGGCATTTTTTTGGGGGCATCTTTGGGCACCGTCCTCTGCTGCGATGCCAGCGGGGCAGGTTTCCCGCATGTGCTCCCATCGGCTGCCTGGTGCATCCACAATAAGTCAGATGCTTCCTGGACATGTCAAGCCCCAGGCCCATGTGCTGGCCAGATGGTCCGCGTGTGCCCAGCAAATCCAACGCGTCCAGGTTGCGTTGGATTCCCTGCACGTTCCTTGTCAAGCTGTGCAGCGCATGTGCACGTATTTCTGTCCAGGAAAACTTGTACGGAAATATGGCAGCCCCATCCAAGGGACTTACCTGTCTCCTGTTACCCTAACAAATGAGCACTGTCTTTACGGGTGGGAGAGGGGGATGCGCCGTATTTCCAGTTTCGAGACGAGGATCTGAGTCGTGGAGTCGAACCAACTTGCATTAGGGTGCAACCAGAGGGGCAGATCTATTTTCCTGAGCTATAAGCAAGCTCTCTCGGCACAGCAACGTCTTCCTGCTTGGAGGCTCGGTGTACCCGCAGGTTTAATGCTCGTTCCAATTATGGGTGATTTTAAATGAAAACAGGGAAGGTTTATAGCTAGGGGGGAGGTCCAGTGAAATCCCTTTCAGGAACATGGATGTGGGTGATGGGGCTGGCTGCAGTCATATTTTTGGCCAAACAAGGCCAACAAAGAGCTCGAAAGTGTGGATTTGGATATCCTTGCATGGAGTGAAAGATCAATGCCTCATGCCCGCTGACTGTGCTGGAAAACGATGACACTGATTATTCAGAAAGTGCTCTCAACACACAGAGTTAAATAGACGTAAAAGAGAGGGGTTTTCCCTTTAATCTAGGTGTTTTCTTGTAACCAAAGCAGTTTGTAAATCTCAGGTGGTGATAGTGTGTGTGATCCTTATGTTTTTTGTGTCTTTATAAGCAATTTGACCAAAGTCATACAGCGTGTCCATGGCACAGTCCAGCAGAGCCAAGGTCCTGGTTTTTCTCTTCTAGACAAGCACTATCACTCCAATTTTGTGTAGGAGCACCTTCCTCTTTCTCCCTTCCTTACCTTTCCCCATCGTATTCCACAACGGTTGTTGTACCTTGTGCCAGAGATGAGGAAAGTCATTACGTTGCACGTGATGCCTCCTTTCCAGGGATGCTTTAATCACCCCATCGTCCTCCGGAACTCTTCCTGTTGTTACTAATTTTAGTCTCGTGGTGGAAGTTGCAGCACGGTGTTTCGGGGTGGGATGGAGGCTAAGCCGTGCAGGTGTGTTGCAATCGCTGCAACACACCTCGTCACTCTTAATGCTGCTCCAGCATCCTGCATGGCACAGCAGCCTGGGTGTCAGGCCGGTTTGGGGAGAAGCCCAAAGAGCACGTCTTGCAGCTTTTTTAGATGTTTTGAATCCAAAATAGTGCGGCCAGCAGGAGCNGTCGCTTGGGCAAGCCCAGGGATGGACGATGCCCCTCCAGAGGCTCAGCACTGACAGTGGGGACCTCCTTTTCCTGCTCCCGTGCAGGCACCTGTATCGGGGCCAGGTTTTCCCGGAGCGTTCACCTCCTGGATCTGCCTGTCTAGGCAGACCCCTGCGGAGCTGGTCCTCGCTACTGCTGTGCAAAGAAGACTTTGTCAGCTGGCTGCGGTCCGCAAAGGGACTCTTGGCACAAACAAGCAGGTGACGCTGTCAGGTCTCTGCCTTTATTTGCTCTCTGCAATTCCACCTCCTTTTGGAAGCATCTCACAGCTTGAAGAGGGGACATTTTAGCATGGCTTCCTAAGGGAGGCAAAGTCACACCTGATCCCAGGTGCGTGTTGGTCTGAACCTATTGACCGGCCTCACCCAAGTTTGGCAGAGGGATGGAGACCTCAGAGATATTAAATTCCTCGAGTTTTGTGCAAAGTGATGTAGAGGAGAGAGCCCTGTAAGGCCAGGCTGCAGCAGCCACTCCACCAGACAGAAGATCCACGTGGGATTCCTGCTCCACGTCCCGCTCCAGCAGTAGCTCTGCTGCACCTACAGCTGATCCTTCACCGCTGCAAAGTCCCTCCGGGCTCAGCCCGGCACCGCTCCGGAGGCTGCTCTTGGCGATGGAGGTCCAGGAGCGGCACATGAAGGAGGCAGAGCAGAGTAACCCAGTTGGCCTGGCTGGGGGAAACCGCAGAGCCACCGGGACCTGCGCGTCCTCGAGATCCAGCTTTGCCTTGGGACTAGGAGCAGATGCAGCAGGTGAAGGAGAAGCGGAGGCTGAGGGTGAAGATGCTCTTTTTCATCTATTCCTTCTCCTCCCCGAGCATTGCTGTTTAAGGGTCACTTCAGTTAGCAAGAGTCGTCTTTCTGCCCGGTCACTGCGAAACCCAGGGTCGCTTTGTCTGGCTCAGTCCTGCGTGGTTCCAGTCCAACGGCTCGGTCTAAAGTCATCTCTCCTGCCGCAGGCTTTGCCTTCCTTGCAGGGGCAGGTTGTGGGGTGGTGTTGCAGGTGGCTGTGGGTTTGCTCCATGAGAGCAGGGAGACAGTGGGGGCATAGCTAAGACAGAAAAATAAGAGCTCAGGAAAGCTGATTTGAGCATATTAAAGGTTTCTTAGAGTTCTCCTCGCCTCTGCCTTCCAGGGGTTAAGGATCCTGACAATACCTCTGATTAAAAACCGGGAAGAACAAGGGCTGTGTCCAGCCCGGCTGTGACACACGGCCTCAACCCATCTTTGCCCACAAAGTTCCTCCCGAGGGTGCTGGAGTGGGCCAAGCTGCGCCAACCGCACGATGGAGCAGAATCGGGCCCTGAGCCAATTTAACCCTTCTTCTTATCAGTCTAGACATCCTCTTTATCCAGATAAATGTCTGATCCCTCACTGAATCCCGCTAAGCTCCTGCCTTTTCGGCGCTGAACGCAGAGGGCACTCGTCCTAACCCGGGACTCCCCTTTGGGTGGGAGATCCTGCCCCCGGCCCCAGCTCCTGCGCTGGGAGCAGGTCGTGGAGCAAGCACGTGTTATTAAGAGTACTTTACCAATTACAAGTCATTAGTAATGCCTTTATTACTATTATTTAATAGATCATGTTAATTATTATTATTCATTTGCTTTAAAAGAAGTGTTTCCATAGCAACGGGGAGATGTGTGCGGCTTTTCAGGCACGTCAAGTGGACATCTTCCCAGCCTCCTCCGAAATGGGCTGACAGCCCACCGCGGGGCAGGGCGGCCTGGGAGGGAGCCGGGACTCCCCCGTAGCTACGCTGAGATCCCCAGTGTGGACTGGTACCAGCAGGACCATCCAGAAAAGGTGACAGCACCGTCTCTGTCACTGAAAGCTCCCTCGTGCCATTAAAAAGTTCCTGCTGGATGCCGACTTTGCGCCTAAACGTTGAGGATCCTCTGAGAGAGCAGAGTTGGTCCGATAACGTTCGTACATCTGTGTGTCACCCAGGAATGAAGGCACCCGCTGTTAATTATTGCATTGCCAGACTCCAGGGCTTCATGAGAAAGTGCCTTGTCTCGTTTTATATTTTCCAGCCAGCTGCAGAAGGACCAGGACTTGGAAGTCAGGCAGAAATCTGGCAGCAGATCTGGCATTACCCGGCGGCGGGATGCCAAATCCCTGGGCTGGTCCTGAAGAGAGGTCTGCGGTGAGATGGGAAGCTGCTGCCGGCATGCGGGGGAGGCTCTTGAGCCTCTGCGTGTGCCGCGATGGCTCCTGGGGATGAAGGGCCGACCATGCAGCGGCTGCTCGGATCCCACCTCCCTGGTCCCGGGTGGTGGAGGGGCTCTGGTCCAGGTAAGCCCGTGGTGAAAGGAGAACATGGGGGATGGTGCAGGCTCTTCGAGGGTGATTCCAAGGCATCACACGTTTGCCAAGGCTGGAAAGGGAACCCAGGCACATCGCTTCCTCCTGGCTTTGCAGATGAGGTTTAAACACCGAGTCCATGTTTAAAATTAGTCTCTGACGTGTCCGGTCCCACTCACACCGTACCCAGCTGGCCTTTGCTCGGCGTTTTGCTGCAATCATTCATCTCGTGTGAAGCGAGACCATCCCACCTCACACCACAGCTTCTGGCTGGAGGTGTGAGTGGGTGAGGAGTGGGTGTAGTTCGCTGAGGACCACCTACACCGGCAGTGGTGGAGATAACAGCGTGTCGGGGCTGTAAGCCGTGTCCTCTGGAGAGGAGTTTGCAGCAGAGGGGATGCAAGTGGCCAAGGTGAGGCTCGGCTGGGGCATGCCCTGAGCTCCCAGCGAAAGCCCGTGCCCAACGATAGCTCTGAAATGAGCTGGTGCACTAATTGGCACCTTTGCTGGCAGCCTGAACACAGGACCCGGTGCCGGGGAGCCTGTGGGGACCACGATTCCCGTCTGCCCAACCTCGAGGGGTCCCGGCGGGGCTGGAGCGAGACACGCCGTCGCCCGGTCCCTGCTGGGAAGAGGTGGCCGCGGCGGATGGCGTCTGCTGGCCCCGAGGGTGGCACCGGGAGCACACGTGCTTCCCCACGCCGACTGGGTCCCCGGCCTCCGCATCGTGCTGGCAGCTCATCAGCAATTGCATTTCCCCACCGCTTCCTATGTAGGCAGAGCGGTGGAAATCAGTCATCTTCACGGAGGTTACGGCCAGAGGCAATTGCTCGATCCAGCGACTCCTAAACAGTGTTCTGAAAGCTGCAGCCTTAGGGGAAACTGGCAGTGACGGCCCAGGCAAGCAGCAACACTTAAAAGGACTTGCTGTAACGCTTAAAAGCACTTGTTCAGCGGCAGCATGTCCTGCATCGCTCTGCTGTACCCCGGAGCCTGCCTCCGCTCCCCTGGGATGGTGGGTTCCCCGGGGCTGGGGTGGGGGATAACCCTGCTCAGCCCTTACGTGTCCCCTGGGAAAAGCAGCTCCCGGCAACGCTTCGGTTCCGGCTGCTGGGGGTCAGAAATGGGAACGGCAGGTGGCTGGGACAAAGCACCGTGTCACCCCCCTTGCCGGGGGGTCCCCGGGGTTCGGGGGGCTCCGGCTGCCCCGCGCGCGGGTAAGTCAGGTGCAGGCAATTATGTCTAGACGGGACCCGCTGGGAGCGCGGTGGCATAATGGTCCCTTGGGGACACCCGTGCAGCTCCATGCTGCACAAAAGCTGCCTTAAGAGCCCGCGCCTCCCCCTGCTCCTCCGAGAAGTGGAGAAACACAAAAGAGAGAGGCAGGAGGGGCTGGGAGCTGGTGGGAGAGAGGGAGGGAGAATCCCCCCATGCCCGGCAGCTAATCCCAGCTCCGCTCGGAGAGGGATCTCGAATAACAAACGTCCGTGGTCGAGGCCAGATGGATTTGATTTAATAACAAAGCAGGGGGGCTTGGGATCATTTCAGAGCCTGCCAAGGGGCCGGATCCTCTGCAAGCAGCAAAGGGCCACCTGGTGTAAATCCAGGCTTGAGTTGCAGACAGCTCGGATGCTCCCCAAAATGCTGGGATTGCCTTGGCTGTGGGAACGTCCTCCTGCCCCTTGGGAGCCCCTGGGGTCCCGGCCACCGCGGGGCACAGGGCTCTGCCGAACAAGGGCTGCGGGTTTCTCACGTGGACGTGGCCAGGAGGGAGAAGGTGAAGGGGAGCGGGAGGTTTCCACAGCCCCCGGCTGTGACGTCTCACCTCGGGTAGGGCTCAGCACTGCCTTGGGCTCAGACCTCTTTACGGGGTGGCCAGCGAGAGGGGCAAGGGGCAGCCCTTGGCTCTGCTTTTGCAAAGCCCAAGAGACCCCCCCCACTGCATCCCATGATGGCTAAAGCCTCCCACTCCTTGGTTTCAGCATCTCGGAGGCAAGGAGGTGGCTCAGGGCAGCGTCATCCCGTCCCCGCGATGTGCCAAAGGAGGAGGCAGTGGGTCAGGTGAGGGAGTAGCACCCTGGGCAGCGATGCTGGTGCCGGGTTTTACCCTGCTCCTGCCTCAAATCCCACCCTGGCTTCGCCTTGGAGAGGGTGGGTGGACGGGCTTGGCTTCCCTGCCCGGTGGGGGATTGCAGGGAGGTGTTTCTTGCATATGGCACAATTCAGCACTTTGGCAAAGAGCCACCCAGCTGGCTGAGCCCCCCCTCCTGCCCTCACAGGACATGTGGGGCCCCGTCCTAGATCCCCGTGTCAGGAGATGCCGTGGGCTCCCTGGGCCATGCCTGACCCATCACCTTGCTTAGAGGAGCCGCAAGGTCGGTGTTGGCGGGGCGGGCGCTCGGGGCGGTGCTGGGGACCGGGCTGGCTGCAGGCAGCACCAAAAACTCTTTCACCGGGCGATGCTCCCGCGGCAGGCAGGGTCGGGGCGCAGCGGAGCAGCACCTCGCTGCCAGGCCGTCCCCACCGCCGGTGTTTGCCACGTCTGCCAGTTGGTGCCTGGGCCAGGCAACGTCCCTGGAGATCTTGTTTCTGGAAACCGGAGAAGCCTTGGCGCTGCCCCCGCCACCTCCCCGAGCAGCAGGGAGGTGCCGCTGTCAGCCCAACACCTGCAGCTCAGCCCGGCTGTCAGCCTGCTCACTATTCCCGTCCAGATCGCTTGGCGCTCTGCCTCGGGAGCAATGAGATCCCGGCGCCGGCGATGTGCCGGCAAGAGCAGAGGAGTGTTTTGTGCTCGGGGGAGGATGCCGGGGCCGTGCAGCTGGGCTGGAAGGGCAGTGGGAGGCAGGAAGGTCCATCCCAGAAGCAGGGAGCCAGGGAGCCCAGCTCCATGTCTGGCATGCTCTGCGCGGAGAGGCCGGGAGGCAGGAGCTCTCACTCGCATCCCGAGTCTCCAAAGGCCCATGCTGTCTTTTTGGCCCAAGGCTATGAGTTTTTACCTGCACAGGGCACTGCGTTCATCTCCATCCCCGTCCCACCCGGCCCTTGGTGGCACCACGTTAGCTTGCTCCGTTCAGGGGCTGCAGCTGGTTTCCAATTCCTGCTTTCACCCAGCAGCCTTGTTGGCAGCGTGTCCCGTCTCCTGGCTGGCTCACCGGGACTATCTGCTGTCCGGGAGCTGTTTTCCCCCTCTCTCCTCCCGTTGGCGAACGGCCTGGAGGGAGAAACGGGCCGGCGTATGGTGGCTGGTGCTCAGGGAGAGGGAGGTGAGCGCGGTGCCGCCGTGCCGCCGTGCCGCCGCCGGGGTCGGGACATGGTTGTTTCTCCCCACCCCAGCATCAAGTGGAAACAAGGGGGTGCTCCCCACAAGCCAGGGCTGCACGGGGTGCACAGGGACAAGCGCTGCAGGCAGTGCAGACCCCGGTGAGGGACGTCTCCTCTCCCTGTCCCCTTTGCATCCCTTGGTAGGACGCCAGCCCGTTATGGGAGCTCAGCACCGTTTCATTACCAGGTTCTGCTCTTCTAATGAGAAGCAGTTTCTCAGCCCTGGCGCCGTGCCTATAAAAATGAATCTGTGCCTGTGCTTTCGGTGCCATGTGCTTTGCAGCGAGAGCAGGGATCTGCGGAGCGGGGTGGCGTGGGGCAGCGAGGGAGCGGCATCCCCGTGGGTGAGCCACCCTGGAGTGCTGGGAGCCTGGAAGCTCTGGACGGCAGCCGGATGATCCCCACGCCACCCTGGGTCCCCAGGCTGGGGACTTCTCAGAGACGAGTGACATCTCATAAGTGTCCTAAGTCCCAGCCTCCTCCAGAAGCCACTGGGTGAGGATGGCTGCGACGCTGGCAGCCCCCCGAGCCCACCGCCCTCGGGGTCCCCAGGAGATGGGGAGAGGATCCGCCATGGACGGTGTTGTCCCAGGACTGGACTCGTCTCTTCTGTACTGCACACGTCAGACACGAGATGGTGCTGCCGTTCGCTCCTGTTCCCTGCCTGGGAAACCAAGATGTGCTGAGCTGAGCCTTGGACCTTGTCCGGCTGGGAGAGCACCCCGCTGCTAAACACAGCCTCTCCTGGGGGACAGACCCAGCGTCACCCGCGGTGTGTGTGACCCTGCCATCGCTTCCCGGAGAGCTGGCAGCTCCCCCGGGCCGCCGCGTCTGCGGGGTGCGGAGAGGCTGGGGGTGGCGGGATCCACGCGGTAAGAGACGGTTTCGTGCCGTGTCTTTGCCGATGCGGAGCCCCGCGGGGACGGCTGGCTGTGCTGGCCTCTCGCTGCCAAGGGGAAGGGGACCGGGATGGACCCGGCCATGTGTCTGCAAAATCACGAGACTGGTCAGACCCTGGGTGTTGGCTTGAGAGAGCTGAGGACTGTGCAAAGCATGGGGTGCGGATGATGCTGTATGATTATTAATAATAGACGGCTTTATTTGTGTTATGGTAGTTCCCAGCATCCTCGGACAAGAGCGGGGCTTGGCCTTGCAGGGGGCCATGTATATATGCCCGACCAGAGGGGATGCGTTACGGGACCTGTTGGTCACCAACGCAGGTGAGCTCCTCGGAGGCATCAAGACTGGAGGCAGCCTGGGCTGCGATGAGCGTGCGCTGGTGGAGTTCGCGGTCCTGAGGGCTATGGGAGAGGCAAAGGGTAAAGTTGGGACCCTGAATTTTAGGAAAGCAAAATTCCATCTGTTCCAGGAATTAGTCAATAGGACACTCCGGGAAACTGCCCTCAGGGACAAGGGAGCAAATCTTTAAGGACACTTTCTATAGAGTGCAAGAGCTCTCGATCCCCAGGTGTAAGAAATCAGGAAAGGACAGCAAGAGATCGGCATGGCCGAATCGAGAGTTGCTGGTCAAACTACAGGGCAAGAAGGAAACGCACGGGCAGTGGAAGCAGGGACAGGTATCCTGGGAAGAGTACAGGGACGCTGCCCGGTTGTGTAGGGATGGGGTCAGGAAGACCAAGGTGCAGCTGGAGCTGAACTTGGCAAGGATGCAAAAAATAAGAAGGGCTTCTACAGCCAGAAAAGGAAGGTCAAAGAAAGTGTACCCCCACCCCGATGAACACGACCGGCAGACTGGTAACAACGGACGAGGAGAAGGCTGAGGTACTCAACCACTTTTTTGCCTCAGTCCTCACTGACAATCTCTCTTCCCACACCTCTCGAGCGGAGGGACCGCAAGGCAGGGACTGGGGGAGCAAAGTCCCTCCCAGGGTAAGACAAGATCACCTGAGGAACCTGCACGTACACAAGTCTATAGGACCTGATGAGATGCACCCAGAGTCCTGAGGGAATTGACTGATGTAGTGGCCAAGCCACTCCCCATGATATTTGAAAAGTCACGGCAGTCCCATGAAGTCCCTTGTGACTGGAAAAAGGGAAACGTTGCACCCATTTTTAAAAAGGGTAGAAAGGAGGACCCTGGGAACCACCGACCTGTCAGCCTCGCCTCTGTGCCTGGGAAGGTCATGGAGCAGATCCTCCTGGAAGCTGTGCTGAGGCACAGGGAGGACAGGGAGGTGATTCGAGACACCCAGCATGGCTTCACCAAGGGCAAGTCCTGCCTGACCAACCTAGCGGCCTTCTGTGATGGAGTGACCACATCAGTGGACATGGGAGGAGTTACAGATGTCGTCTGTCTGGACCTCTGTAAGACCTTGGACACGGTCCCCCAAAACATCCTTCTCTCTAAATTGGGGAGAGATGGATTTGATGGGTGGACTATCAGGTGGATAAGGAATTGGTTGGATGGTTGCATCCAGAGGGTAGTGTTTGGATGGAGATCAGTGACGAGGTGTCCCTCAGGGGTCCGTACTGGGACCGGTACTGTTTCATATCTTCATCAATGACATAGTGGGATCGAGTGCACCCTCAGCAAGTTTGCAATGACACCAAGCTGAGTGGTGCAGGTGACACGCCTGAGGGATGGGATCCATCCAGAGGGTCCTGGACAAGCCAGAGAAGTGGGCCCGTGTGAACCTCGTGGGGTTCAACAAGGGCAAGTGCAGGGTCCTGCCCCTGGGTCGGGGCAACCCCCGGTATCAATCCAGACTGGGGATGGAGGGATGGAGCAGCCCTGCCGAGAAGGACTTGGGGTGCTGGTGGATGAAAAGCTGGACGTGAGCCGGCAACGTGCGCTCGCAGCCCCAAGGCCAACCGTGTCCTGGGCTGCATCCCCAGCAGCGTGGGCAGCAGGTCGAGGGAGGGGATTCTGCCCCTCTGCTCTGCTCTGGTGAGACCCCCCTGCAGTGCTGCCTCCAGCTCGGGGGTCCTCAGCACAGGACAGACATCGACCTGTGGGAGCGGGGCCAGAGGAGGGTCATGAAAATAATCAGGGGGATGGAACAGCTCTGCTATGGAGAAAGGCTGAGAGAGTTGGGGCTGTTCAGCCTGGAGAAGAGGAGGCTCCGGGGAGACCTTATTGCGGCCTTTCAGTACTTAAAGTGGGCTTAGAAGAAGGATGGGGACAAACTTTTTAATAGGGCCTATTGTGACAGGACAAGGGGGAACGGTTTTAAACTAAAAGAGGGGAGATTTAGACTAGATCTAAGGAAGATATTTTTTACGCTGAGGGTGATGAGACACTGGCACAGGTTGCCCAGAGAGGTGGGGGATGCCCCATCCCTGGGGACATCCAAGGCCAGGTTGGACGGGGCTCTGAGCAACCTGATCTGGTTGAAGATGTCCCTGCCCATGGCAGGGGGGTTGGCCTAGATGACCTTTAAAGGTCCCTTCCACCCCAAACTATTCCATGATTCTATGATTCCATATGCTTAAAGAGACCATCTCTATCCAGAGAAGCTCCCAGGTGAAGAACTAAGATGGGGAAAGGCTGGAAGAAGGAGCTTACCCCGCTCTGGCAAATGGAGAAACTGAGGCATGGACCTGTGCATCAGGAATAGATGAGCTTCAGGGACTCCGTGGCTCACTGGAGGGTGGAGAGGATCTTTTGTGGGGTGGACTGACTGCTGCAGACCAGGCATGGCAGGTCTGAAAGACCAGTGCAGGGGGCCAGGCTTTGCACGGAGAATTGCAAAGGTAGAAGCGGAGGCAACTAGAAGGGGAAACTCACCTCCAGCATGGGAACGGGAGGACAGTTTGGTGCTCTCTGGCTTTGTTGTTGGAGCCAAGGGTGTCTCCAGACTGTCCGTGAGTCATTCCCGAGGGGGTCTGTCGTCCAGCCCCTCCTGTGCAGTGGCTCTTGGGGCTTGTGTGCGTAACCAGCACCCTCTGCCCCTCCTGGGCGAGCCGGGGTGGCTGATGCTCAGTGCATCGAGAGCTGCCATCGGGCCCCACAGCCTCCATCCTCTCTGCAGCAACTGGGGTCTCCACCGGTGCCGCCACGGCCAGCACAGACCCCTTTGCTGGTACCACGGGCCCCATCCTGCCCAGTCCAACCCAACCCTCTGGTTTCAGCTCTGCCATCGGATCAAAGGATCTCCCTGGCTTCCCCCGTCCCAAACCCCCTCCGCGAGTTGGAAACAGTGGCTGAACCACAGGGGTTGCAAATCCCAACCGCAGCCACGGGGCACTTGGCAACAGGCAAACAAACAGCCCGGCGCTGAGCTCGGCCGCTGGGCTCTGTCACACCGCAGCCCGTAATTAATAGTGAGGATGGAAAGGCCCGTTTGGCTGCTTGGCCTCTCCTGCCTGGGACAAAACCAAGACGAGGCACTTTTACATCACATTTTTCCTTTGATGTTAATCTATTCATTCCCAGCCTCCCCGGCCTTTTACGTCCAAACTCCATTAAGAAAACTCCCATTGCTCCTCCGCCCACGTACGCGGAGATGCTGCAGGATCAGCTCAGATCAGCAACGCCAGCGAACTTCTGCCGCGTGGGTGCTCCGGCTTCACCCCGCGTTGCCGGCCCGTGGTTGCAAACCACAGCCCGGGGACTCCCCGCTGCCATTTTGGGGGCTCCGCTCCCTTCCCTGCAGCCAATATGCAGAGCTTCCCCCCATAGGGCAGATTTTTTTGCCCTGCTTTGGGGAAAGACTTTTTTTCACCCAGAGCGTAGACGAGAGCAGCCTCGGGGTTGCTCTAACTGGGTCTGGGCTGGAGCAAGCAAGATGTAAATCCTGCATCCCCCTCGCTCGGGCGGTCTGCGCTGTGCTCTTCGTGCAACGTCCTGCTCTCGTTTCTGCAACTCAGCCCCTTTCTTTTTCTCCTTTAATCTGCGGGACTACCCCAGCACTTCCGTTTTGCACTATTTTGAGGGCAATTTTTTTTTTTTTTTTTTAATTTCGCTTTTTGCAGCACTAAAGCGTGGTCAAGCCAGCCAACCCACATCCCTCTCCTCTCCCGCCCCAGCAGAAAAGCTGCGCAGGGCCGGGAGGGAGAGGTGGTAGTAAATAGCAGGAAAACACCCCTGTTGCAGAAAGCTTTATAAAGGGAAATAAATGAAAAGCTGACGCACCCGTCTGGGCTCACGGCGTTTGGCCGGCGCAGCTTCCCCCGGTGATGGGTTACAGGGAGCGATGGTTCATCTCCAGGAAACACAGAGGGGTGCAGAGGAGGGAAGGGGCTCGGCTGCCAGCGGAGCAGCTCCCACCGCCCAGGGCACGGCTTGTGTCCCCTCCCGCTGCCCAGCGGTGCTACGGGAAGGGGGGTCCCTCCCCGGGAGGGTGAATTGTGCTGCCCCGAGCCGCGCTCCGCTGCGGGAGCAGCCCAGGGGACACTCAACACGCCGGGTGCACGGGGAGCGTGAGTCAGGCCTCGGGGCCGGGAGGTAAATCGCCATAAATGCTGTGGTTTTCCCTTCGGATCCTGCTCTCTGAGCTTTTCAGCGTTGCTCGGTCACACTTTCAGTTGCCTGCGCAGCGGGAAGGGTTGCAGATTTAGGAGGAAATAAGGGAAGAATTGAGATTTCCCTACCCCTGTGATTCAGGGCTGAAAGAAGCAAACACCGTATTTTGTATGAGAAAATGTCTGGGACGTTTCTTGCAGCATGTTATGAAACTGAGGAGTTCATTAGAATGAGAGGAAACGGCCTCAAGTTGTGCCAGGGGAGGTTTAGGTGGGACATGAGGAGAAATTTCTTTAGGAAAGAGCGGTCAGGCCTTGGCACAGGCTGCCCAGGGCAGTGGGGGAGTCCCCATCCCTGAAGGGATTTAAAAGACGTGGAGATGAGGCGCTTGGGGACATGGTTTAGTGGGCATGGGGGGGTTGGGTTGACGGTTGGACTGGATGATCTTAGAGGTCTTTTCCAACCTCAGTGATTCTGTGATTGCTGTAGGATCCAGGGTGGCCAAAAGGACAAACAGGCTCAGGAAAGGGATCAGATGGTGGTTTTGGAGGACTAATGAGTTTATGAAACATCTCTGGCATAAGAAGACCTCAAGGTGCTGGTAGCTGGATGTGCTGGGGCTAGATTTCCTTCTAGCCAGTGTGTGAGACGGGTCATCCGCTCTGCTCCCGGGCGGACACGGGTGCCGGCATCTGGAGACATGTCCCCTTCTCCAGGGAGCTGCCAAGAAGTGACGAAGGAGCCATCGCTGGCTGTGAGACGGTGGCACCCGCCCGAGGAAACGGAGCTGCGCGGGGACAGCCGGGGAGGCGGGGATGCTGTTTGGAAACACGGGATGCGTCCGCTCTGTCCCATCTGTGCCAAGGATGCCAGGAGGGACGTGCTGAGGCCGGTGCGTGCCGACGGGCCATCCCTGGCCTCTCCCCAGTTCCCTTTTAAAGGCAGCAAAACGGGATGTGAATATCTGCACAGGGGGTGTGGGGCTCCGGGTGTTTGTCCTGGCACCGTCCCAGCTCACGTACCTTGTCCTTGTCCCCATCCCTTCCCCAGGGCTGCAGCAGTGAGTGAGCGATGCCCGGAGGCTGCTCTTTGCTGCAGCCTGGCCCTGCACAGCCCCCGATAAAAGGTGTTTTTTTAATCCCTGTAGCTGCCCGCAGAGCAGGAGCAAAGGTGCTGGACTGGATGTTGTGTACATGGGCAAAATGTAAAAGTAGGAAGGTCACCTTGGAGGCAGGATTAGTTCATCCTGAAGCCATCCCTGGAGATATTTGTCTCGTGGGATGCTAAAAGCCCCAAGCAATAGAGACCTTCGAGCACGTGGCTGTTTTACCGTAGGAGCAGCAACAGCCCCTGGCTGTAATTTCTTGCACCCGCAGCCGTCTACCTCGGGGACGAAGGAAAGGCGCCGGGAGCACTGCCAACCTGGGGACGTTGGTCCTGAGGCCAGGGTTGGAGTCACGGGGGATGCTGGGGAAGCTCCGCAGGGCCGTGGTGAGCCCTGGAGGCAAAATGGCTTTTATCCACCTTTCCTGTGGGCCTTCAGCATGGCAGCCGGGGAAGGCTGAGCACCGCGAATGTCCTGGCTCTTCTCCAGCTCCATCCTGCACAAACATCCCCTTCGGCACCTCGGCTGCCCTGCGAGGAAGCTGGTGAGCTGCCGCCCCGTTGACACAGCCGGGGATTTCTCTGGCCCGGGATGAGGGCAGGCAGATCCGCATCCTGCCCGCGGTGTTGGCTGCCGGACCTGCCAGGGCTCGGAGGCTCCGGCGTTTTGCATGCCAGGGCGAGCTGGCACAGACCGCACGGGAGGAAAACCTCCACAGCCCTGCGAACCACAGCCCTGCCCGGGCATCCCTGGCCGTGCCGCAGGCTGCCCGCGGCTGGGCGAGAGGCAACCCCGTGGGACTATCCTCAGCCCAGCCCAGCACGAGTGGTGGCCGGGGGGGTGCTGGGGAGGGAGCCCCCAGCCCCGTCCGTTGACACCACAGCCTGGTTGCAACCAAGGGTATCGTAAGGGACATGGCGGCTTTAGACCTTTTTATAGCACAACTAGTAAGAGTGGCCAGGAATCACCGCTAGCAGCTCTGCGTTTTTATTTGCAAAGCCTCTGGTCCCCCAGTTCTACCCTGCCTCGAGGCATCGCACGTCGACAGCGAGCACCCGCTGCGGGAGATCCCCCAGCTCCCCACCGCGGCAGAGATGACTCCGCTGCCGCCGGTGTGGGAAGCAGAGATTAATTTCCAGCAGTGATAAGGTTCCCCTAATTTGCCCCAGGTGTCTGGGCAAAGCGCAAAGGGATTTTTAACTCCATCAAGCCCCTCCCCGATGGATGGGGGTGAGCCAGGCTCCCACCGGTCAGCAGCGGGTATGGGTGTCATTCCCGAGGTGGCATTTAACGGGGCACGTCCCAGGCGGGTGCGTGTGTGCGTGCCGCCGTCCTCTACCCCACGCTGGCCTGGGCTGGCGCCAGCCCATTGTCTTCGCTTTTCCTGCGCGCTCCAAGTTCGCTGCTTGGGGAAAAAATGGTCATTAAAATGTGAGCGTAACCCCAACCCAGCAGCGCCGGGGGGTTGCGGGGAGCAGAAAACTGGCTTGCTCAGGATTTTACACTCAGAAATTTGCTCCTTTCAGTGAAATGGGATATTTTGGGTGGATCTATGCGTGGTCTACCGACTTTATGGAAAATAGGCTGATCCTGCTCTATAGGAACAACCCTCAGCAAAGTTGGGAAAGGGGCAGGAGGGCTCAGCATCCCATCCACCCCTGATCCCCAACGTACTTCACATGCGGGCTGGATAACGAGGCCACAAAGCAACATGACACCAAAATAGCTTTTCCTTTAAAACCCTCCCCTCGTGGGGAAGCCATGAGATGCATTTTCCATCGGGCTGCCTGGAGCAGCCGCCTCTTGCTACTTGGCAGCCCCGCTGCAGCACCGGCGCTCCTGGGTTTGGCGAGAGTTTGGGGGAGCGCAGAGCGTGCGGCAAACCCCAGGGCACGCTCCCCTCTGCCCCAGCATTTTGGGTGTGCTCCTGTCTCTGCTGCTGCACCCTCGGGTTCCTGCACCCTTGGGTTCCTGCACCCTTGGATCCCTGCTGTCTTGCTAAAGGGGGATTCAGAGGCTGGATTTTAGAGATGCTTTTGCTCCCAAGAATGAAGCAAGGGGACTTATGGGAAGGACACTTAGCATCATAGAATCACAGAAGCACTAAGGTTGGAAAAGACCTCTAAGGTCATCGAGTCCAACGGTCACCCCAACCCCCCCATGGCCACTAAACCATGTCCCCAAGCGCCTCATCTCCACGTCTTTTAAATCCCTCCAGGGATGGGGCCTCCACCACTGCCCTGGGCAGCCTGTGCCAAGGCCTGACCACTCTGTCAGGAAAGAAATTTCTCCTCATGTCCAACCTAATCCTCCCCTGGCACAACTTGAGGCTGTTTCCTCCACTTATGACAATGTCCACTTCTTGGACATTAGGAGAAACTTCTTTCCTGCAAGAGTGGTCAGGCCTTGGCACAGGCTGCCCAGGGCAGTGGTGGAGGCCCCATCCCTGGAGGGATTTAAAAGACGTGGAGATGAGGCGCTTGGGGACATGGTTTAGTGGCCATGGGGGGGTTGGGGTGATGTTGGACTCGATGACCTTAGAGGTCTTTTCCAACCTTAATGATTCTCTGATTCTGTGATTCTATGACACAGGCATCCCCTCGGTCGTTGCTGCGGGGCAGACACCTGCCCCAGCCCAAGCAAACAGAGCTGTTCCCATCTCAGGAGCTCAAGCAGAGCAGAGGTGACTTGTCCCAGTGTCCCAAAGGGACACGGCAGGGACCGCGTGAGCCTGAGTCTGCACCCGTGGAGCCCCATCCTCATGTTTGGCATGTCTGTCTGTCCATCTGCTCTGCTTTAACACCTTGGCTGCTGATCACAGAGCCGTTCGCAGGTGCTCGTGGTTCCCAGGCTGGCTTGGGCAGAGGGGCTTGAACAGGATTCGTGCCAGAGTGGCTCCGCGGCTGCTCTCATTTCTGCTGTTGGCATATCAGAGCGCACCCATCAGCGCTGCCCTGGCTGCTGCTCGCTGCAAGTTTCAGCTCTCTCAATAAATACAACTGGTAAATCTATTAATTTTACAGCTCTAATTGATGTATTGCTGTAATTACCTTTTATAACAAGGCAATTAAACCCTATTAAAGATTATTAGCTAATTAAAACTCCTCTATACACACACACCAACCCCCTTATGTGCACAGATTGTTGTTGGGGGGAACTGGAAGCCCATCGCAGTCAGGGTCTTGCAGGTCAGCACGATGCATGGCATGATGTGATGGGTTGGGATGCTGGACGGGGAGATCTGGATCCCATCCCTGCCTCTACCACTGTGTCTCTCTTCATCCTTGGGCATGTCACTTACTGCCAGGAATATAAGGGAGGGGGACTGCTGCGTATGCCCAACCCAGCGATTTTTGGCTGTTTGGGATCAGATGGGGAAAAAACTTGGAGGCTGGGATCACCTCCTCCTGGTAATAGGGTGGTTGGGGATGTAGGGTTAACGGTTCTACGTCTTGTTGGCGAGAGAGAGGGTTGGAAAGGGAAAATCCCCACTTGGAGATGGGGTGTGTCTGCTTTGGAAAGGAAATAGCTGGGGCCGGGAGCGAGGGGAGCGCGGCGGTTGGGGAGAGCATTTGGAAGGCGTCTGTGGGATCGGGGTGGCTCAGTCCTGGGTTGCTCTGTGCCTGCAAAAGCAGGTGACAAAAACTCTGCACGGCCTGGGAAGTGAACCCCGGGGTCGTTGGGAAGAGCCAAAAAAGAGCTGAAAAACCATCTGAAAAGCAGTCTGCAAAGCTCCCACCTCGGGCACTGCCTGGCCCGATGGCACATCCCCTTCCCACATCCCGCCGTGCTGGAGCAGCCGCGTGGTGGGGGGGGTCCCCGGAGCTGCAGCTCCTCTCGCCGCCCTTGGCCCCCAGAGCAGCTGCGCTTCATCGCTGCCCACGTGTGCAGATGTAAGTTTGCATTGCGGCATTTGCAGGCACCCAACGTTTCCAGGCTTTTTTGCAGGCCAAAGTGCTTTGGAGGCTGAAAGGGGGTTGAAATTCCAGGGATGTGACTGCTTTCTGCCGTCTGAGTCACGCCGAGGAAGATACAGCCCATGCTGAGAGCCTCTCCTGCAGCCACGCAGCCTCCCCGGCCATCCATCGCCCCTCGCTCGTCCCCCTTGCTCCCTCTGCCGCAGCGTCACGCACGCCGCTCCAGCTCCCCGAGCGCTCGTGGAAACCGCAGGAATTCACATTTGTGGGCTGAAGCATCGCGCCGTGCCCCGGCCTGCGCCGTGCCGCGGCGGGGCTGGCCGCGGCGGGGAAGGGAGGTGCGGAGCGGAGCCTGTCCTCCCGGCTCGCCTGTGATGCAGCCTGGCTCATCTGGTTTAAATTAAACCCCTCCTGCCTTGCACAAGCGACAAGCACATCTCTGCCGGTCATGAGCCAGCCAGACCCAGTGAGCGGCTCGCGGCTGTGCCGGCGATGGGCTCCTGTGTCTCCCCGCCGGCGTGCCGGGTCGGGGTCCTCCTGCCCTGGGCCGAGGCAGGGCTGAGGGCATCACCCCTGCAACCTTGCTTGGGGCTGCTGGGGAAGTCGGAGCGGCGCAGGGCTGTCAGCACCCAGGAAAAAGGGGATTTGCACGGGTGCAGACACCGTCCCATCCCGTCTGCGTGGAGCAAGTGGTGCAAAGGAGCCAGAATCTGACCCTCCCTGGGGCCTCTTTACTCCGGGCTGCCAATGCCACCAGGGAGGATTGCAAGAGCCCTGCGGGCTCCCCAGCCAGCAGACTCCCTCCAGGCCCCCCGTGTCGTCCTGCCGCCCCCAGCCCAGGGGAGCCCTCAGACTCAGCCCCCCCAGGGCAGCGAAGCCCGGGACCAAGTGCCAGCGTCCCGTGCATGGCAGGAGCTCTGCGGGGAGCGCAAGGAGCCAGGACGTGCCGGGGGGCTGCCGGAGCAGGGACGGGCTGTGCCGATGACCCTTAGCTGTCATTTTTAGCTATTGCCCAAGCTGCTCCCTCCCTGCCTTTGCCCTGGCTGCAGTTTCCCACATTAAGGCAAGGCAGCTTTAACCCTGCTGTCCTTGTCCCAGGGGATGCTCTGGACCCCGGTGAACATCGGGGAGCACCCGCAGGCGAAGGGCACAAAACGCTTTCCTTCCCGCCCGGGGGTTACTTTTTAAAAGAAAACAAAGCTGCGGAGTGGAAGGAGGCTGTTTGTGTCCCACAGTGCCCCGCGCCTTGGCAGCTGCCGTCGGCCAGACCCCGCCTTCGGCAGCGAGGCTGCGCGGCACCGGCGTCCCGGGGGGCCACCGGTCCCCAGCCATGGTGCCAGGGCCACCGTCACCATCACTGTCCATGTCCCCCGCCTGCATTGCCAGGGTCCTGCATGTTCTCACCTCCCTTGGGGACGTGACATGCATGGGGGTCCTCAGGGCTGCAGTGTGTGTGTGCCCCCCCCGGGGAAGGGGACAAGCGCGTGGGGGAACATGGGGGAGGAAAGGCAGCCTGGGACAGGCGGGGAGGCAGGAGGGAAACGGGGAATTCAGCTGCAAATGCAAAGGAGAAGGACTCAGCAAAGGAGTGGGGTAAAAGAGAGTAGACCCCCCCCTGGGGCAGGCAGGGAGACCAACACTGGGTGGGTGGTGGCACAATCACCCCCTGGACACAGCACCCAAGGGTGCCTCTGGGTGCAGAGAGGGACCCCCAGCGAGCAGGGATGGGGAAGGGGGTGCAATAAGGCTGGGGGAGCTGAGCACCCCAAATATCCCCCAAACCTCTCCCCATTGCAGTGCCAGGAGGGCTGCGCCCAGGCTGCCCCAGCCGCCCCCCCCCCTTCCCCAGCTCTGCCGCCGTGCTGGGGCGGTTTCCCACCATCGCGCTGTTGCTTTTTGAAAGTTGGACCCTGGATTTTTGCTGCGGTCCCTCTCCCCGCCCCGCTACTGTTGGCTGGCGGCAGTGACTCATCGGTGCTGGGAGAGGAGCGGGGATTAATCATTCATCAAGCGCGCATGCACACGCACGCGTGTGTGTCCGTGTGTGTTTGCGTGTGTTGCTCTGGTTGCTGCGTGAGTCATTCCCAGCCTGCCTGGGCCTTTGCTGCGCTGCAATTAGCTGGGAAGCGAACGGAGCTTGATTGCAGCAGGGGCAGGACGAGCCGCGCCAGGAAGCGGCACTTTGGCCGTGCCTTTGGTTTTGCATCTCGCCAGCCCTGGACCCCTCCGTCCGCAGGGGATGGCTGGGGGCGGGGGTCGTGCTTTGCGGGGGGCACCGCTGCCCAGGCTCTCGCCAGTGTCCCCAGGCGCTGGGTGCAGCTCCCTTTCCAGCTTTCCTCGCTCCACAGCCCAATTTTACAAGCGGGAGCTCACAAAGGAGGAAGCTGGAGCCCCCATAACCGCCACCCGCCGAGCCCCTTGTTTCTGGGGTGCAAGGGGGTTGCTCCTCCGTTCCCCTTGCCGTTCCCAGTTCTCCCTCTCCGCGCAGGAGGGGTTGGTTTTGTGGTGCAAAGCGCGGGGGGGGGGGACGGAGTCTGAGGAGGGGAAACCCCCACGGTGGCACTGGGGGGTGCCAGGAAGAGTGTGACAGATCTGGCAGTCACGAGCTGCCAGAAGGCGGGGTGCACCCTGCACCCTGCTCCAAGCTGGCCAGCAGCTGGGAGGACTGGGAATCACCCGTGCTGGAAACCGGAGATACTGGAAGAATGGCTGAGCGCTGGTGGGACTGGGAATGGCTGGCATTGGGAAGTGGGAGAATGGGAAACAGCTGACGCAGGGAAGTGGGGCAGGGGAAACTGGACTCAACTGGTGCTCAAAATTGGGGGAGTTACAGACTGAGCAGAGCTGGCATGGGAAAGGGGGAGAAAGGATAAAAGTGGGCACAGCAGGTACTGGGGAGAGCTAGGAAATGGGGACAGCCAGTGCTGAGAGAACTGGGCAAAGCCAGTGCTGGGGAAACTGGGCGGGGGGTGTCCTCTGGTGCCCCAGGGCTCTGTCTGTGATGTCTCGGGGTTCTGGGGTATCCTAGGCAACAGTGTTTTGGGTGACCTGGGACTCTGTATTTGGGTCCCTGGAGCCCAGAGTTTGGGGTCCTCCAGGGTCCTGTGCAGCCCGAGGCTCCTGCATTCGGGGTATGCCAGGACCCCCCAGCACCCTGGGGTCAGCTGCTGAGATGCCACCTACCCTGTCCTGTGGGGCAGAGATGTCCTGGGGGTGCCCACCCTGGGGGTGCCCACGCTGGGGGTGCCCACCCTGGGGGTGCCTGGCTGCACCCCATCGCTGCAGCCCCTCTCAGGGTGCACTTTGCCCACGCCAGGTCCCCCCAGGGAATTGCACTAAAACGGGGGGGCACGGGGTGTTTGTAACGGGGGGTCCCCTGGGCTGCGCGCCCCAGAGCCGCCCTCCCAAGGCCCCTTTTCCCAGGGATGCTTTTCCAGCCTTTCCCAAGCAAGGGCCTTGACTGATGCAAGTGGGTTGTCTCCACCCAGGTTTCGGATAACTCCACCCGCCTCCTCCTCGCAGCTCCTCCTCCCGGTGCACAGCCCAGCTGGGATATAAGCAAGTCACTCAGACAACCAGGAGCAGCCGAGACAGCTGGGTGGGTGGCGTGGGACGCCGAGCCGTGACCTGTGCCGTGTCCTTCGCCTCGACGCCGGACCCCATGGCGACGCCTTCGCAGAAGAGGAGTACCCGCAGCGGGGCTTCGGGGACCCCCTTGTCCCCCACCCGCATCACCCGCTTGCAGGAGAAGGAGGACCTGCAGGAGCTCAATGACCGCTTGGCCGTCTACATTGACAAGGTGCGCTCGCTGGAGCTGGAGAATGCCGGCTTGCGGCTCCGCATCACCGAATCGGAGGAGGTGGTGAGCCGCGAGGTCTCGGGCATCAAGGCTGCCTACGAGTCGGAGCTGGCGGATGCCCGCAAGACCTTGGATTCGGTGGCCAAGGAGAGAGCTCGGCTGCAGCTGGAACTCAGCAAAGTCCGGGAGGAGCACAAGGAGCTGAAAGCCCGGTGAGTGCCCTGGGGACGGGGGGGGGACCGTGGTGGGACGGTCACTGCCGTCATGCTTGGCAGGGAGCCGGGAGGGAGGAAGGAGCGACCTGGAGGAGGCAGGGAGAGGGGAAACCCGTGACCCGGCTGGGGCAGGAGTGTCCGTGGCAGGGACCGAAAGCGGAGGGAAGCTCTCCCGGCATTCCCACTCTCCCTCCAAGCGCCATCTTTGGCCGGGATGCCCTTGGAGGGGGGATCTGGGAGCAGAGCTGCGAAAGCCCGGGGCCGAGCGGACGTGCCCCGGGCTCCTGGGGAGGGTCTGTGCGATGCGGGGTGCGAGCGCTGGGCTGGCGGCCCCTCCGCATTCGTCATCCTGGAGCTATTCCTAAACACGCTCCAGCGCAGACCGGGAAGCGGTGCCAGCCAGCTGGCTCTGTCCTGCCCACAGATCTCGCCTGCTCGTCCTATTTTTCTCTGCTGTCTTTGGCACCAGTTAAAGAACCTGCTCGGGTTTTGTGTGCCTTAACCCTCCCTGTGCCGAGCTGTTCCTGCCCTGCCCTGCTTTGGGGCAATACCTGCATCCCTTTCCCATCGGCTGGCGCTGGGTGATGTGCTCCGGGTCTGCTTTGAGGCTCAAATCCCACCCAGCCCCTTCCCGTCAGGTTTATATCTTTCCTTTCCCGACATCAGAAATGCCCACCTCGATGCCACCTCCCTGCTGCTGTCGGGTGCCTCTGGGGACTGTGGCAGATGCCCAGCGCAGGTCCCCTGAGGATGCGGGTCCCTGCACGGGGCTCCCTGGCCGGTGTCACGCTGCTGGCCAGGCAGGGACCGGCCGCCGGGCTTCCCCGGGGCTCTGCCAGCCCATGCGGCGTTGGGACCGCGGCCCCGTCGTGCTCAGCTCCCCGAGTCCCGCTCCAGGGAAGGAGCAAATGGGTCCCTTTCCCACTTTGGCTTGGGGCAGGATCCGGGCTGGGCAGTGCGGGACAACCCCCTCTTCCTCCATTTGATCTTTTGCCTCTTATTCTGGACGCCTCGTTTTGAGTCTGTACCAAATGAGGCTAAAATTATCTTCCTCAGAAGATGCCATAAATATTCTACCTACTGGGAAGGGAGTGAATGTGCAGCCTTTTACAGCTGTCTTTGAAAGCTGTGCGGTGTTTTATATTTAGCTTTCTATTTCCCGTGCGCTGCCGCAGCTCTGTCCTTAGATAAGGCGGCTTCGCTCGTCCCGCTCACTGCAAGGCAGATCCCTGCTCGCCAGATCCCGAGGATCTGGGAGCTGGCGAGATGAGGAGCTGAGCTGTCTAAAAGGCTTTTGCTGCCTTATGCAAACCCAGAACTATCTTGGCTGCAATCTTTCGAGGGCTGGAAAAAATGCCCGGCCTGCAGCCGTCCCTGGCTGCGAGCTGCGTGCTCAGCCCGGAGCTGGCTGTGCTGCAGAGCGGTCCCTGCAAAAAATACGTGTTAAGCTTTTTCCTGCGACAGGCTGCGCTCCTGCAGCTTGCTGTGCTTGTTCCCGAACGCTGACAGATCCCCCTGCAAAAGTGCTTTGGCTCGAGGGGATTCCCAAAGAGCAGCTCTCGGTTTGGAGGTGGGTTTCGGTGGGTTTCTGAAGGAGAGAGGTGTTTCGATGCGGTGAGTCGTCTCTGAGTCACGGTTTGCGAGATGGAAGAGCGGCTCTGGCGGGGGAAGCCGGTGCTATGCATTCCTGCCTCTGGCGTGCCCCCGCTTCCTTGGGCGGTGGTATCGGAGCCACTTCCCAACCCCCAAAATCCTTGGAAAGGGGCTGCAGCTCATCTCGTGTCACTGGGGACCTTCTGGATGTGGCAGAGATGCTCAGAGAGGGGCACAAACCAGCTGCCAAGCCGCGATGTTGCTCTTAGGGCTCCGTGTGGACGGGGTGCCCCGAATCTTTCGGGAATGGGGCAGCCACGAGTCTGACCCTGCGGATGGGTCGGAGCCGTTCACGGGGTCAGGAAGGACCCATCTGCCGCTCTCGTGGCGGGGCCGGCGGTGCGGGCGTTGCTCCGGCTGGGCAGGGAGGTACCGGTCCTGCCGGCTCTGCCTGCCCACCCCAAGCCCCTGGGTCAGCGCCTTGTCCCGACCTGGGTGCAGTGACACTTTGCTTGGCTAATGAATAACTCGTCAGCCCTCTGCTCCCCGCGCTCTCTCCCCGTCAGCCCCGGGGACGTGCTGGGTATCTCCCGCGGGGCAGGTGGCTCCGGGGACGCGTTATCAGCACCCGCAGCATCGCCGCTGCCCGCGGCCGGGGTTGTCTTGCCTGCGCAGAAGGGTGTCTGGTGGAGTTAGTGGGTGCTGGGTCCACCCCAGGAGGGCGAGGAGCTGGGTGCTCCGTGCGGCTGGAGGGGGACAGGGTGTGCAAACAGGAGACCAGTCTCACCAGCTGCTGACGCACTGGTGCAAGAGCGGGGTGGGTGGAGGAGGGTCCTGGGGCCTGAGGCAGAGCTGGGTCGAGACGTGCAGGCAGCTGCCTGCCCTTGTGCCTCCCGCCGCCCCTCTCTTCCCGGCCGGCTGCTCTTCCCTTCGGGCTGGACCCTTCCCGCTGCTCTCGATGCCGGTCCGGGAGGGGTTTCCCAAAGCACCCACTCCCACTCCTGGCACCAGGGGACCCTCATCCCTGTGCAGCCTGGCGCTGGCTGTGCCCCCGGACTAGGGACCCCTCCGGGCACCGCTGCCTGGCCCTGTGCCACGCGTGTCCCCAGCCCCTGGGCTTCCCTGTCGGGTCTCCAGCCCTGCGTGGCCGCTGGCTCTGCCGGACCCACGTTTGAGGCGAAGGAGAGGGTGCGGCGAGGGTGGCTGGTGACTCAGGGGTGCTGGCACCGCCTGGCATCGTCCCCTCCCAGACCGTGGGGAGAGGCAGGACCCGTCTGCAATGTCCCTGTCCCAGGTGTCCCTGACCTGCGGTCCCCAAGGAGGGGCGGGCGGGTGGTTTTGGAGGGCGCAGGCTCCCGCACGGCACCGGGCTGCTGCGGAGAGATGCTCTGCACCCCGGTCCTGCCCATCGCCCCCCTCTCCGTGAGCTGGCTCCTGACTCACGGGGTGAAAACGGGAGCCACAGCCCTTGCCTTGCGCCAGGGATTCACCTCATCCCGGATCCTGGAGGCAGAGGTGTTTGTCGGTGCAGGGGTGTAAGGATACAGCCCTTGGGCACCTCCATCCCCAAGAGAGGAGCCCCGGGGGGGTTCTCAGTGCCCCGCTCGTGGGCAAGGGGTGGCCGGCTCCCTCCCCCGCAACAGGAACCAGGCCCTCGTTAGCAGCGCGGCTGATGAGCGATGGCTTCCTGAATTGCAGCCCCTAACCCGATTAAGCCGGTGCCTTGGCAGCATCTCTTCCTCCCTGGGCCCAGATCTCATCCCTGGCCCTAATGAGGAAAAAATCTCCTGTTTCCCAAAGGTTGTTGAAGGGGGGGAGCTCGTCCAAGGGCAGAGCAGAGGAGGCAGCACTGGGGCGAACCCCACAGCCCTTCCCCATCCCGGGTGGATTTTGCCCCGTGCTGGGTGCAGCAATGACCTTCCAGGAAGGAGCAGGTAAACGGGACCCGTTTACTGAAAAAAGAAGGGGGGGAAAAAAAAATGCCTCCCCGCCGCAGGGCTGGGCGCTGCCTCTGCGCCGCCTTTAGCAGTGATGTGCTTGTGCTGGAACATTTTGCGTGGGGGAGAAACCTCAGGCTCCTGGGCTGTTTCCCCCCCTTCTGTCTCATAGAAACCCTGCCAGGGAAGGAACGGTTTGGCTCGGAGGAGGCTTTGCCCTTTCGGAGCGAACAAAGAACAGCTTGTGATGCTTTGGGGGAGCAGGCGACGCGGAGCCGGGGCTGGTCCAGGACCCCCCATGCCCCTCGGGAACCCTCTTAAACGTGCCGGCCCTGCGTCTCCAGCGCTCTGGACAGATTTATTTTCCCCTGACATCCGCAGCCGGCAGCTCGGGAAGGTTGGGCACGCCTGCACGCTGCGGGGCTGAAAGGCTCCGGGGCAAAAGCCCCGTTGCTTCGAGGCTGAGGTTTTCGTTAGCCCCTGGCTATTTCTGTTTCTTGTCCGTGCAAACATCCAGCCCGCCTTTTTCCCAGCTCCCGGAGCAGGATGATCTCAGGGGCAGGAAAAGGCTCCAGCACTTTCGTTTTGTGGCTCTGCTCGCATGGCCGGCTGCGTTCGCCGGCGTCTTCCAGACACGACCGTCACCCCGTCCCGCTGCAGGGCTGGGCCGTGCCCTCGCTGTGCCGCCCGCTCCCGGGGATGAGGGGAGCGAGAGGAAATCCCATTGCCTTAAACATTTTTATTACGATGGGATCCACCCTGGCAAATTAAGGACCTTAACCTCAGAGCTGGGGGATTAAAGAGAAGCAATTGCGAAGGGAAGCGGGGCTGGTTTTGGTGTGGGAACGCATCCATCCCCCGTGCAGCACCTAGCGCGGCGCGTCCCAGCCTGCCCTGGCCGCGCTTACTGCCACAAGTGTTTTTCAGCCTCGCGTGCGTCACTTCGGTTGTCTGAATCCCATTAACACCTAAACTCGGGAGCCCAGCAGACGTGAGAGCCTTTCCCGGCAGAGGCATGCGAAGAGGGCGGCGTGGCTGGGGTGAGGCGCGCCGGGCGGCTGCCAGCTCTTTATTTTGCTAAATTCGTGCCCTTTGGGAGCAGCAGTTTCCTTCCCCGCTGCTGGCAGCCGGGATGGGAGGAAGCCACCGGAGCTCTCCCCTTGGTCCTGGCCACAATTAGGGCTGGCATGGAGGAGTCCCTGGGAAGCATCAGCCCGCTGGGTTCGGGATGGGCTGCCCCAGGGCAGAGCTGGGAATCGCCTCCCGCTGTCCTGCCACCAGCTACGTTACCCGTTTCCCCATCCCGCTCTCTTTGTGAGGCCGTTTGCTCAGCCTGTTCCTCTGGGACTGGCTCGGCACGTTCCCAAACAGCCGAGGCTGGTGCCATGTGAAACCCGTATCTGTCCACAGCTGCCGTCAGTCACCCGCAGCCCCTCACCAGGGTGTCGGGGCTGGGTGCCCACCTGCCTCCGCTCCCTTCCCCTCCCTGCCGAGGGTTGAATAGCTCCAGTGTGAAGCTGAACAACTGCAAGGGGCTGGCGCCGTCCCCCGGCGCGGTGGCAGCTGCGGCCCCGTTGCACCAGCCCCGAGCGCAGGGTCCGCTGCGCTGCAGCCCGGCTCTCGGCCGTCCTGGAGAAGCTCCGTTTCAGTCCGTGAAGGGCGTCGCGGCGTGGCTGTGAGCCCCAAGGTGTGATCTGTGGGTATTAAGGAGAACCAAAGTTCCACAAGGAACTTAATTAATGAAGTGCATTGAACCTTGCCCGCAGAGATGCCACAAAACCAAACCGGGGTTAGGACACCTCTGCTCCTGAGCGACGCTGAGTCAGCATCGCCCATTGTTCGATCGTCAGCAAATCTCCTTTCCATGATGAAGGTGAAGGCGCCCGTGGCTGGGGTTATCCTCCAAGCTGCAGCCAGCCGGGATGCTCTATTGCTGCCTTCCCACGTTCCGAGCCAGGAGGTGCGATAGCAATAGGGACAAAGTTCCCCCAGCAGCCCGGGGAGCGTGCATGGTGAATGCCGCGCTGCCTGTACTTTACCCCGCTTAATTATGGGGTTGCACCATTGCAGGTGTTGGCGCCGTGTCCCTGCAAAGAGGAGATGGAGCCAGGGTTAGGAGAAAAAAAAAAAAACAAAACAGCTCTTCTGAAGCTTTTGAATTTTTGCACTGGGGCTGTGAGTGGCCCAGAAGCACCTCTGGAGGAGCGGGGTTCTGATAGCGGAGGTCTCTCAACCCTCTTGGACAAAAGCCACTTGCTCTGGCTCCTGTTTTCAACATCCACGTCCTCGTGCCCCTGGTCCTGGCTGAGCAGAGCTTGGCGTCTCCCTGCCGCAGCGCTCAGCTGGAGGCCAAGCTCGGAAGTGCCGAGTTGGGGTTTTATTTAATACCAGTTTAGGGACACGCTTTCTCCACTAAAGCCCCAGCTCTGAGTCATGTGAGCCCGAAAAAAAGTCCAAGCTCTTGACATGGATGTGTAAAGTGTGGGCTTCAAAGGGGTAGGAGCCCAAAGGAGACTTGGCCCTAGTGCTCATGGGCACCTGGCTGTTTTCCAGCTGCCCCATTGCAGCTCCCAGTCCCCACTGGGAAGAGCCACTTGTCCCCCTCCCCTTGCAGTACGGTGGCCAAGCAGAGCTCTGGGCTCGCCAGTGGCTTTGTGGGGGGCTCTGGATCCAGCCCTGGCCGCGCTGGCAGAGCCTTTGCAGCCCAGTGGTGAAGCAGGACGTGAAGAAATAAAGCTTCTGTGCCGCTCTCCATGGTTTTTTAACGCCTCTCCCCCTCCATGGGGACAGGGGCAGGAGAAGGAGGGCTGAAGACCGGCACCGGGGCAGGGGGATGAGTCACGCTCAGCTGCGTGTCTTTGGGCTGGAGCAGGGTGCGGTCGCCGCGGGGCCACGCTTTGCCGCATCTTCGGGAGGCCCCCGCCACGCCGGCAGTCACGATCGCCTGCCCCTTCCTTCCTGGCGTGACGGGTGCTCGCAGATAACCCGCTCCCCGGCAGCACCCGTGGGGTGCGAGGGTGGCACCGTGCTGTGCTCGCTCGCTCCCCCAGTCAGCTCCCCACAGCCCTGCGGGCGCGAGGAGAAATTAGGGAGAGTTTTGCAAAGCTGAGTCTTCACGCCATGGGCTTTAGGGGGGAAGCAGAGTGTTGGGGAGAGCAGATTTGCTGCTTGGCGTCGTGCTTTTGCAGGCTGGGTTGCACCCGGAGCCCCCATTTGCAGGGCAGAGACGCAAACCTGCGGCACGCGTGTCCCAGCTAGCGAGCGGCGCTGCTTTTTGCAACCCAGCCTTGGCTCTGTCGCTCCAGTGCAAAAAACTGCCGGACGGGGTCTTGCCCTGCGGCGAGTGCTGTGCGGGGCTGAGGGGAGGGAGGCGATGGGGAGGCTGAAGCCTCTTGCAGTGGCCCCGTTTGCAGGGTGATCCTGTGCGTGCGGCAACTGGGGCTAAATTGCACTTTCTAGGGATGCCGCGTCTGCAGTCCTCGCTGGTGGGGAAGTGGTTATTTCCTGCACACGTGCCGAGCAGGTCTGGGCTTCAGCCTGGCACAGTGCAGGGAAAGTGGGCAGAGGTGTGCCGGGAGCATCTGCCGCACCGGCTGCGTATGGCAGAGCGCAGCAACGCACCGGCGTTCATCTCTGCCGCCACTCGTCCCTGCGCCGAGCCGTGTTTTCCCAACGGCATCGCATTCAGAGCCGTCCCGGCAGCCACCCCGACAGAGGCGGTGCAGCCGGCAGCTCGCAGCGCCGGCGGTGACTCACGCCGGCAGCTAAAGCAGGCAAACAAGGCGGCTCCGGTGCAACCCGCACCGGCCTCGCCGCCGCTGCATGCAAACAAACCTTGTGGCAATGTAAACACCTCGCCTGCCTTTATCTGCGCTCTCGGAGCCGGGATAGCAAACCCTTTTGTTCCCAGGAAGATGGGTGGCAGCTGGATCCAACAATCCCCCGCTTTGTTTCTTAAGCAAATTTTGCTGGCTTTGCGTGCGCGGATTTATGGAAAATGGGGTGAGCTGCTGCTGCTGGAGAGAAAAAAGGAGACCTTGAGCTTGTTCCCTGGTTTGCTTCTCTTGGGTCTTCTCCGCCTCATCCCATCTTGCCCAGGGACCCTGTTCCCAGCTGCGGCTCGGTGCAACGCAGCTGGGGTGCAGCTTTCTCCCCGCAGCGTTGTCCCCGTAAGCAGAGCGACCTCCTCATTGCTTTCCATCGCCCCGCTTAGGGGCTGCAGAGCTCTGCCCGCGGAGGTGCCGCCCGACCGCAGGTGTGTGCAGAGGGAAGGAGGCGACCGCTGCGTTTGCGCGGTGGCAAAGCGTTTTCCTTGCTCCTGGGGCTGGGATTTGCATCCCTGCTCCTCTGCTGCCCAAGTCAGCTGCCAGCGGAACACGAGCTTATGGCTGGTTTCCCCCCCCCCGTCCCAGTGCTCCTGGTCCCAAAGATATGATTAATATGAGTGACTCAGCTCACTGTTTTTAACTACATTTGTAAGGCCTCCCTGCACCGTGTCAAATCCCCCAGGGAAACATTGGGAATCTGCGCTTTGTCTTCATCCTTCAAGGCGGTGTTTTATAGGCTTTGCATTTCTCATTCATCAAGAGAAGGATGTATTAAAGTAAATCTAATGTTCCGGGATTTCTATGGAGATGCAACACTAGGAGTCGTTTTAGGTGCAAAAAAAAAAGTACATACAAAAATTTCCCAGTTTGAACCCAGTTATTGCAAAACTGGAATTTGCTGTGTCGGAATAATATAGTCAAGGCTGAGCAAAATCCCTTAAATTTCATTCAGTCCAAAATGTAATTGTGGTGTGAATATTTGCCCGAGATACGAAACTGCCCTTGTCACCATTGTGAATGTTCACAGTATTGCAACGAATACTTTGAATTTCCTTGTTCTCTCCTCTTCCCAAAGGCAGGAGTATGCACAATGCAGGCTAAAGCTTTAAACAGGCTTTTATATTATATACCACACTATGAATTGTTAGTAAATTCTGGATTGGAAAAGCAAGTTTTCTTCTTGTGCCTTTTCTACTGAAACCTTGTCCTCAGAAGATGGAAAGTGAGCAACGTGGAAGGTGTTGTACTCACATATTTGAGCTATGTCTAAAAAAATTTCCTTTCCAGCACAATTCCAGTCTTTTTTTCAGAGAGTTCCTTTTTCCCGTGAAGGACGTTATTGCTTTAATCTATATTTAAGATGCTTTAAGTCCAGGCCATCAAGTGTCTTTTAGATAAACTGATTCAAAATTCTATGGGAAGCCAGCAAAAGGCAAGCTGGCGTGTTCATAATATATGGTTTTGGGTCATGCCGAGCTTGGACTGGCGAGTGGGGATTGATCACTGTTTGATCATGGTTTTCCAAGCAGTTGAGGTTTTTAAAGTCTTTGGTGATTTTTTTCAATGGAAAATGCAGTTTTTGCAAGCGAGGAACCAGCCCTCCCTCTGGAAACCCCAGGACCAGCCAGTCCTTTCGGGACCTGCGCAGACAAAAACATCGGCCAGGTTTTTTCCCCGTGCGCCGTGCAGACAAATTTCCAAGCTCTGCAATAGCAGCTTTGGGGACAAACCTGGGGCTGGACCAGTTTCGCTAAATCAAGTTTCAACTGGTGGCACTTTGCATCTAATCGCAGCCTGGAGACCTGGGTCTCTGCTTGCTCCAGGTAACCCAGGGTTTTGGTGGCGAAAGGAATCCATAGGGAAATTCTGCCCTCGTTTTGCTCGCTCGTCCCCGAGGCTCAGCCACGCGCGGTGCCGGGGTCTGCGCGCTCCCGGCGCCGGTGGCTTCCAGCAGCTGATGCTCGCTTGCTCTTTCCCAGCTCTTTGCATCCTCTTTGCATCTGTCTCCTGCGGCTTGCTGCACCCTGGAAAAGTTAAAGGCAGCTGTGAAAGGGGGTTTCACAGGCAGCAAGGCACCGGCAGACCCGCCGGGAAGTTGTTACGCCTGCTCCAGGCTGGGGCACACGTCTGGGGAGAATAAATCCTGCCCCTTGTCTATGCAGACAAATAGATTTATGCCTGGTGCAAACCTCACCTGGGGTCCTCAAAAGCGCAGCGTGGACAGCGGAAAACCAAGTCCCGTCCGTTCCCCCGTCGGGGGGGGAGCCGGCAAAACCCCCTTTTCCAGCTATAAAACCCCTCCAGTAATACCATCCGCCCTTCAAAACCACGGAGCCCTCCCGTTACTAGGGGGGACTCAGCCCAAACAGCAACGTCACTTGGTGACTTGGGATTTCCATGTCGAGCTGCCGGCGAAGGCTGGGATGAGTCACCGGCGCTGGCGTGACAGCCCGGGGCGGGGAGCGAGTGCTGCCGGGGCTCCCCAGCCAGCCCGGGGTGCGTGAGGCTTTTTAATATACTATTTATTCTCTGAAATAGTGTTTCCGGCTTTTAAGTAATGAGGGGGGGGCCAGCGGTCCCCGCCGTGGTCACGTGCATCGATTTGTGGTGGTGCTGATGAAGCCTAATTGCGTTTCCCCATCGTGGCAGGCGAGGCTGCGGGGAGCCGGTGCGTGGGCGCGGGGCGTTTGCTCTGGCGTATCCAGCGAAAGGAGAAAAGCTCCGAAAGGCTTCGCGGGGAGTATTTGTAGCTGGTTCCTGGAGGCATCAGCTGTGATCGGGTCCAGTCGCGCTGGACTTCATACGTGCTTGCAACTCCCAGCGAGGCTCCTGGTTTGTGGAGGGACAGGAATGACTAAAATTTTGGGAACCGCAGACTGAAGGGTCCATTTGCATCCCTCTAAAATGCTCTTTTCTGGTTCCCACCGAAGCAGCGGTTTTGGTTCATTTATAG
This sequence comes from Pelecanoides urinatrix, assembly GCA_013400755.1. Classification (NCBI taxonomy): domain Eukaryota; kingdom Metazoa; phylum Chordata; class Aves; order Procellariiformes; family Procellariidae; genus Pelecanoides; species Pelecanoides urinatrix. The sequence goes on from VZTQ01010961.1 coordinate 167,817, forward strand.
GATGCAAGGAAAGGCCAGATCCCAATTCCAGGAGGGGGAAGTCCAGCTCTTAGGAGATGCCAACAAGCTGGGGCCACGCGGAGCTGAGCAAGCCCCGGGGACGAGCGTGCCAGGAGCTCGCCAGGAGCGTGAGGCACGGCCGGCACCAACCCTGGCACCGGGAAGGGGCTTTGGCACAGCTGATGCTGGAGGGTGGGGGCTGTTTCCCCGCGTTCCTGAACACAGGAGCCCTGGCAGCCCCTGGCCGCCATTTGGCAGGGGTTTGGTGCCTGACAGGATGCTGCCTCCGTGCAGATGTTGTCCTCGCCATACATCGCGCTGGCTATTTACAGCTCCCCTGCTAGGAGACCGGCTTGTGTTTATCCTGGTGATTTGGCAAAGGCACAGCGGCACGGATGAGTCAGGAGCTGGGAGAAGCTGCTTTGCCACATTCCCATTGCCCCACCGCAGAGGTTTTCCCAAAACCGCCTTTCCTCGTGCTGTCCCTGCTGCGTGCCCTGTGGGATCGCGGTCCCTGCGATGGGGGAACAATCCCTGCGATGGGGAAACGATCCCTGCGATGGGGGAATGATCCCTGCAATGGGAGAACAATCCCTGGGATAGTGGGAGCGATCCCTGGGACCGATCCCAGGTGCAAGGCAGCAAGCCCAGGGTGAGGCAGAGCAAGTTTTCTGGGTCCTCCCAGCAATCAGATCCATCACAAACCTCCTCGGGCACATGATGACTTTCTTGCCTCAGTTTCCCAATCTGGGGTGGCGTTTCCCCAGGCTTGCGGGGGAGCAGGCTGGCGTGTTGCCTGCTGAGAAAGAAGGTGAGAAAGAAACCCGCAGTCCCTGGGGATTTGCAGACGTGCGATAAGATTTACGGATGGGCCATGAGCCTGCGAGCTCCCCTGACTTAGCACCTTGTCTGGGGTGGGGCGGCTGCGATTTGGAGGCAGGGAAGGAGGAGAACGCCCGTTTCTCCCACTGGCTCCATCCCACCCCGTTGGTTCCCTTCCAGCGCTGCCGAACGGCAGCCGCTCCGCCTCGTGCTTCAGAAGTGATTAGCAGTAGGGTGAAACCAAAGGGTGTTTCCTAAAAGGCGTCGAGTGGGCTTTGGCTTCTTGGAGGGGGTTGGCACCTTTCCACCAGCCCGGCGGGGCACCTGCCCAGAGCCGCTCGCCTCCCGCGAGCTCCGACGGCTCTGGTCTGGCTCAGTTTTTCCAGAGGGAAAGCCCGGATCTGCCAGGTTTCTGGGCTGGGCTTTTGGGGCAGAGGGAAGGGGAGCAATAGCAGATCCTGGGCGCTGCTCTGCAGGGATCTCCCTGAACCTTCTGCAGGGACCATCCGCCCCGAGGGTCTTCAGCCCCGGCCCTTTTTGAAGCCATCGTGTCAGCTTTGCAGGCTCGTTTCTGTGTCTGCGCTGAGTACAGTCAGAGCAGGTCCAACTTTCCATTCACATTTGGATTTTCTGGCAGCTCAGCTGCAATTTTCTTTTTTTTTTTTTTTTTTCCCCCTCCTTCCTGCTTTTAAAAGCTAAAAATAAAATGTCTTGAGGCCCCTTTTCCCTCCATCTTTTCTCGTGAGACATTTGTTTCTTGAGGATTTGGTGCCTCTGTTGTGTTTTCTCTTCTTGGCTTCGATAAATGCTTATTTTTACACCCGACTCTCCCAGCACAGGGGATCAAATCCTGCGGGATGCTGAGCCCATGTCCCCTGCACGCAGCCCTTCAGGGTGGATCTCTGCTTCCCTTTTGGCTGGCAGAGGATTTGGGATCTCTGAGGTTCTAGCAGGCAGGATGGGGAAACCAGTGAAACTCTCCGGGGAGGAGGAGGAAGGTCCCTGTTCGGGTGGAGGAGGAAGGTCCCCGTTCGTCCCCTTGCCGAGGGAAGTGGGAGCAACGCAGCTGCCATGGAAGTTTTTATTTTTAGCCCAGTGCCAGCTGGAGCCCGGGAGGCTGCAGGGGAAATAAAGGCAGGACCCAACAGGAGGCGAAGGGAAAACTCAGACCCTGGCAGGGCTGGAAGGGGGATCACAAGGGCTTGCGTGGGCACAGGGGTCCCTGGCACGGGAGAGGACTTGCATGTGTGCTGGAATCTCATCCGGAGGCTGCCGCGTTCGGGGTCAGGGCTGTGTTTGGAAGGAACATGGTGGGAGATGCTCAGGACCCAGAGAGCCGTGTCACGCAGACCTCCGGACTCGCCGGAGGAAAGGACAGGACAGGATTCGTCTCACCCCTCTCCTGGCTCCCGAACGCAGCCTGGCTGCCGCTGCCGCCCAGCCGGTGAGCTCCGAGGGAGGCTTTTAAGGAAAAGGGATTTGTCCTCGAGTCTTCTGGGATTTACGATGCGGCTTTCTAGGCATCAATGTGTTTTGCCCCGAGCCCTGGTTCCCTCCAGCCTCTGTGAATCTGTCACCGCTGCGGAGACACAAGTGTAACCATCTAGTCTCAGCATTTTCCCCTCCGAATTTCTCTTATAAATGGTACTGGTGTCCCCTAAAGAGTCGGAGGCTTCAGGGTGTGCCTGGCGCTGCACGTGCCACAAACCCCATCCCAAAGAACCCCCAGCTGGACCCAAGTCTCCGTGACTGACACGGCGAGCAAAGAGCTACAGAAGCAAAACACCAAAGGGCAAGCTCTTCCCCGAGTTAAGCGGTGGTTAACTCGATCAAGGATTAAACCCTGCCGGTAGTGCCGGGGTGGCCACGCTGGCTGCAAGGGCGAGCCGCTGCCAGATGGGAAAACTCGGCCTCAAATGTTGCTTGCAATGAGCCGAGGAGGCTGCGGATCTGCTCCCAGATGGCATTTTTGTCCTATGAGTCACTGGCACGAAAGGAGTGGGTTGCACGGGAAGGACCCGCCGGCGCGGCGCTGGGGCGGCCGGCTGCGGCAAGCGGGACCGCGGTTCCCCGCGAAAGGGGGCTCATCGAGTACGGCAGGGCCTGGCACCGCGTGAGTGTCTCGGAACGACTTCTCTGTGCTGGCTCAGATCAGGAAGCAGAAAGAAATGCAGGAAAATCTGCTGTCGGCCAAGCCAGGAGCTTCCCACAGAGGTGCAAGTCTGGGAACGCCGGTCCCTGCTCGTCCTGGGGTCCCGGTCCCCGTGGGCAGGACGAGTCGAACCACCTCCTTGACGTCTCGCTGCTGACGTTCCCCATCCTGCCCCGGGGCCGGATCCTGCAGGCTGAGCGCCGTCTGTGCCGCAAGCCCTTCCCTGGTATTTTTTACCCATGACCTAATGGCGCGGGTGTGTGCTCGCCGCCCCGGCAATGCGCACCACGCGCCGGCGCGCAGCCGGTGCTCGCCCACGGCCGAGGGGGCACCGCAGCCGGCACCGGTCCCCGGGTGCATCCTGCCTCCACGAGTCCTACACCCGATTTTGAGGGAGGCTGAGGTGACAATCTCTGTCATGAGCCGACAGTGCAAGCCACCCCGGTGCTGACGGCCACCGGGTGCCGCAGAAAGAGCATTGGGTCTTTTCTTTTTATAGGGCCTACCAAAATAGCGTCAGGTTGCGTTTTGGTGGTTTAGTGGGATCAGATTCCCCAGGCAGCGATATGTCTCGGGTCTGCTGCCTGTAAGAAATGGCCTTGACCTGCTGCCGGAGGGCTTAAAAGGCAAGCGGGGAAGCGGAGGCACAGGATGGGGTGGGGGCTCGGAGGCCGGGAGACCCGTCCGCAGCCCTGTGCTGGGAGGCTGAGCCCGGCCTGGGGCCACGGGGGGCTGGCATCGCTGCTCTGCACCCCCCAAGTGACAGCGGCAGGCTGAGCTCGCGGTGGGGCTCGTCCAGACCTGGGGCAGCCCCCGGCCCCAGCTCATCGCCCGGTGCCCTCCCTCCGCTCAGGGAGAGGCACCAGCCTGCCAGCACCGGCGAGGTGCCGCAGGATTCGCTGCGCTGCTGCTGCCGTGGTTGGGCGACTGGCTCCAGGGCAGCTTCTGCACCCTCCAGCACCCGCGCTCCTCCCCAGCTGCCGCCGCACCGCGCCGCCCCGAGCTGCACCGTGCCACGCTATGCAGCACTGTTCTGCACCGTGCCGCACCGTGCCGCACCGTGCCGCACCGTGCCGCACCGTGCCGCACCGTGCCGCACCGTGCCGCACCGTGCCGCACCGTGCCGCACCGTGCCGCACCGTGCCGCACCGTGCCGCACCGTGCCGCACCGTGCCGCACCGTGCCGCACCGTGCCGCACCGTGCCGCACCGTGCCGCACCGTGCCGCACCGTGCCGCACCGTGCCGCACCGTGCCGCACCGTGCCGCACCGTGCCGCACCGTGCCGCACCGTGCCGCACCGTGCCGCACCGTGCCGCACCGTGCCGCACCGTGCCGCACCGTGCCGCACCGTGCCGCACCGTGCCGCACCGTGCCGCACCGTGCCACGCCATGCAGCACTGTTCTCCACCGCGCCGCCCCGAGCTGCACCGTGCCACACCACACCACACCGCACCACGCTGCACCATGCCGCGCTGCGCCATGCCGTGCTGCACTGTGTCACACCACACCATGTCGCACCGTCTCACGCCACGCTGCACCGTGTCACACCACGCTGCGCTGTGTCACGCCATGCTGCGCTGTGCCACACCATGCTGCACCGTGTCACACCATGCTGTGCTGTGCCACACCACACCACGCTGCGCTGTGCCACACCACTCCACGCTGTGCTGTTGTCTGCCGTGCTGCGCTGTGCCACTCCACGCTGCGCCGTGTCACGCCACGCCGCGCTGTGCCGCTCCGGCACGGCCTGGTCCGCACTGACCTCTAGCGGGTGCAGCCGGGCCCTGGGTGTGCGTATTGCTCACGGGCGTTACAGCCCTGAGACGCCTCCCGCTCACCCCGGTTTTCCCAGCCCTTTCTGCTTTCCAGTATCTAAGCCAGTGCTGGCCACGCCGCGTGGCCGGGATGTGCCGGTCCCTTTGGCGAGTGGGTGTCAGGTACAATCCTGCCACTCTTTTGGGGGCAGAGGGGTGCGGACGTGATGCTTTGTGTGCTTGGGGTGGGGGGGCCGGGTGCGCTGCGTGGTTGCTCCCCGCCGCGCCGCTCACCCGTGCTACCCGCTGCGTTGCAGGAACGCCAAGAAGGAAGGGGACCTGCTGACCGCCCAGGCGCGCCTCAAGGACGTGGAGGCTTTGCTTAACTCCAAGGAGGCTGCGCTCTCCACTGCCCTGGGCGAGAAGAGGAATCTGGAGTCTGAAGTGCGGGACCTGAGGGCGCAGGTGGCCAAGGTGAGCGGTGGAAGCCCTGTCCCCAGCTGCCCCAGGGACCCCCCAGCTCCCCTCTGTGCCAGGGGACGGGGGGGCAGAGGCACGGCTGGGTGGTCGGTCCCCGGCCAGCGCCGGGTGCTGTGCCTGGACAGGCTGTGACGGTCCTTAATTCCCTGCAGCTGGAAAGCGCCTTGAGCGAAGCCAAGAAGCAGCTGCAGGATGAGATGCTGCGCCGCGTGGACGCTGAGAACCGGCTGCAGACGCTGAAGGAAGAGCTCGAATTCCAGAAGAACATTTACAGCGAGGTGAGCCACGATGTGCCGCTGCGGGATAACACCCGCTGTGTGTCGTGTCCCCATCCCCGAGCCGATCCCACCCTGGGGTGACACCGTGTCCCCTGACCTGTCCCCAGGAGCTGCGGGAGACCAAGCGCCGGCACGAGACCCGGCTGGTGGAGATCGACAACGGGCGGCAGCGGGAGTTCGAAAGCAAGCTCTCCGAAGCCTTGCAGGAGCTGCGGAGCCAGCACGAAGCCCAGATCAGGCTTTACAAGGAGGAACTGGAGAAGACCTACGGGGCGAAGGTGAGCAGCACCCGCACGCCGCCGTCCTCTTCCCACCCTGCCCTGCTGGGTGCCGGTGGGCAGAGGGTGCTGGGGATGCTAAACCACCCATCTTGTCCTCCAGCTGGAGAACGCCAAGCAGTCGGCGGAGAGGAACAGCAACATGGTGGGCGCTGCCCACGAGGAGCTGCAGCAAACCCGCATCCGCATCGACAGCCTCTCCTCGGAAGTCAGCCAGCTGCAGAAGCAGGTGAGTCAGGACCAAGGGATTCCTCTGGATGTCCACCCCGGGGGACGGTCCTCTCCTAGGGATGGCCCCAGGTGGAGCAGCCCCCTCCTCACCTTCTCTCCCCACCACAGTTGGCCGCCAAGGAGGCGAAGCTGCACGATTTGGAGGATATTCTGGCCAGGGAACGCGAGACCAACCGGCGCCTGCTCTCCGACAAGGAGCGGGAGATGGCCGAGATGCGGGCACGCATGCAGCAGCAGCTGGATGAGTACCAGGAGCTGCTGGACATCAAGCTGGCTCTGGACATGGAGATCAACGCCTACCGCAAGCTGCTGGAGGGCGAGGAGGAGCGGTGAGCACGGGGTGCTGCACCCGGCGGGCTGGGGGGGTCCCAGCTCTCGTGTTCTCACCCGGTTCCATCTCACCTTCTCCTCCCGCCCAGGCTGAGGCTGTCCCCCAGCCCTTCCTCCCACAAAGGTGCATCCCGAAGCCACTTGTCCACCCCGGGCTCCTCCAAGAAGAGGAAGCTGGAGGACAGCGAGAGCCGGACCAGCTTCTCCCATCACGCCCGGACAAGCGGCCGCGTCGGCGTGGAGGAGGTGGACTTGGAGGGCAGATTCGTCCGTCTCAGGAACAAGTCCAACGAGGTGCGTGTGCCTTCGGGGAGGGTCCCTGGGATCCCTGGGGGTGTAGTTCAGCCCCACTTCACCCCACGGGCAGGAGGTGAAGCGGGACAAGCTGGGGAGGAACTGGGGGATCTCAGAGTTGCTGCTCTCTCTCTTGCAGGACCAGGCGATGGGGAACTGGCAGATCAAGCGGCAGAATGGAGACGATCCCCCCATCACCTACCGCTTCCCCCCAAAATTCACCCTGAAGGCTGGCCAGATGGTCACGGTGAGTCACTGCCCGGTGAAGGATCCAGCCGAGATCCCAAACCCAGCCGGGCCGTCGGTGACACGGAGCGGTTGGAGCCAGGGCGCAGCCTCCTTGGCGTGTGGCTTTTTGTTTGTGGGGGGGGCCAGACCTGTGTCTCCGGAGTCTGGGCTCTGCAGACCTGAGACGTTGCTTTTCTCTGTGCTTTTCTCCCCAGATCTGGGCCTCGGGGGCTGGGGCCACCCATAGCCCCCCCAGCAACGTGGTGTGGAAAGCCCAGAGCAGCTGGGGCTCCGGGGACAGCCTGCGCACCGCCCTGATCAACTCCAACGGGGAGGTGAGAGCCTGGCGGCAGCGCCCGCCCGGGGCACGGGGGGGTCGGCAGACACCGGACCCCCCCCAACTCCTTTCCTGTCCCCCCCACCCCCTGCAGGAGGTGGCCATGCGGAAACTGGTCCGCACCGTGATCATCAACGATGAAGATGAGGATGAGGACGACGATGAAGTTATCCACCACCGCCATCACCACGTGAGTACCGTGCTGGGGAAGGCACTGGTCCCAGGGGGTCTGTCGTAGGGATGCTGGGGAAGCTCGGGTCCGGTCCCAGTCAGGGTGGGAGGAAGCTCAGCATCACGCAGGATCAGGCCTTATGGGAGAAGGCAGTTGGGAGGCTGCTGTGGAAACAACCACACGGGAGAAACCAACGGACCTCTGGCACCTAGAGATTACTGCTTGCCAAAAAAGCTCTAGAGACCTTGCTGGAAGTCATCTCCAACCCTGAGCAACCTGGAAAAGGGCTGGAGGAGCCCCGAGGGCGGCTGAGCTGGTACCTCGCATCCCCTGGAGGTGGAGGATGGGATGGTGGGGAGTTGATGGACGACCCTTCTCTGCGGCAGCTGCTCCATCCTCTCCGCTTCACGAGGGTGCTGGAACAAATCCAGAGGTGACTTTGTCCTTCCTCTCGGCCCATCGCTCCCCTCGCGGAGCTGAAATATGCACCAGGAAGAGCAGCGGGCAGCGCGCAGGCAGCAGGCAGCGAGCAGGCAGCGTGCCAGGAGCAGAGCTGCAGCCGCTTCGCCCCGTAGCAAAGAAAACATCGCTGGCTGCAGCCCAGGAGCCCCCGCCAGCCCGACCCGCAGGGAGAGATCTGTCTTGCCCATGAGATGCCCGCAGGAATCACGCACGGAGAGATGCCGTCACTGTCACGCTGGGCCTCCACGCCAGTGAAAAATCTGGCAGATGCCGCTCGCCGGGGCTCTGTGTGATGGGGCGTCCATCATCCGCTTTCCTTTGAGTTCTCTGGATCCGAAGAGCTGTGCCGAGACGGATATCGATTATCCCTGGGCGGAGGAGCCAAGCTCCTGCAGGCCAGTGCTGCCCATTCGTCTGGGGGCTGAATCTTGTCCAAGAGCGAATTTCCCATTGGAAAGCAGTCAGCCTGCACTCTCCCAGGCAGCGAGGAAGAGGATGCTCTTAGATAAGCACAAGAGAAGCAGAGTTGAGATGTCTCCCGTGTGCTGAGAGCCCGGGGTGCAAGGACAGGGCAGCAGGGACAGCTCACCCATCTGCAGTGTGCCAGCCTGAGTAATTTGGGATTATAAATATAATAATAATAATTTATTATTTTTAAACCACGGGATGGAGAGGGTGGGTGGAGTGCGGACCCTCTTTGAAGACTAACTTGAAGAGCCTTCCTGGGTCACACCGGTGCTGCCGTGGTCTCCAGGGCAGGGTGCTCAAGGCAGAAGGTGCTCGGGTGGGTGCTCAAGGTCGTTTTGTCTGTTCCTCCCCCAAATCTAGGGTAGCTGCAGTGGCCCTGGGGACCCTGCCGAATACAACCTCCGCTCGCGCACGGTGGTCTGCGGCACGTGCGGTCAGCCGGCTGAGAAGTCGGGCAACCAGAACACCGGTATCAACACCATGTCCTCGGGCTCGTCCACTTCCAGTGTGACCGTCACCCGCAGCTACCGCAGCATCGGTGACTCTGGCAGCATCGGCCTTGGGGACACCTTGGTGTCCAGGACCTACCTCCTGGGGAACTCCAGCCCCCGTAGGCAGGTTAGTGCCGTTTCCAGATCCCGGGTCCGAGCTCTCCCTGCATCATCCTTTCCCAACGCGGCAGCGCTGCGGGGGTCCCTTCCCCTCCTTCCTCCCCTCCTCTCTGCTTTTCCTCTTGCCCCGGGCACCTTCGGGCTTGCACAAGCCTCTTTGTAAGGGCAGCGTGGAGTCTGAGAGGGTTTGGAAAAGGACGTGGCCGTAGCATCTCCCCAACCCCATCCCACACTCGGCAGTCCCGGAGCATCCCTCATCCTCCCCAGCTCTTCTTCCACCACTGCCGAGCGTTATTCATGCTGTAACATGAATATTTCAGCACTTGAATATTAAACCCCTCAATATTAGTCAATATTATTACCCTCATATTTTACCGCTAATTTTCTGACTTCAGTGCTATAAATACCCCAGCCGAGGGGTATTTATTAACCCCCAAGAGCCAGGGCGGGCAAAAGCCAGGGGCACACGTGGTCAGGGCACTGTGGGCATCCAGAGGGTCCCGCTTGGCCATTGCTGCCTCCTTCGCAGCCAGAGCAAATGGCTGGTAACACTGAGTTATTTTTAATTTTCTTCTTTTTCTTTCTTCCTCCCAGGCTCAGGCTGTGCAAAACTGCAGCATCATGTAACTCCGCGGCACCATTCCTGTGTTTCCTGGCCGTCTCGAGCTAGTTTTTTCCCAAAGCAAAAGAAATTTTTTTTTCCTTTAAAGAAATGATATCAAAAACCAAGGTTGGGTTTTTTTGTTTTCTATAGCAGGAATTTTATATATATATATATATTAAAAATGCTAAAAGATGCTTTGATTTTTTTTGTAAAGAAAAAATCTATTTCTATAAAAAAAAACCAAACAAAAAAAAGCTTTTCAGCTTCAAAATTTTTTTAAAACTTCAGCCAAAGACACCGAGGAATTATGTTTACCAAACAGCCATGCAGGAAGAGATTGTAGTTTAATAGCTCTTTAGATTATATCTTTTTTGCCAAAGCTTTTTATATAGGATTGGGAGAAGCAAAGCCATCCCCGTCAGAGCTGCGCGCTCCTGCGTGCGTCGGGCATTGCGCCGCGGCGGGAGCGGATCCGCAGAGGTGCTGGGGCAGGGGCTGAGCTGAGAGCCCCGATGCCGTTTGCAGATCATCCTGACCGCGCTGGTGGGCACGTGCCGTGGAGGGTCGCTGTCTCGCGCAGAGCACAGCACCTTTGCAACCCCTTTTTTTTTTTGGTTCTGAACCCAAAATTCCCTTTTCTTTTTTTTTTAATAATTTTCATTTCACCGCAGTGCTGGCGCAGGGGTTACCCCCCCTTCCCGACCCCTCGCCCGCGTGCGCTCCCATCGCTCCACGTACTGTATTGCCCGTCCGAGGCACCTCTTGCCCTTCGGGTTTTCTTGTTTTTTAAGCAGCCGAGTTGTGCCTTAGCCGAGGCGGGGGCCGCTCCGGAGCAGGGCTGGGAGCCCCGCGAGACCCCCCATGGCATCGAGGATGGATGGAGTAGGGCAAGTGAAAACCCACCGGAGCTGCGTCCTGGGACCAGATGGATTTGGCGGGTGGGGTGACGGACCTCGCTCCCACGGGCTCGGACCCAGCGGGACCCCCTTGAACCCCCTCTTTGGGGGCTGCTGCATCCAGTGGGGTTCACCCCTGGTTTTCTCAGCTGTGGTTAGTTGGGCTCTTCTCCGGTGGCAGGAGCCATTTCAGGGCAGGATGAGGCCAAGGATGCTTAGTCCAGGACAGGGCTGGTTTGCCAGGGAGGCACGGAGGAAGGCTTTTTGTTTGAGTGAGGGGGATTTTGGGGTCTGGCACAGGCAGCTCCCCTCTCTGCAAGGGTCCATCCAGCCGTTGACGGAGATTTCAGCTTTTTGCCTCGACTGGGGAACATCCGCAGCACCCCCTGCCTCGAGTGCAGCCCGGGGGCAGGATCAGGTCCCCAGCACAAGCCCCCCCACTCCGGCGGGATCTGGTGAGACCGCGTATGTATCTGTGCTTGCAAAGCTTCTGTATTACTGCCTGTATTTCCTTCCAGAATCAATACAGCCGAACCCTTCCCACCCCGTGTGCTGTCGTCATTGCTCTCCTGGGGGGGGATTTGGGGGGTGCTTTGCTGCACCCCAGCCTGGCGCTCGCTCTTGGCCTGGGGGGGGATCTCTTTTAGCCCCGCAGCCGTGGATAGGGGGAATGCAGGGTGGCCCCGGGCACCCTGACTCAGCCAGGTGGGTGCCCGGGGTGGGATGCTGAGAGCTGGGGCAACCGGGGTCCTTGCAGGGTCAGGACCCCCCCCGGACCCGGCAGTGATGTGGGAAGGGGATGGAATTTGGGGAGAGGGCTCAGAGGTCTCCTCCCCCTGGGGTTTTGGGGAGCAGACATCCCCCTGGATGGGGGGTGCAGAACCAGAGTGAGCCCCTGAGTGCAGGGTTGCTCCTACCATGGGGATGGCCCCGGCACCCCGCCAAGGGGACCCCCCTGCCCCCCCCCGGGGCCGTGCCAGGCACTGGAGCGACGCGGGAGGAGATGCCGGGGAGAAGGAGAGAGCCATAAAGCCGACGCATAATCGGCTTTACCGGGCACAGCGCTGGGGAGCCGCGATGTGAGGGAGCGCGGGCGGGCGGCCGGGGCGCAGGCACAGCCAGGTAGGTGCCCGGGGTGCCCATCCTGGGGGTACCCCCCACCCCAGTGCTCAGATGCCTGGGTCCCCCCCAGCCACTCGGGGTCACATCGCCCTGGACTTGGGTGCAAGCAGGGCTGAGCCTCGCGAGGGCAGGGGGTGCCAAGGGGTCTCCAGGGCATCGCTGCCACCGTCCAGCTTCGGGCTGGCTTGGGGGGACCCAGCGAGGTACCCACGTCCCCTCCCAGGAGGGGAGGTTACAGTGGGGGATCTCAGAGGTGGGTGCTCGCAGGGTGGCAGGGGACACACTGGCTCCAGTGCCACCCCCTCCCCGTGCCCCGTTTGCCCCCCGTCTCTCTGCCAGAGGGATGCCAGCACCACAACGCCGGGACAGGTACCCGGCACAGCCGGCAATGCCAAGGAGCTGCAGCGCGTCCCCTCTGTGCCACATCTGTCCCCGAGGTGGGAATCCAGCCTGACCCACTGCCGGGCCCTAAAAATCATGAGGTTGTGCCCAAAATAGCGGGTTATTGAATGGCGAAGGAAGCCAACCACGCTGCCGGGACCTCGTGGTCCTCGTGCCATGCTGCGGGGAGAAATCAGGTCAGGAGGCAAGGGGAAATGTCACGGGGCGTCCCCACGTCCCCCCACGGGACCCAGGCCTGCTGGCACGGCAGGGCTGGGTCACGCTGGGGAAGGGCTGAGCTGGCGGCATTGCTCCGTGCCCCTTGGCCACCCTCGGTGTCCCACAGCTTGCACGACCTGTGGGGTCACCGCACGGCCCCACGGGGACCTTGCACAGCCCCGTGGGGACCATGTACAGACCCGTGGGGACCATGTACAGCCCGTGGGGACCTTGCACGGCCCCGTGGGGACCTTGCACAGACCCGTGGGGACCATGTACAGCCCGTGGGGACCTTGCACACCCCTATGGGGACCTTGCACAGCCCCGTGGGGACCTTGCACACCTCTATGGGGACCTTGCACAGCCCCGTGGGGACCATGTACAGCCCGTGGGGACCTTGCACGGCCCCGTGGGGACCTTGCACAGACCTGTGGGGACCATGTACAGCCCATGGGGACCTTGCACACCCCTATGGGGACCTTGCACAGCCCCGTGGGGACCTTGCACACCCCTACGGGGACCTTGCACAACCCATGGGGAGTGTGTATGGCCCCCGGGGACCTCACACAGCCCACGGGGACCTTGCACAAAAGTGCCCGTGACAGAACTCCAGCCCCGCTCCAGCAGAAGCACCGAGTCAGGGCTGGGTTTCTCCAGCTCCTCCTGCAGTCCGGCGGGTTGAGCCCGGCCCTGGGCTCCCCTGGGAGGATGGCAAGAGGGAAATGGGAGCCCAGAGCAGGGGACCGTGACCCGGCCTCGCTCACGTGTGCACCGAGTGTCAGGGTCTCTGCAGAGGCACCCTGGGGTGCACGGCCGGGTGGGAGCACCAGGGTTTGGGCACGGCAAACAAACACGGGGGGACACACGCTGGGGACCATCAGGCTTTTGGGGGGAAAAATCCAGCACAAGGGAGCCTTGGGGTGGGGTAGAGCCAGGAATGACCCTGACGTTCGGCAGCCACCGGGGTTTACTGGGCCGGGGCATGGCTAAGTGGGTGCTGGGGGCCCCGCGAGCCCCACGCTGGCCCCCTCCAGGCCCCTGCATGCCCGGGGGGATTAAGGTCAGGCCGCCCCGCTAATCCCAAGCCTGGTTTAAGATGTGAGCTTATGCCCACTGCCAACCCCCCAGGGTTGCACCCCAAGGTGCTGCATGTTGTGGGACACCCACAGGGCACCCTTGGGGGGATGAGGCAGGGGTGGGGGGGCCACGGCTCAACCCTTGGGGTGGGAGGGGGCCAGGGCGGCTCTGCCTGCCTGCAGCAGCCTTCGGCTAAGCCTCCAGTGCCGGCGGGCCGGCAGGCACGAGGCACAAGCTCCTTACGACTCCCAGGCAAAGGCTCCCGACCTCCCGAGCCCCGTGGGAACCGGGGCAGCAGAAAGGGGGGAGCAGCTGAGGGGGCACACGGGTCCGCTCCCCAGCCCTGGGCAGGGCAGGTACCCCCAGGGTGGGGTGGAAAGGGGCCCCTGGATGGGCCCGTTCCCGGCTTGCTGCTTTTAAGGGTGTCGATAGTGGCACCCCAGTGCAAAGCAGCAGGGCTGGCACCTTTCCTGAGGGGGTCTCGTGGTTGTGCAATTGCCGGCGGGGGACGAGGTGGTTCGCCTGAGGTCGTGCAGGGAAGGCGGTTGCAGAGGGAGGAAGCGGCGATGGCGGGGGATCCTGTTTCGGGGCTCAGGGCACCCTGCTCCCACACAGGCAGCAAGGGGAAGGAGGGCAGGTTCCAAAGGAGAAGTGGGATCTGCCGGCGCCAGTTGGGCCAGGCTTCCCCACAAGGGAAGTTTCGAGGGGAGGGGAAGTGCCGTCAACCAAAATCAGGTGCTGTGGGTGCTGTGGCAGTGGCCTGCTGGGGACCAGACCCTGGCAGCTGCTGGTGGACCACGGCTGAGCCCTGAATCCCCTTCTGGGACCCCCCAAAGCCAGGTAGCGTGGACAGCCAGAGCCAGCACGGCTCATCTGGGACGGGTGAGCGGCGATGGGGGGGCTGAGACAGGGATGCAAAGGTGGGGGAGCAGGGAGGCGGTGTGGATTTTGGGGTGCAGAGATGGGGTGCAGGGAGGCAGTGTGGATATGGGGGTGCAGGGATAGGGGTGCAGGGATAGGGGTGCAGGGAGGCAGTGTGGATATGGGGGTGCAGAGATGGGGTGCAGGGATAGGGGTGCAGGGAGGCAGTGTGGGAATTGGGGTGCAGAGATGGGGTGCAGGGAGGCGATGCGGATATGGGGGTGCAGAGCTGGGGTGCAGGGATGGGGTGCAGGGAGGCAGTGTGGGTTTCAGAGTGCAGGGATAGGGGTGCAGGGAGGCAGTGTGGATGTGGGGGTGCAGAGATGGGGTGCAGGGATGCAGTACAGATACAGGGATGCAGAAATGGGGGTGCAGGGACATAGTGCAAATAGAGGGGAACAAAGATGGGGTGAAGGGACACGATGTAGTTAGGGGGGCACAGGAATGTGGCAAGAGGGGTGTTGGACGGGACACGTGGGTGTGCCGCTGTGTGCATGTGGGTGCACAGGGGTGTCTCTGTCTGTCTGTCCACACCTGTGGGGGGTTGGGGGGGGGGGTGTGCATGCGTGTGTTTGCACATTCGTGCATGTGTGTGCACGTTCATGCATGTGTGCACGTGTGTGCAGGTCTGTGCGTGCCAGTGTGCATGCCGCGGTGCGCCCACCCGTGCCTACGCGTGAGCGCAGGGTGCGCAGCCCTGTGTCCGTCTGCCGAGCCCTGTCTGTGTGTCCGTGCGCGGCTGCGGGCGGGGGGAGGCCAGCCGGAGCCGTAGCCATGGCGACGGGAGCAGGATCCGGTGGCCCCGCAGGGATGCTGGTCCCTCCAGGCCTCCCCGGCCGCCCGGGTGCGGGGGCTGCCACAGGTCGGTACCACCGCACCGGGACCGGAACGGGGCTGGGGACGGGCTGGAGATGCCGCCTCGGGGGCGTGAGGCAGAACCGGGGCCGGGGGCAGTCGCCATAGTGGGGACGGGCTTTGGGAATCCCCCCCCCAGACAGCTCCGATGCTGCCAGGCAGTGACAAAGGGGCTGAGGTCCCAAGCCCAGGGAGAGCTCCCCTGCATCCCCCACCTTGCATCCTTGCCTTTGCACCCCTCCCGTATCCCCCTTTTCTTCCTCTCGTATCTCCTTTGCACCCCTCCACATCCCCCCTACCCCCCAATTCCCTCCTGCGCATCGTCTTGTCTCTTTCCTGCACTACTCCACATCTGTCCCCACACTTTGCATCCTGCCCTTTGCATTCCCCACCTCTTGAATCCCTCCCCTATCTCCCCCTGCACCCCCAGATTCCTCCCCTGCATCCTCCCATATTCCTACTGCATCCCCCCCTCCTCCCTTGCTTTCCATCTCCCTGATACTCCCTCCTGCCCTGGGTCTGGGGGGATCGAAGGAGCCTCCCCCAGTCTGAGCCAGGCTGCCCCAGTCCCTGACTTCTGCCTGGCTGTTGGAAGCATCCCGGCACTCCCCATGCCACAGGGATGCTCCCGGGGGGGAACATGAGCAGGGGATTGGGGTCAAGCAGCAGAGAAGGACCACGCTCTTCCCTGCTGCGGGGGGACCCCAGTTCCCAGCCGCTTGGGAAACTGAGGCACAGGGAAAGTCTCGGCAGCCAGGAGATCAGTGCCAGTGTGGCCACCAGCTTCACGTCTGCCCTGCGCCATCGTGTCTCACCTTGCTGGGCACATGGGCTGGGTCTGGCTCTGTCCCGGGGCAGGTTAAACCTCTCTTTGCAAGGAGGGTGTGTGTTCATGGGCAGCAGAATATTCCCCAGCTTGGAGGGAATCTGGAGAGTGGGTGGGACAGGGGACCAAGTCCCATGAAGCCATGGCCGTGGTGAACCCGAAAGCACCAGGGAAAACTAAATCACCCCAATGTTGAGAGGCCCTTGGTGACACCCCCTTCCACGTGCCAAATCCTACGCAGGGAGGGTGTAACGCCCGTCCCCCCCGGCATGTCCCCAGACCCAGAAAGGAGAGGGGACAGGGCTGTGACAGAGCTTTGGCTCCCCATGCCACTCTCACTTCACACCCCGTATCAGAGCTAGCTCACGCCAGGGCAACACTTTCCAGGGGCTTTCCCCAGCCCTGCCACAGTCCCCCTGAGCCTTCAGCCTCACCGAGGAGCCTCCGCTCCCTTTCCCATCCCTCCTCCCCCTCTGCCGGCCCCGGTGGCTCCAGCCCAGGGCAGAACAATGCGGCCGGTCCAAGCCTCCGTGCGGCCCCGTTTCTCAGCCAACCCTTCGCCAAGTGGGAAATCCGGGGCAGAGTAACCTACTTTCTGGGCTTACAAGGAGCTTTCTGTCCTGGCCAAGCAAGGTGGTGGGGAGAGCGCTGCCCTCCCGGGGCTTGGTGTCCCAGTGGGTGGATGGTGGCACTGGGGGAGGCAGGTAAGGAGGCCCTGAGAGGGCAGGATGCTCCTCAGCCTTGTCTGGAGAGGGATATTGGGGTACCTCAGATGTATTGGGGGGACCCCAGGGCTTTGGCTTTGGTGGGTTTCTCACCCACAGCTGCCCCTGGGGTGGAGGATGGAGCCTGCAGGGAGCCTGGCTGCCGGGACAGCTACGGGCTGTTTGTGGGGGCGATGCTCGGCCCCACGGGGCTGTTTGTGGGGGCGATGCTCGGGCTCATGGGGCTGTTTGTGGGGGCGATGCTCAGCCCTGCAGGGCTGTTTGTGGGGGCAATGATCGGGCTCATGGGGCTGTTTGTGGGGGCGATGCTCGGCCCTGCAGGGCTGTTTGTGGGGGCGATGCTCGGCCCCGCAGGGGGTGCTCGAGGGGTGATGCTCAGACCCGCTGTCAATCCTCACAGTCAGCAGAAGAAACGACATTGCTTTGCTTTCACGCCAAAGATTTCCCCAAAGCCAGGAAGCGAACCCAGGCATCCGGGCACCTCGTTTCCCCCCACGTCACCCCCTGGGCACCCCACTGGGAGGAGCAGAGCACCCCAGCTCCCATCCCGGCTCTCTCCACCAGGCTTCGCTGCCCTCCCCATGGGGATGCAACGCAGGCGAGGCGGGAGCAGGCGCCCGCTGCCCCAACCTGCTGAGGCTCGTCCTCTTCCAGCAGGACTTTCTGGTTCCCGCAGTTCCCGGCGGGGCCACGCTGGGCTGGGCTGGGCCACAACAAGCCCTGCCACGAGCCGGGCTGGGAGCCTGGCAGCGCGGCTGGACCTCGGCCGGGCGCTGGGCATGGGCCGGCGAGGGTCTTCTGGCCGCAGCCCCCTGCGGCCAGGCGCCTACCGGGTGCCGATGCTCCAGGGGCGGGGGTGAGCCAGCTCTGTCCTCGCCCACCGGAGAGGTAATGCCGCTTGCTGGGGACACGGTGGCTGCCTGCAAGGGGTCCCGGGGACCACATGGGTCTCGAGACATTGCTCTTTCCCCATCGCTTCTGGCAAGAGCTGCAAAAAGAGCTGCAAGAGGGAGGGGTGTCCCATCCCCCCGCTAATTTTCTGGACCCTCCGGCCACTGATGGAGCCGCACGGAGGAATCCCTGATGGGGACGGGCACTGTGGGGCTCCGCGGGGGCAAAGGCAGGAGCATCTGGACACCCCCGGGCCAGGGGGGTCCCGGTGCAGGGAGCCCAGCAGGGCGTGGGGACATCTCCACCTGTGCCGGGGTGGCAGCGGGAAGTTCTTGCTCATATTCGGGGGCTTACGTGCGGCTTGAGGTGCCGGGGCCCCGCAGCCCCACCCCGCATCTGGTGCTGGCTTCCCCCCTCTCGTTTCCGCTTGGTAAGACGCAGCCCCGGCAGCGCTTGCCCTAACCCTCGCCCTTCCCGCAGGGATGGTGCCGGGACCCTCGAGGGGTGCATCCCTGCCGCCCCCCGCCATGCCCGCCGCTGCCCTCCGCCTGCTCTGCGGTGTGGTGATGCCGGCCGCCATGCTCTGCGCCGAGCCCCTGCCCCGCGTCGCCTTCCCCAGCGGTGAGTACGGCACCGGGAGAGCGAAAGGGCTGGGGAGGGGATGGGGACAAACTGGGTTGCGGCGGGGACGACATTGGCTTGGGAGAGCATCCCTCCCCAGGACTGAGCACCCAGCACCGAGGACCCACGGGCTGCTCTTCATCACAGCCTGCCCGCCTCGTTACCCCTCTCGTTAGCCCTGCGCGGGGCTGGGGCAACGAGATGGTGGCTACTGGGGCTGGGGACGGGGGCTGGTGGCAGCAGGGCGATGCAAAGGGCTACGGGGCCGCCGCGGGGGCAGATGTAATGAGGCTGGTTGGCACCCAAACACCTTTGGGAGTGGGAGCTGGGTGCACCCCAGGGTGCCAGCTCTAGCAGAGCAATTTTGGCACCCAGCTGGCACCCGGGGATCTGCTCAGGGCCACCCTGGATGGAGGAAAAAAGCTGCCTCCTCGGCAGGACAGGGCACCGCGTCGTGCCCGCGTGCCCGGCCAAATGGCAGGTGGCAACGAAGGGGGTTTGGGGGACGGCGGGAGAGGTCCGTGCCCCCACGGCAGGCCCGTGCCCCCTCCCGAGGCCCCTGCCTGCGCTGCCACTTCCCCTTCCCCACGCAGCCATTCCGAGAACTGCAAAATCTCCCTTTTCTTTTTCCCCGTTTCGATGGCTGGCGGGGACGAACAAGAAGCCTGCGGTCCCCAGCTGTGCTTGAGAGCACCCTGGGGGCTTGTAACCCCCCTGCCCCCAAGGCTGGCACCTTGGGGTGCTGCATCCCCCAAACGGAGCATCACCCCATGGCCGCGGCCCCAAAGCCGCATGGGCAAAGCTTGCAGCCCAACGGGGAAAAATGCCTTCCGTTTCTTGGGGGACAGCAAAGCAACGTCAGAGGACGAGGGATGCAGCTTGGGGACGAGGGAGGCTTTGCAGCTTGGGGACATCCAGCTCTTGCAGCGGGACCCAGGGGGG
The DNA here is from genome assembly GCA_013400755.1 of Pelecanoides urinatrix. Classification (NCBI taxonomy): domain Eukaryota; kingdom Metazoa; phylum Chordata; class Aves; order Procellariiformes; family Procellariidae; genus Pelecanoides; species Pelecanoides urinatrix. The sequence goes on from VZTQ01010961.1 coordinate 186,795, forward strand.
ATCGGGGGAAGTGGGGGTGGCGATGGGGGAAGCAACGCACCCCATTTCCTACGTGAGAGGTGACGGGAGCCGCAATGGCAGCTGCTGCTGCATCCGCCCGGGGTTGCTGGTGGTGGTGGGACACCTGTGTCTGTGTGTCCCTTGGACCGCGTCACCCCCTCTTTGCTCCTGCCAGGGGACCCCCGACGGACCCTGACCCATTTCAGCCAGGACAACGTCTCCCACTATGACATCTTCCTCCTGCACGAGAGCGAGGAGGAGCTGTACGTGGGGGCGCGTGACTGGGTGCTGGCCCTCACCGTCAGCACCCCGGGCAGCATCCGTGCCAAAGCCTCGGTGAGCAGCAGCTGGGGAGACTGGGGGGATTCCCTCCGCCGTGCCTCAGTTTCCCCACTCGGGCTGGGTGGTCGTGGCCTGGCTCAGCAACTGTGGACCCTCTCCCTTCCCTCCGTAGATAATGTGGGGACCCACTGCCGAGAAAACCTCCGAGTGTGCTTTTAAGAAGAAGAGCCAGGAGGTGAGACAGCACCATGGGGGGGGTCGGGGGGGTCCCACATTGCTGCAGGGATGCTCAGCACCCCCACTTCTGCTCTTTCCCACCCCCGCAGACCGAGTGCTTCAACTTCATCCGGGTCCTTGTGGCCCTGAACCAGACCCACCTCTACGTCTGCGGGACCTACGCCTTCAGCCCCGCGTGCACCTACATCGTGAGTGTCCCCCCCGCCAAGGATGGGGACGAGGTGGGGGGGGGCTCTCCGGACACGTTGTGGCATGGCCATGAGGATCCGCAAAACACTGGCCCAGGAGCCCCAGCGGGATGGGGGGGTTTGAGCTAATTGCATCACGGGGAGTCCCCTGGGACGTGGGGTGCTGGGTGCCCCCCGCCACCGAGGTGCATCTTTGCGAGGAGCCCATGGCGTTTCTAACCACGGCTGTCGGCAGCTTTTCACCTGCCAGGTTAGATGTAGGTGATAAACCCCTGATTTTGGATCCCGGTTCCCTCAGGTGACCCCGACAGCCTGTCCTGCCTCAGTTTCCAAAACTACCTGGACAGCAGTGAANTGCTGAGGAGCTTCTCCACAGACCAGAGGAAGACCACAGCTATTTCTTGCAGATTTTGGGTTTGTTTTAACTCTGTCAGCTGATTTTTCTCCCCTTTCCCACAGCACCTGGAGAACTTCACGCTGATATCCAGCGGCAGAGGACAACCTTTCCTGGACGGGAAGGGCCAGTGCCCCTTCGACCCCCAGCACACCTACACGGCCCTGCTGGTGGGTGAGTACGGGGCCAGTGGCCCCCCCGGGTGGGCACCCATCCCTGGGGTGGAGCAGAGGGTGGCGGCGGGGGGGGTCCCTGCCGCGGCTCACCCCCACCCCATCCCCGAGCAGACGGCGAGCTCTACGCCGGCACCATGAACAACTTCCAGGGCAACGAGCCCATCATCTCCCGCTCGCTGGGCAGCCGGACCCTGCTCAAGACGGACGCCTTCCTCCGCTGGCTTTCGGGTGAGCAGCAAGACGCTCCTTAAGGAGGATCCCCCGGCCCCCCTCACCCTCCCCGAGCCAGGGGGTGCCTGCAGCAGCCCCCCCACCTCATTCCAGCTCCTCACCCGCCCGCCCTGGCTGTGCCCCACAGCCGACGCCGCCTTCGTGGCCTCCTTCAGCATCCCTGGAGATGACAAGGTCTACTTCTTCTTCGAGGAGACGGCCGATGAGTTTGATTTCTTCGAGCGGCTCCTGGTGCCGCGGGTGGCCCGCGTCTGCAAGGTGGGTGCAGGGATGATGACGGAGGACGATGACGAGGGACGATGGGGGGGTACCATCGCCCCCGGGGCTGAGCATCCTCCCGGCTCCCGCAGAGCGATGTCGGGGGGGACAAGGTGCTGCAGAAGAAGTGGACGACGTTCCTGAAGGCTCAGCTGGTGTGCTCGCAACCCGGCCGCTTCCCCTTCAACGTCATCCATCACGCCTTCGCCCTGCCCCGCCGCGACGGCGGTGCCGACTTCTACGCCGTCTTCACCTCGCAGTGGTGAGTCCCAGCACCCCGGGGTGCTGCGGGGGCACTGGGGACCCGGCCTCCCCCCCATGCCCACCCCACTGTCCCTGCAGGCAGGCGGGCAGGGCGGGCAGCGCGGCCGTCTGCGCCTACAGCCAGGAGGCTCTGGAAGAGGTCTTCGAGGGCAAGTACAAGGAGCTGAACAAGGAGAGCTCCCGCTGGACCGTCTACGGCGGCCCCGACATGAGTCCCCGGCCCGGCAGCGTGAGTGCTGCCCGCCCGGGGGGACAGGACCCTCCCGGGGGACGATGCTGGTCCCCATGGGGAGGGGTTTGTCTGTCCCAGTTTGCCCTGTGTGCTCGCACTGGGGTGAGATGGTTGATGTCGCAAGCGGGATGGGAAAGGGGACCTGATGGCGCGTCGTCCCCCCCCTCCCCATGCCTCAGTTTCCCCATGCCAGCACTGACTCCTCTCTCTCCCTGCAGTGCGACATGGGTGCCTCCTCTGACAAAGCCCTCACCTTCATGAAGGACCATTTCCTAATGGACGGGAAGGTGTTACCCACCCAGGGGCGGCCGCTGCTGGTGAAGTCGGACGTCACGTACACACGCATCGCGGTGGACGAGACTCGTGACATCTCAGGGGCCACCTACCGCGTCATGTTCCTGGCCACGGGTGGGTTTACGTGGGGATACACACAGGGCGCCTGGTCACCCTTCCTACCCTTCCCTCGGCCCCCCCAAAAGCACCGGTGACATCCCCTGTGCTCCCGCAGCGGAGGGTTTCCTGCACAAAGCGGTGGAGCTGCCCGGGGGTCCCCACATCGTGGAGAGCATCCAGCTCTTCGGGACGCCGGAGCCGGTGAAGAACCTACTGCTGGCTCCGGGGAAGGTAGGGGATGGGGATGACCCAACAGCCCACCCCCAGCCCGGCACGGGGGGCCGGGGGGGGAAGGCTCAGCCCTGTGCCTCTCCCTCCCCAGGGCATCCTCTACGTGGGCTACTCCGGTGGCGTCCTCCAAGTCCCGTTGGCCAACTGCAGCCTGCACCGGAGCTGCGCCGAGTGCGTGCTGGCGCGGGACCCGTACTGCGCCTGGCACAGCCCGGAGGGCTCCTGCCAGCTCGCCCGCGCCGCCACCGCCGAGGACATGTGAGCCGGAGAGGCAGCGGGATGAGGATGGGAAGGGGGATGCGGAGGGGACCGGGATGCTGATGCCACTCTCGCGGCCGCAGGAGCGCGTGGCTGCAGGACGTTGAGACGGGGAGCCCAGCCACCACGTGCCACCGCGGGAGGAGCGCGGCCGTGCCCCGAGCCCGGGGGGCCCAGGAGGATCCCCCCGCAGAGAGTTGAGTATGGGGGGGGTGCAGCGGGACGGGGTGGAGGTGCGGCGGGACGGGGACTGGAGGGTGGGACGGGGCAGACGGGGTGCGCTGCGTCACCCCGCTCTCCCCCTCCGCACCCCCGCAGGGCTCAGCCCCCAGCTTAACGCCGTGGTCCGCCTGCCGTGCCCCCGCCGCTCCGCCCTGGCCACCTATAGCTGGCAGCAGCCCGGCGGCCGGGGGGGCCGGGGGGACACGGCGCTGCTGCCCGACCAGACGCTGGTGGTCATCATGCAGCGGGGGACTGCTGGCACCTACAAGTGCCAGGCCACCGAGAACGGCTACACCTGGACCGTGGCTCATTACCAGCTCCGGGACCCCAGTGGGGCGGCCCCCCAGCCGGACGGACTGGCTGAGGAGGGGTTGGCCTGGGGGTCTTCAGGCCTCGGCACCCCCCGGTCTTACTGGCCCCAGTTTGTCACCGTCACCGTGCTGCTGGCCGTGACGCTGGCCGCTGCCGCCTGCCTGGCCCTCCTCGCCTACCACGACCAGCTGAAAGCCAGGAGCAAGGTGCGGGGGTGCAGCGCGCCCCACAGCCCCCCATCCCAGCGCCGGGAGAAGGTACCCCTCAACGGGGGGACCGGAGAGCCCCCGGCCGCTGTGGTCCCCACTGAGGAGGAGGAGGAGGAGGAAGGCTCCCGCGCTTGCTGCCTCCAGCTTGACGGGGACATCGATGCTGATAACAACAGGCTCCGCGTCCCGGCGGGGGACACGGCGTGACGCTGTCACCGGGTCGGGGAGACCGTGGAGAAGCAGTGGGGTGGGGGTGGGGATATGAATGTGAAGGTTTTTTTCTTTTTCTTTTTTTTTTTTTAATTTAATACACGTGTTTTAACATGAGGTGACACGTTGGGGGTAGCGGC
>VZTQ01010961.1:191092-203639 GCA_013400755.1 Pelecanoides urinatrix
GGGATGGGGGGAGAGGGGGGGCGAGGGAAGGACATGGGGACAGGGAAAGGACGTGGGCACAGAGGAGGGACGTGGGGCAAAGACAGGGGGGCCGAGGGCAGGACGTGGCCGTGGGGTGGGGACGGATGCTGACACTGGTGTCACCCCCAGGAAAAACCCCTGGGATCCATGAAAGCTCCAAAGTGGGGAAAGCCGAGCCCTGATGGGCTCCATGGGCCGACCCCACGGGCTCCCACCCTGCGCTGCCAGAGCCCCCCACCCCACTGCCCACCGCCCTGGGTGCTGGGGGGGGACCCACGTCGCCCCGACCCCCAGGCAGCCGAGGCGGCGGAGCCCCCCCCACTTCTCTGCCCCCCGGGGTTGTCCCCTGCTGGTTTTTTTGATGACATTGAGCCTTCTTTTTTTTTTTTTTTTTTTTAAGATGAACCAGCTGTAAATTTTCCTGCTCTTTGTACATTTGATTTTTTTTTTTTTTTTAATTAAAAAGGAAAAGCTACTGCGTTCTGCTGCTGGGTCCTGGAGGGCAGCGCCAGGCCCCCCCGCCTCAGGCTTTGAGGCGTGTGTGCACGCATGTGTGTGCGTGTGTGTGCGTGTGTGTGCGTGTGTGTGCGTGTGTGTGTGTGCGTGTGTGTGTGTGCACATCTGTGCAACGCGGGGGTGCGCGAGGTGTGCGGGTTTGCAGTCTGTACGTGCAGTCTGTATGTGCAGTATGTATGTGCAGCCTGTACGTGCAGCCTGTATGTGCAGTATGTATGTGCAGTCTATACGTGCAAGGTGAGGGGGTGCGAGGTGCAACGCGTCCCTGCACGTGCAACGTGGGGGGCGTGCACGGTGTGCATGCATGCGTGTGTGGAACGTGTGTGCAATGTGGGGGTGTGCGAGTGCAACGCAGGGCGAGGAGCCGGCGGGGGGGCACTGGAAGGGGGAAACAGCCCTCTCACCCCCGCCCATCACTCCCTTCCTCTCGGTGCATCGCTGCTGTTTTCCCCACCGCGCTGTGGCCTCTGCCCTTCCAGCAGCCAGCACGTGAATTCTTCCCGGGAAACACAGCAGTCGCATCTAGTCGTTAAGGGCCGCTGGCCCTTTAAGAGCTGTAATTCGGCGCTGGCCCTTTAAGAGCTGTAATTCGGCGCTGGCCCTTTAAGGTGAGGGCTCAGGCGAGGCCTCCCGCTGCGCGCATGCGCGCTCCGTTCCCGGGGCACCGCGGGCGGCCGTCCTCTTTACTGNGGCTGAAGGGGGGCGGCTGGCGGCGTGTGCTCCGGGGCGGGAGGGGAGAGCGGGGTAAGGAGGTTGGAGGGGGCGGCTTGGTGCAAGACCCCCTTGGCTGAGGAGGCGGGTGCTGCGCCATTGAGGAGCCCAGGGGCAGGCGGGGAGGGGGATGGAGGTCCCCTGCGCCTCTGGGGCTGCTGGAGGCAAAGCTGCCTAGGGGGAGAGAGGGGGACATGCCTGCGACATGAAACCACAGCGCTGGGAAAGGCTCCTCGTCTGCCTGCACCACTGCTAATCCACTCAGTGACCTTGAGCAGGTCCTGCGCCAAACTTTGCACATGTTCGCCGCCTTTGGAGCGCATCGGATGTTTTTTGTCTGGCTAAATGTAAGCGCTGATGGCTTTACCTATAAGGTAGGAGGGTGGCTTGCTGTGCCAGCTGCCCGCCTCCTGCGCACGGCTCCCCGCGTACGGGAAGTGGGGGGAAGGCAGCGCGAGGCTGTGGGTGTGTTGGGAAGTGCTGGCCTTAGAGTGTCTCTGCCTCATCGTTTACAGAGAGACAGCTGCTCGCGGAGGAGCTGGAGATCTTCAGCGAGGCTGTTTTTATATCCGCGTCCATCCTGGGGTAAATTTAAGGAGTGCGACGGTAAAGACTTTGAAAACGGAGCTGCCTACTTAGACCAGGTTCGGCATAACGTGGCACAGATAAAAGGCTTCAAATCTGAGAGACTTGTAGTGGATTTCTTGGATCTCGTGCTTTCCCACTTGAGAGGATCTCCACAGGCAACCGCGTATAGCGGTTGGGGCTTGGAAAGGCGGCCTCGCCGCCTGCTTCTGGATGGTTCCCAGGCCGTCGTGCTAAGGCATTAGTATGCTGAGCAGGAGACATCCTTAGCCAGGGGTACACAAAGGCCCTGTCTTCATTTGCCAAAGAATCNCGCTGGCCCTTTAAGGTGAGGGCTCAGGCGAGGCCTCCCGCTGCGCGCATGCGCGCTCCGTTCCCGGGGCACCGCGGGCGGCCGTCCTCTTTACTGCGGCCGGAAGCGCGCGGGGTCTCTTCCGGAGCGGCGTCAGCCCGTCCCCAAGATGGCGCCGGTGCTCGGGCGCTGATTGCTCGGCCGGCGCGCGAGGCCCCCGACGTGCTGCCGCTGCCGCCGTTCAACTTCCGGCCGGCGGCCGCCTCAGGGAGAAGCGGCCATGGGGTGGCGGGATCGGCCGGCGGCGGGGCGGGGCGGGGCGGGGGCCTCCCGCCCGCCGGCCTGAGGTAAAGGGGGCGGCGGCAGGCCGGGCCTGGGGCGCGGGGCAGGAGGGTGTGGGGCGGCGNGGACATGCCTGCGACATGAAACCACAGCGCTGGGAAAGGCTCCTCGTCTGCCTGCACCACTGCTAATCCACTCAGTGACCTTGAGCAGGTCCTGCGCCAAACTTTGCACATGTTCGCCGCCTTTGGAGCGCATCGGATGTTTTTTGTCTGGCTAAATGTAAGCGCTGATGGCTTTACCTATAAGGTAGGAGGGTGGCTTGCTGTGCCAGCTGCCCGCCTCCTGCGCACGGCTCCCCGCGTACGGGAAGTGGGGGGAAGGCAGCGCGAGGCTGTGGGTGTGTTGGGAAGTGCTGGCCTTAGAGTGTCTCTGCCTCATCGTTTACAGAGAGACAGCTGCTCGCGGAGGAGCTGGAGATCTTCAGCGAGGCTGTTTTTATATCCGCGTCCATCCTGGGGTAAATTTAAGGAGTGCGACGGTAAAGACTTTGAAAACGGAGCTGCCTACTTAGACCAGGTTCGGCATAACGTGGCACAGATAAAAGGCTTCAAATCTGAGAGACTTGTAGTGGATTTCTTGGATCTCGTGCTTTCCCACTTGAGAGGATCTCCACAGGCAACCGCGTATAGCGGTTGGGGCTTGGAAAGGCGGCCTCGCCGCCTGCTTCTGGATGGTTCCCAGGCCGTCGTGCTAAGGCATTAGTATGCTGAGCAGGAGACATCCTTAGCCAGGGGTACACAAAGGCCCTGTCTTCATTTGCCAAAGAATCATATTTAGATACAGCTGCAGCAAAAATGGTTTGGAGAACGGATGGATGGGGACGCATTAAAAAGGAGATGAATTGTGGGGAGGTTCCTACTAAGTTGCGGTCTGTGTTTAGAAGACTGAAGCTGTATCCTGTAGGTCATACCGCAAACTAGCGAGAGAGCAGAAGCAGGTATAGTCTGCTTGGTGTAATCCTCTGCTTTAATTTCTAGGCAGAAATTCAAGAAATGCTTTTCTGTTCGTGGTGAGAAGTCACCGTCTGTATAGATCTATTGAAGTGTAGTTTTGGCGCGGCAGCTGTTCAAGTGTTGAAGTACAGAATGGCTTCGTGACCTGGGAGGGAAGCTGGTGTACTTGTATTTTGTTTTGGAGGGCAGGTCGGTTCTTTTGAGATTTAGCAATTCCTTTTATATCGATCTCCCCCAAATTACTTGAAAGATCATCAAAGAGTTACTGAAACTGGATGTGACAGGATCACTGCTCTGAGCAAGGCCCTAGATGTAATTTCTGGAAGAAAAAATGCTTTGAGCAGAACTCTTGTTTGGCAGAGGAAGAATTGTGGCCGTGGTGGTCAAATCAAAGCATCCATGGCGACGCCTTCCCTCTTCACCTCCCCGCAGGAGGAACCTGTGGCTTTGATTGCTTACAGGCCCTGGGATTAAAGTGACATTGTCTTTCTAATTTAGATCCTGAATAAAAGTTGTTATTAGTAAGAGTCCAAAGAAATTACAGTTATTTCCTCGAGGAGGTTATGGCTAAAATTCTAAAAACAAAGCACTATAGCACATAAAACTAAATAAAAACCAAGGATACTTTTTTATTATTATTCATTGGTTTTCCTTATTGCAGCAATGAGGATTTTTCTTAGCAGGTACATCTTACCTTTCACGTGGGGAGCTCTGTTACACCTGGTTCGGTTTTTGGGTGGCAGAGGAATTTGCAGTATGGACTAAGCCCTCAGGCTTCACCACAAAATTGCATTGGCTAGACTATTTTTTTTTTTTCCCCATAAAATACTAAGCTAGTGGGACTCCTAACAAGAGCAAAATAATGTTTTCATAGGTGCAGTATGCAGATAATTCCTGTGTAGGAAGTTTTATGCTGTCTAATTATGCCTGTATTAGCGAACCAGTAATACTGTAATTATAATTAAAGCAATACAACTTTTGTTTAGGCAAGCCATGGTATTTGTTATACGTTATCTGTCAAGTCAATTGACTGTAACAATGAAGTGTATTTTCCTTTGTACTAGGTAAAATGGGGTTTCCCCCACCATCCCTGCTGGACCCGGATGCCCTTGGGTATTTTTAACTTCGCTGTCCATCAGCAGGAGCCCTGGCAGCCTGTAACGCTGTTTGCAGATGTTAAGCAAATATTTTGTTGGCAGATGGGCAATGAAATGGTCTGTTAATAGCATCCCCCTGCCCCCCCTCCCCTAATTTCATAATCCTTGTTTCTTCTCTGTGCCAGAGGTAAATAATTGCCAGTTGTTTTGTTATTGCATTTCTAACCAAGTGGCTCTTGCCTGAGCTCTCTTCGTGAAGCCTGTGATTTGGAGGCATTTATGCTATGGCCTTTCTGCATTACGCTGAGAACGTAAAATGGCCCCCAAATTGGTGTATGGTGTTGACTGCACCTCATGTTAAATTTGAGTTCTCGCTCAGTCTAGATTCAAAGTGAATCTGTTTTCAGATCTCTGGTTTTGGCACATTTGTTCCACTTTCTGCGTTTGCAAGTGGAGCTACTTGGTATTGCTCTGCTCTCCAACAGTTCAGCTTGTGCCTGTGCACAGACTTCAAATACCCGTTTGCCAGAGCCTGAAATATAAGCTGTGATGCAGCTGCAGTCAAGCCCTTTCTAATAGTTTACCAGTCTGTTATTCCTGAAGATCTGTAGGCTTTTTTTGATATGTGGTCAGTGAAATAATCAGTTTTGTGTTGGATTGATTCTTCGAGATGCTCTTCTCTTTTTGCGTGTATGTGCCCTGGCCCTGCAAGGAGGTTAGCTTATTCCAAGCTTGGTTAATCATGCACCAAGTTGGAGCAAATTACAGCCAAAAGGGAGACGGGTGGAACTACCGAGAGTCTTGTCCTGGGGAAGCAGTTGTTGGTGACTGCCGGGACGTGGCTGCCTGCGGGATGAGACGCAGCGATAGTGCATCGGGGCAGGAGCCAGGCTCAGGAAGGGTCTGCCGGAGGAGGCTGAAGCAGGACCTCCCCTCCTCATCCCTCAGTTCCTGGTACTCTGATGCTGCCAAAATTGGAAGGATGGCAGGTTTGTGAGTGTTGCCATACCAGAAGCGATAATGCGGTACTGGAAGTGAGGGTGAACTTTGCTCGCCTTAGCTGAAAAGCGCAGTTAGGCACTGCTCAAAGAGAGATCCCCGGGCTGTGATTTGTAACCCTTTCTTTCAGGGTCTTGGTCACCAGCGTGGAGACTCTACATAGCTGTTTGCATTTGCCTTGCTCTCCCATTGTTGCTCCTCTTTTCATGACCTTCTCTTCCCCCTTCCCTGGCCTGCATCACCCTCCAACTTTAGGAAGGTCGAAATGGAAATGCCCAGAAAAACGTGTCTAATTTGTGCAGGGAATCTGGGAACACAAATGGACACTTGTCACTTCCTTCTTTGTACAGAGCCTGGAACTGAAAAGTGACATCCTGACATTTAGGAGCATCACAAACCCGGAATGACTCAGGAGAAGCTGCTTTGGTTGACAATCCACATACCTGCGTGTTCGTTAAAAGGTAGTGCTTGCTGTTGGAGCAGTGCTCCTCCTCTGTGGATCTCAAACTGCTTTGCAAAGTCTGGCAAGCTTTGCTTTGCAGCGGAGTGGTCTGGGCCGTAGTGAGAACAGCCACGTGTGCAGACTGCTGTTAGAGTTTAGCAAATAGCTGCGGTGACATCAGAAGGTGCCGCTATCAACCACATGATACGGCCCTGCTTCCTGAGGTTACGGTCCCATGGCTCTGCCCGCAGGACGGTTTATGCAAGGGCTCTCTGTGTACTTCGGGGAAAATCCGCAAAGTTAGGTGGCATAGGCTGCTTTAGCTAACTGAGGTGCTTCATCATCTACTGAACGTGTCTCTCGTTTCAGATGCCAGCACTTCCAGTCTAGTCAGTCAAGATAGGAGGGCTGAGCCTGGATCTGCTCTGTACTTTTGAGGTGGATCTGGGCCATACCACCTCTCCTGCCCCACTCCGAGGAGTCATGGAGGACAAACGCAACATCCCCATCATTGAGTGGGAGCACCTGGACAAAAGGAAATTCTACGTGTTTGGGATTTGCATGACTATGATGATCCGGGTGAGCGTTTACCCTTTCACACTCATCCGGACACGGTTGCAGGTTCAGAAGGGCAAGAGCCTATACAATGGGACTTTTGATGCTTTTGTGAAAATTCTGCGGACAGAAGGGACAGCTGGGCTCTACCGTGGTTTTTTGGTCAACACTTTCACCCTGATCTCTGGACAGTGCTATGTGACAACGTATGAGCTCACTCGAAAGTATGTGTCACGGTACAACAACAACAATGCTGTGAAGTCTCTGGTGGCAGGCGGATCAGCCTCCCTGGTGGCCCAGAGCATCACGGTGCCCATCGATGTGATCTCCCAGCATCTCATGATGCAGAGGAAGGGAGAAAGCATGGGCAGGTTTAAGGTGCAGAACCAAGGTGGCAAGCGGATGTTGGTCTTTGGCCAAACCAAGGACATCATTGTGCAGATTTTCAAGGCCGATGGCTTTAGAGGCTTCTACAGGGGCTATGTGGCCTCGCTGCTCACCTATATTCCCAACAGCGCAGTCTGGTGGCCCTTCTACCACTTCTATGCCGGTAAGTGAAAGGAGACGTTGGATGTATTTTATCCCAGGAGACCTAGAAGCCCCTCAGATCGACGCTGAAACTGTGGACCCAGCGTGATTTGCTTCCTCTCTTTGATTTGGGGTGGGAGCAGAACCTCTCTTGAAACAAATAGCTGTATGCAATTTAAACAAATTTGGCAGATGTTGGGTGGAAGTTTAACAGAGCAGCATTGTTTTGAGTGCAGAGTTAAAGAATAGGAGTCTGAGTGCTAGAGGACTTAAAAGTAGGTGGCTCTAGACAAGAGGGACTTGATGCATCTGTTTTAACTTTCTCTTCTGCTAATCCCAAATAATGTTTGCTTTCTGCATGGAAGTGAGGAAGGCTGTTGTCTGGCACTGTTTTGAAGCCACTGTGTAAGTATAATTCGTCTTTCAGTTCACGTGGACTCAGGAGTCTCATATATGGCAAAAAGACTTCTAGAGCCACAAATCTCAGCAAAACCAAACAACAGGCAAAGGCCAAATCTTCCGTGGTTTTGTGTCCTTAAGATCATGCTTCAGTTTCCATAGCTTTAAAACTGGCACCAAGCCATGTGATATAAAACTACACTTAACAGTATGTTCTGTCTCCCTAGCTCAGCTCTGGTAATCCTCAGGGTGTTACCAAATACTAAAGATACTGGCCAGCTAAGATTTCCTCCCCCAACCCCCCCGATAATCCTTTAGATTTCTGGCATGCAGCTTTGCATGTGGTTTTTAGACTATTATTTACCTACTAGCAATTCGCCTGAAAGTGATGATAATGAGAGGCTTAGGTTTCACTGTACTAGGCTTAAAGTATATCTTGGAAATCACCTGCTTTTAAAAATACAGGTGTCTCGAATGTCTAGTTTGCTTTTCAGAGCGGGCACGTTCTGGTAACAGTGGGGAGCATTGGTTATGCGTCGGTGCTGCATTTAAGTGGCAACAGCAGCTTGGGATGTTGGTCCAGTCTGAACTTTTTGGGAGCGCTCCCTTCACTCTCCATGTCAACCATTTTTAATACCAAAATCCACTGTATTAATTGTAAGACTTTCATGCCAAAAAGGTTCAAAAGTGAACATTTAAGAACAAGCAAGTTGATATGGAGAGAACGGAGCTCGTCTCTTTCAGATGTTTGCTCTCTTCCCTAGTCTTCTGCAGTGGAAACCAAGATGATGCTAAATGTAAGCCCCAGCTGTCAACACATCTCTGCTTGGGCTGCCTTTTCTCGTCCTCCGTCCCTGGAGAGTGTGCTGGCAGCAGCAGGGGTCACTGAACCTTCCCCGGGGCTCAAAGCACACTGCTGGCAGTGATTCAGATCAGTGCTCTGGGTCACGGACAGAGCAGCTTCCTTCCCTCTTGCCAGATAGACACAACCACCACATCATCCAAAGAAACTAGGACTTTTGGACCGTCTTCCGTGCAACTTTAACCAATAGAAGTGTGGGAGATTTAAATCCCGTTTGCCAGGCAGTGGGAGCAGAATGAGGAGGTCCCTGGGATGGGCAGCACATAGCGCTTTTCTCCTTAGAGATCCCACAGCAGGACACCGTGTCGATACCTCCTGGACAATGTGCTCCGTGGTAGTGACAGCTTTCTGGATCTGCGCAAATCTCTGCAGACAACTTCTGATAGCCTTGTCTAAAGGTTTCCCTCCTGCCTTTTAAAGGGGGGTGAATGTTTCCGTGTTCTGTTTTGGGGTCGTACAAGCTTATTCTGCCTTGTTTGCCCAGCAGCTCTGAGAGCCTGTGTTTGAGCTGATCAGAGGCTGTATGATGGAGCCGCCAGGATGTTTACGGGCTTGCTCCCTGCGCTTTGCTAACTTTCTGTTTGATGTAGAAAGCACTGCTTAGACATGCTGTGGGAGGAGGTGACAGGTTGTAAATCAGGGATTCTGCCCACTGCAAATCAATCTAGATTAGCAGGTGGAGTTAAGGAACTGATAAGTAGCCACTCCTCTGAAATTTTACTCTCTCTCTCTCCCGTTCCCAGAACAGCTTTCTAGCTTGACTCCTAAAGACTGTCCTCATCTCCTCCTGCAAGCTATATCGGGGCCACTTGCCGCTGCAACAGCTTCCACGCTCACCAACCCCATGGATGTCATTAGGGCTCGGGTTCAGGTAAGAGCTCAGCCTGCTTGGCATGTTTGACAGCAACAACAGCATGATGCAGGGGTGGGGTTCGGTCTCAGCTCTTTGATCTCTGTGGCTTCAGGTAAACGGCTCCCCTTCTCTCTCTGTAGGTTGTTTTGTCCTAGATATCATGCTGCTTAATATGCACTCAGCATTAATAGGAGGCAGCTCAGGTAACGAGGCTGGCTTCGCCTACCTGGACTGCTCAAGTGAGATTCCCCAGCAGATGTGGCATCCTTCAGAAAAGGAGAGGTGCTTCTAGCAGTGTCAGTTTTAGTGAGACTCGAGCTGTCGTGTTGATCCAGCCCCTTCTAGGTGGGGGCAGATGGGGGGAAGGAGGAGACAGGTCTAAGAATCCCAGTTACTGCTGCCTCTTTAGGACTTCTCAGGGAATTCTGGAGACTAGATCAAGGTTATTGGACTGGCTGATCTGTAGTCTCCAGAGTTGGAGCAGAACCCCAGAGCAGCTCAGCGTGACGTCTGGCAGCTCTGTGAATATTTGTTCTGGCTTTGCAGGTGGAAGGCAAGAGCTCCATCATCCTCACCTTCAAACAGCTCATGGCGGAGGAAGGTCCCTGGGGCCTGACTAAAGGCCTCTCTGCCCGCATCATCTCGGCCACTCCTTCCACCATCGTCATCGTGGTGGGGTACGAAACTCTGAAGAAGCTGAGCCTCCGCCCGGAGCTGGTGGATTCGAGACACTGGTAGAGGCAGCTGGTGGAAGAGAAACCTTCTTCTGAACCCTCTGAATTTGGACCGTCACGGTTGAAAGCTCGGGAGGAGAGGCAGCTGCCGGCTCCTTTGTCTCTGGCTGGTTTCACAGTACAAGGGTCTTTGGCAGCGGTGTTTGCCTGTGACCGTTCATTCAAGAGCAGCCAGATGTGTGAACGCATCCTGGCGAGTTCTTAGTTCCCTTTTTTTAAATTAAAAACTTACTGGCTGAAGCAAAAAGCCAGTTTATTCTTTAAATTATTTTAATCTTTGCCAAACTTCCGAGAAGGGGAGTCTAACAGACTGCAGCAGAGCCCTCTGGTGGGTTGGGTGCTGATTGCAGTTGTACTGTGGGAAGCTGGAAGAATAGAATAGACAAGTAAATTTCTCCAATCAACCACATTTCTTTCTAGAAGATGTGAGACGAGAGTAACCTGGAACCATTTAAGACCTTGTTTACTGCATTTTGAATAGATCTGTACATACCTTTTTTTGTATGTTCTTGGAAAATGTTTCCTATCTCTCATCCTTCAAACAGCAAGCTGGCTGATAGGCAAGTTAGGAGTTGAGTTGGCTGTTTGTAATTAGCTGATGGCAATTTTGACACCTAACCTATGTTTTTAATCTGTTGTTATTTAATTTTTTTTATTTTAGGGAAGCTTATTCTGATTTCTGGGGGACTGAGTGGTTGTTCTGTGGCCTTGTTCAATGTGAGTGTCAATACTGCATGTTCAGGGTGGCTGCTGCCACTTCCCACCTTTAGTTAGTTTAAGCACAAACAAACGCAGAGTTTGGAAGTGTCAGATTGCTGTGCTGCCAGCAGCCGAGATGAGGACTGGATGTGATTTGAGCTACAACTGGATGTGAGGTGGGGAAGAAAAAAAACCTTGCACTGGCTTTTGATCCAGTTCAAACCTGACTGGCATGTTCATATTGAATAAGAAGTAATGGTTCACTAATACTTTCTAAGTTTAAATCCTGCTTATCCTGTTTGGGAAGGGCAAGGACGATTCTTTGCACACTCTTGCTGGATCAAAATCTTAAGCTATGGTCTGTGTTTTTTACCAGATGAAAACTTGCAATCGAGTGACGAAGCAAGAGGCTGCTCTTTGGGGAGGAGGAACAAAGGGATTGTTTGACTTCACTCTGCTGGTCTCGGTATTTGAGATTTGCCTCTCATGATGCCAGCCCACGCATGGTGCTCATCCCAGTTAGTTTTATGTCTGAGAGGTGAGAGATACACCTCCAAATAACAGATGTATCGCCGCCTCTCTTCATCTCACTGCTGTAACAAGGAATTCTTGGTTGTAGCGTTGATCCTGTCGAACTGTGGCTGCTGCCAGGCTCTTAGCTGTCTTTTCACCTGGGACTTGCTAAGCGTGGCTCTCGCCTTCCTCCCGACGTCTGCAGTTCAGCCCGTGCAGAGACTGGATGTGCCACGGTTCCTGCTGGAGGTGGAGCAAGTACAGACAGATGCTGCTGACGTTGGAGAGAGACTCTTACGTTTAGAGGCAGAACTTGGTTAGAAGATACAGTACTCTTTAATGGGGTGGCAGATGAGTCATTTTAATCCCACCTTTGTTTTCTGCGGCATTAAATAAGGTGATGTAGCCTGAGCCACTGACAGAGCTGTTCAAGCAGTGTGTTCTGCAAGCTTCTCTTTGGTCGCGTTTTGGGTTTTTTTAAAAGGTGATGCCAGTCGGCTCTTTCTGTAATAGCGGCTTCTGCTCTAAAAAGTGGAACAGCAGCATCACAAGATTGCAAGGAAGTATCCTGAGCGTATGGCAGCCCCGTTCTGACACAAAGGCCAATACCAATATTAAAAGTAATACCGATATTAAAACAAACAATAATAATCAACCTCTGCTGATTACCAGCAGGGTAATTCTCGGTGTGTGTCGTGGAAGTGGCAGACAGCACAAATGTGGGGAGATACTCTCAAGCTTAATTTTCCTCTCTTAACCAGCAAAGTTCTTGACAACTAATAAACTTCAGAGACCTTCAGTTTGACACCTGCGTTTAAAAGCGCGTTAGTCTCGGCGAGTGCACTTGCCAAGGGAGTCTGCCGGTTTCTGTCGTTTCACAGCGCTGCTTTCTTGGTTTTAATGCTTTACCTTCTGAGGAGCTTTAGGAGAGACCTGGCCAGCAGAGACTGCCTGCAGAAACAATGACGGTGACTGTGCACAAAGCTGAACAAGCCAGGAAAAAACGGGCTAAAGCAGGTGCAGTACCTGGAACCATAGATGAGAGGCAAGCCCAGATCCTCCGTTACGAACCGCGGTTAGTTCTGGTTAGCTCTTACAGGCAGTATCTTGACAAGGGAAAAATTGCTTTTCCCCTCTCTTCCTGTGCTGAACTTGGATTATTCTTCCCCCTTTGCATTCTTCAGGCCCGATCGTTTTATTTCACTAAATGATCGAGAATATTAGTCGGTCCCTCAGCGGACTCGGGTGGGGGTTTCCCGGGGGACCTGCAGCGAGGGACGGTTCGTTATGTTTATCACTCTGCCTCCGGGGCCAGCTCGCTGTTTCCTGCCCCGATGCGGCAGATGAAGCATTTCAGCCCCCTCTCATTTTTATTACCGGCGCTTTTTGTAACGCTTAAGCCGTTCTGCCCTGCCCCGGGGCGAGCCGTGTCCGGCCCCGCCC
>VZTQ01010961.1:211986-222942 GCA_013400755.1 Pelecanoides urinatrix
ACACACACACACACACACACACACACACACACACACACACCCCCACACCCACCCACCCAGGGTTCCTGCACTGAACCTGCTGGGAAACGGGCCAGTGCGGTGGTCCATGGATCTGGGGGTCCCACACCCTGGGGCTGGGGCTGGTGCCTCCGTGCGGGGCTGCTACATGGGTTAGGTGCAGCGTAAGTGCGCTACGGTGCCCTCCCTGCAGTGATGAGTACGATTAGCCATATTTTAAAGGTGGGGAAACTGAGGCACAGGGGCGGGGGGCAGTTTGGCTGGCTGCAGGGGGGGGGGGGCCGCTTCATCTTATGGCGCCCCAAGACACCCAACAGCAAGACCCAGGCATCTGAACCCCTCACCCTCTTCTCCCCACACTTGGCAGGATGGGGGGGGGAGCTCTGGGGGTGTCAGGACACCTGGGTCCCCACAGCCCCTGCAGCCCAGCCACTCACCCCGCAGTGTCACGGGTCCCTACACGGGTGGGGACGCCTGGGGGGCTGACAGAGCTGCCAGGCGCCCGGGGCAAGGCAGCGGTGAAGGCGCCGATGATGGCAGCGTTGCCCAAAAAGGCCAGTCCGGCGGTGCCGAAGGTGCCGGGGAGCCCGGGGGTGGGCAGGCGGCCCCGCAGCCAGTCCCGGCGCGAGCACACGTCGCAGAGGATGGCCTCCAGCTGGAAGTGGGTGCCCAGCACGGCGCAGATGTGGAAGAGCTGGTGGCTGTGTCCTGCCGGAGAGAGAGGCCAATGTCACCCTGGGTGCTGGGACCGGAACAGCGGCACTGGGAGGCACTGGGGGCTGCTGCTCACCGATGTAGTCGAAGCGGCCGGGTGCCAGGCGCTCAGGCAGGTGGGATGCGAAGAGGAAGCCGGTGAGCAGCGCGAAGAGAAGGTGGTAGCAGTACCCGGCCACGGCCTCGTTCCAGGCACAGTTGCTCCAGAAGCAGAAGAGGAGCTGTGGGGAGGTGGGTGAGCAATGGTGGGGGGGGACACCCCACCCCTGGAAGCACCCTGGGACCCCGGCGCTGGTGGCACCTGACCCCTGCCCCGGGACACCCCGACTCACCCGGTAGAAGAGCGGGATGTTGTCGTAGAGGAAGGGGTACACAAAAGCCGCCGTCCGCAGTACCTTGCTCAGCCGGGGATGCTCCATCTCAGGGAAGCTGTGAAGGGGGAACCGGGCAGGTGGGGGGGCACAGACCCCTGTCAGCCCCACAGCGAGGACCCTGCAAGCACCTTCGCTTTGGGCCTGAGCAGGGGGATGCCCCCAGAGACGCTCTGCAGGACCCCAAAGCTGAGAAGGAGGAAACCTCCAGCCCCAGTTTCCATCCAGCTGCAGCACTGGTGCTTCCACCCAAAACATACCGGGAGTAGCAGGAGAGGCCGGTGCAGACAAAGGAGTTAAAAGCAGCCGCGGGGACAAAGTAACGGTGCAAAACGCCACTGACCCAGTGGTCTGGCATCGCGTAGGCACTGTAGGCAAATGCACAGCCTGAAAGAGAAATGCAGCATCGTGGGGCCAGCGGCTCCCTGTCCCTGCTCCCATCCCTGCCTCCATCCCCATCCCTGTGCCAGTCCCTCTCCGCAGCGGCTCACCCAGGCTGTAGAGGCTGAGGGCTCCGTAGTCGCAGAAGTAGCAGATATGGCGGGCGCGCGCCGACATGGAGCTGAAGGTGTGGGCGCAGCTGGAGGCGAAGGGGTAGAGGCAGACGAGCAGCAGGTAGATGAGCAGGGGCCAGTGGTAGGGCTCCCGGCAGAAGTCCAGGGAGGACGAGAGCACCAGGAAGCGCCAGACGAAATACCTGTGGGCACAGCGCATATAGGGGTGAGCTCCATCCCTCTCCCTGTCCCCATCCCCATCCCCACCCTTTCTTTGTCCCCATCCCCATCTCCATCCCTTCCTCATCCCCATGTTTGGCCCCATCCATGTCCTCATCTCCACTCCTGTCTCTGTCCCCATTCCCATCTCCATCCTTTCATCATTCCCAGCCTTGTCCCCATCCCCATGCCCATCTCCATCCCCATTCCAGTCTCATATCCCCACGCCCATCACCATTCCTATTCACGTCCTCATCTCTGTCCCCGTCCCCACCCCTACCAGGTCGGTAAGAAGTGTGTCCAGATGTTGACTGTCTCGTTAGTCATCTGGAAGGAGCTGAGGACGCAGTCAAGGGCTGAGCTCTTGGGGTGCCGGTACCCTGACATGATCCCATCCTCCCAGAAGATCTGTGGGAACAGCGGAGCTGGTCAGGGGACACAGCGGGGGGAGCGGGGCAGCCCCAGAGAGCTGCTCTGGCCTGGTGGTGGGTGGGGAAACTGAGGCATGATGGGCTGGGAGAGTCTCACCAGCTGGAGCAAGGTTGGGTGGGAAGCCCAGGTGATTTTACACTTTGGGTGAGGGAATTGGGGGTGGGGGGGGAAACCTGGGGGCAGAATCCCACCATCACCCAGCCACACGTACCCGAGGCACCTGATGGACCCTGAAGATCTGCGGCAGCTTTATTGTCAGCATGGCGGGGCCGAGGTGCTCGGGGGTGGAGGTGCTGGGGCTCAGCCACAGCCCATGTCCTGCGGAGCCGGGACAGAGCCCACCGGGTGACGGGGACGGGGCTGCAGGAGCCGGGACAGCCGCCCCCGCGTTGGCTCTTGGCTCGGGTCAGCGGCTTTTTCCAGGGATGCGACCAGCAAAGCTCGCTCTCCGTTTGACTCTTCCAGAAAGCCACAGCGGGGGTGAGGGGTGGGGGGGTCTAAGCAGGNACCCTGTTCACCCATTTGGGGGATGTCCCTGGCTTAGGACCAGGCCACCCCCGAGGGGGAAAAGCCCCGCGGACGCCCTGCAGCCCCCCCAGAGAGGTTGTGTTACGCAGGGACCAGGATGAAGCAGGACAGCGACCTGGGAGGTTGGGGATGTGTTTCCCCAGTGGGGAAACTGAGGCACGGCACAGGGAAAGCAGCCCAGCAGCACGAGGGGAGTCCTGAGTGTCCCCACCCCCCCCCCCCGCCAAGCCCAAAACTCACCCAGTGGTTTAGAAGGGGGGAGAAAAAGGAGAAAAAAAAAAAAAAAAGCAAAACAACCCCAAAGCGTCCGGAGGCACCTCCCACCACCCCGCGCGGAGCCGGAGAGCGGAGCCAGCGAGGAGCACTGGTGGGACGGTGGGTGATGCCGTGCTGGGAGCCCCCTCCTCGCCACCGCGGGCTGGGGGGGTCTCGGCCCCACCGCTGCCGCTCGCTGCCCTTCTCCCCGGCACCCTCCGGGGCTGCGGTGGTGGAAGCGGCCCAAGGGTCCGTCCCCGGCAGCTCCAGCTCATCGGCAGAAGGGGCGGCCGGGGCCTCTCTGCGGGGGCTCAAAGGGAGCTTTGTGCTGGAAACGCCGCCTGCCCTGCCACGGCCTGTTTTGGCTGAAATCTCCCCAAATCTCCTCCCTGGATGCAAGACCCCTCACTGTGCATGGGGGGGTTGCCCCCAGGGTGCTGCCGGAGGGGTGCGTGCACCTCCGCGGGTGGAGGGACTATTGGAAAGTGGCTCCGGGCATCAGACGTTAAATGCCAATGAGCTCTTCAGCGGGGATGGAGCCGGGGACCAGGTCCACGCGGGGACCCACAGCAAACACCCACCAGGTTACGCCCCGGGGTTCCCCGAGCGCTGCAGCCGAGACCTGNGCGGTTTTTTCCAGGGATGCGACCAGCAAAGCTCGCTCTCCGTTTGACTCTTCCAGAAAGCCACGGCGGGGGGGAGGGGTGGGGGGGTCTAAGCAGGCTCAGGCCCCCCCAGGCCCAGGATGGGGTGAGCAAGGGGAGGTTGCAGCAAAGAGCCAGATCCTGCCCTCGTCCNGCTGCGGTGGTGGAAGCGGCCCAAGGGTCCGTCCCCGGCAGCTCCAGCTCATCGGCAGAAGGGGCGGCCGGGGCCTCTCTGCGGGGGCTCAAAGGGAGCTTTGTGCTGGAAACGCCGCCTGCCCTGCCACGGCCTGTTTTGGCTGAAATCTCCCCAAATCTCCTCCCTGGATGCAAGACCCCTCACTGTGCATGGGGGGGTTGCCCCCAGGGTGCTGCCGGAGGGGTGCGTGCACCTCCGCGGGTGGAGGGACTATTGGAAAGTGGCTCCGGGCATCAGACGTTAAATGCCAATGAGCTCTTCAGCGGGGATGGAGCCGGGGACCAGGTCCACGCGGGGACCCACAGCNAAAAAAAAAAAAGCAAAACAACCCCAAAGCGTCCGGAGGCACCTCCCACCATCCCGCGCGGAGCCGGAGAGCGGAGCCAGCGAGGAGCACTGGTGGGACGGTGGGTGACGCCGTGCTGGGAGCCCCCTCCTCGCCACCGCGGGCTGGGGGGGTCTCGGCCCCACCGCTGCCGCTCGCTGCCCTTCTCCCCGGCACCCTCCGGGGCTGCGGTGGTGGAAGCGGCCCAAGGGTCCGTCCCCGGCAGCTCCAGCTCATCGGCAGAAGGGGCGGCCGGGGCCTCTCTGCGGGGGCTCAAAGGGAGCTTTGTGCTGGAAACGCCGCCTGCCCTGCCACGGCCTCGCTGCCTGTTTTGGCTGAAATCTCCCCAAATCCCCCCCCTGGATGCAAGACCCCTCACTGTGCATGGGGGGGTTGCCCCCAGGGTGCTGCCGGAGGGGTGCGTGCACCTCCGCGGGTGGAGGGACTATTGGAAAGTGGCTCCGGGCATCAGACGTTAAATGCCAATGAGCTCTTCAGCGGGGATGGAGCCGGGGACCAGGTCCACGCGGGGACCCACAGCAAACACCCACCAGGTTACGCCCCGGGGTTCCCCGAGCGCTGCAGCCGAGACCTGGGAGATGGAGAGAGGTGGAGAAAGCAAAAGCAAGTTTGGGGAAAACATTCCCGACTGACCTGAGCGCGTCCCGCTGGCACAAGGAGGGCTGGAGGTGGCTCAGGCTTAGTCCATGGCAGCAAATGCCAGCAGAGGCGTCCACGCTGCAGTTGGATGCAGCCACCGTTCAGGAGGTGGAGGGTTGAGCTGTGAGCGGGATCGATGCTCTCAAAGCTCCAATCTTTGGGGATTTATTTATCCCCGGAGGGCTCATGATCCCGGCTCAGCCGCGGGTGCCGGGCACAGCGCAGGGAGCTTCAGTGCCTGGAGGAGCAGCTCAAATCCACCGGGCTCGGCACGAAGAGCCGCAGGCGCGGGGCTGATCTGCTTACAGGGCTCTGGTGCTCCGGCGGCCCCGGCCAAGGGGAAGCGGCGTTTCTCCCGTCGGCGTTGCCAAGAGGCCGGCGGGAGGGTTTGGGGTCTCGTTGCCTGCCTGCAAAAGGGACCTGCTGTATCTACGCAGGGATGCAGGCCCTGGTGCTGAAAAGCCCCTCCAAAAAGCACAGCAAACCCTGGGTGGGGACCTGTTCGGGGCAGGAAAATCACATTTCTGTGCAGGGAGAAGTGGGAAGCGGAGGTGCAGAGCGGGAGGGGAACGGCCAGCAAGCGGGGCTGGAGAGAGGGAGGCTCCTGGGGCTTTCCGAGGACTCGGCCCCGCAACGAGGAGGACCAGGAGTCCCAGCTCTTGATCAGCGTTACAAGGCTTTGTCCTGCTTCAATTTTGCAGGAGCAAACCCCTCGGTTCATCTCCAGTGTGAGGACCCACACCCATGGGGCACCCCTTGCAGCAACACGTTGCCTACGCTGACTGAAAAGCACCGTTCGTTAACAGGGCAGCCCCCATCCACAGCCCCCGCCAAGGCCATTGATGCTGGGCAGCGTCTTGGCACAACCCTCTCAAGCTGGAGGAGGCATTTCCAGCCCCTTTGGAGGGGACAGAGCCGCAGGGACAGGTCCCTTTTGTGCCAGCGCAGGCAGCGGCGTTGGGACGCAGGGCACGTCTCGCCCCGCGGGAAGAAGTCGCCCACGGCTTCTTCTCCCACTGGGGACTGAAAGCCGGATTCGCCTTTTCACAACCTCCCTCTCCGACCTTCCCGCTGCTGGCAGCCTCCGAAGAACTGGAGAGGGAGAGTAAATTATACTGGTGCCTGGCTCAACGCTTTCCACTAGCAGAGCAAATAAAGGAGCTTTGGTGTGAATGAATACAGGGAATGGAAGACTTTTTTTCTTTTCCCCCTATAAAACACGCGCCCCCCCAGCTTGCCTAGTCACCAGTGCCTGGCAGGGACCCGCACAGAGCCTGACTTCAAGTGTGCTGCCCAGCTCTGCCCCGAAACCAAACCTCTTAAAGGCACCTCAAATTAACACTTAGAAGTTTTTAAAACATTTTAAAAAACGTATACTTTCCAACCTCCCTTTTAAAATCAGGCTGAGAAGCTGCCCAATAAACCACTGCGGTGGTTTTGCTGATCACGACGTTGCTGGGGTTGGGGATGCTCCTACGGGCAGCAACATGCAGAGTCCTGGCAAGAGGACAAACTCATCCTGAGCCACAAAGGCAGCGAGAGGAACAAAGGAAATATTACTCCTGTTACAGGGATAAGGAAGGGACCCACCTACATTTCATCCTATCAAATCAAAAGCAAACCAAGGTTATGCCTTCCTTCACCCGAGTCAAGTAACATTCAAAGGGGATGGGAATGGCAAAGCTTTTTTTTTTTCTGAAAAGCAGAAAGTTTGGTCAGCAAAGTGCACGTTTGAGGGGGGATTCACATACCAAAAATGTACCCGTCTCTGGGGCTGCGTAGGAGAAACACGGGCTGGGCTGGGAATCACCACAAAAGAAGAGATACAAACATCTTGTATTTTATTAAGCTAGTCGATGTGTTCGGATCACAGTCAAGACACATGCCGTGAGAGCCCCCGAGCTCCTCCTCGTCCCAGCTGGGGTCCAACAGCCATCCCATCGGTCCCCCAGCGAGAGCTATCCAAGCACAAATCCAGAGGCTGGGGTTTTTTGTGCTACAAAAGGAGGACTGAGGGAGAGATGATTGTCCCTCGCCTCAAACCAAGCAACAGTCCTCTCCCTGCCAGCAGAGGCAGGACCAGGGACACGGGGATCTTGTGCCAACCCTCCTGCCTTTTTCCATTCTCGCAGCCACCCCGTTTTCCCCATCCAATTTTCTGCCCCAGCCAGACTGGCTAGCTCTGCTAAACATCAAGAAGGAAAAAAAAAAGAATCTAAGATGCAAGCAAAAATCCAAGGCATTGCAGGTGGCATTGAGCCGAGCAAGGATGGGAGCAGAAGGAAGAGTCGCTTGGCACAGAAACCACTGAGCAGAAGTCCAACAAGCACCAGAGCGACTGTGTCCACCAGCCATGGCGTGGGGACAGCCCCTGGCCCCTCTGCTGCCTCCACGGGAAACCCAGCAAGCTTCAGCCACCACAAACCCGTGCTCTCCCAGCTTGGGGTCACCCCATAAACTTCCAAGAGCTCAACATGGTGGCGACGAAAAGAAAATCAAAACCAAGAAACACACAAAAACCACATTAAAAGCAAAGCTTTCAGCCCACAAGATTGTTTTTCTTTTTGCGCTCCTTCCCAGCACAGTAGGTGTTACGGGACGAGCTTGGAGCTGGTCTTAGCAAGCTTTGAGTTGGTACAGAAATAGCACCATATGGATTAGCAGTGGACCAGAGCTGGCTTTCACAAGGCTCAATCGTTGCATGATGCTGCTTGGCGAGTCAGTGTGCAGCTCGCTCTCAGGCTGGCAGGCAGATGCTGGGGTGAGCTCTCGGGAAACCCCAGCCACAGCGCTCAGGAGCCACGGGCAGAGCAGAAAGCCAGGATACATGGAGCCTCCCCACTGACCTTCAAGTTTTCTTTAGCCCTGGAGAACTGCTTAGCATCAGCAACCAACACAAGAAGCCAAGGAAACCAGACTCCTGCTTTTGGCTTCTCGGTTGGGATCTGGAAGTGATGCACCAAATCCTGTATGGGGCAAACTGGCACAAGCCCTTGGACGCAGCAGATCCGTATCAATTTATACTCAGGGAGGAGACTCCGACTCATCGTGAGTGCTGGGATTAGGGCTAAGAAGTCTCTTCCTTTACCCCAATCTTAAAGACGTCAAGTTGAGCCTCCATTAGAAGGCAACACTTGCCAGAGGACACAGCTTGTCATCTTCCCTGAGGCCGCTTTGCAGCTACGCTGTTCCGGAGCTTTGAAGTCTCCCACTTTTTCAGCTTCGTGTATTTCTGATTGGGGATGTGCATCCAAAAAAAAAAATTCATCAGGTCCTCAACCATAGTTGCATGTTCTGGAGAGGAAGCAGGGTGGCACAGGGATCTTTCAGATGCCTTTTTTAAAAGGTCACTATCCCTCCCCGCTCAGCCCAGAGGTATGATGTATTGAAAGATGCCACTGGGCAGTTAAGATTCCCCGTTGAAGGGCTAGGGCTTCTTCCTCCTCTCCAGGTGTGCAAAACTTCAGGGTGATATTAAAACAACCCCTGAGGAGACCAGGGCAGTTACTAAGGGATGGTTATGAGGAAAGTAAGGCAACAGCCTTGCTGCCTCTTAGAAAGAAACCCTCCAGTTTCACTGTGTGGCCCCTACGTGGGCTCACTGCAGCTCAGCAACGTCTTGTTACAGAAATGTCAAATTTATTTACTTTTGTTCTCAAACTGCCTTCTGTGTCCAGCCCAAACAAGCCATCAGTCTGATTCAGGACACGGACGGACTGCGTTAGCCCATTTCTGCACTGGAGTGTGACCCCTTGCTCCCACCCTGGCCAGTGACAGCACCAACCTCACCTGCTGCCCTGCCCGCACAGCACTGGGCTCCCAGCACTCATCCTGCACCCCTGGCAGCCTGGGGAGCTGTATGAACCCAGACACTCGCCATCAGCATGACAGGCATTCCCTGCTGGTTGCTGCTTTATTTTGCATTGCTCTGTTCTCCCCTCAAGATCCAGCTGTGGCCAAGGGAAGAGCTGGCCCAGAGCAAGGCTGAGGAATGCCTCCAGCTCCTCGCTATTTTGATTTCAGCCAAGCAATGCTCTTTTCTTTACCGACCCCGAGCGCACGCTCTGCACTACGCAGCCAGAAGGGAATGACAATTGGGCCTCTCAGGACTGCAAACATAGCCAGGCTTCAGCTCGAGCAGACCTCCAGAAGGGAGTCGCAGGCTGCAGACCCTTCTGATGTGCTTTGCAGTAAGGAGGTGGATGGTTTTCTTAAGCAAGGAAAAAAAAGCACAATCCACCAGCTATCCATCCCACTGAGCCAGGCTTCCACTGAACAAGGAGTGTATTTCAGCATAACTCAGCAGCACTCTCCAAGTCAATGGAGGGGCAGATGGGGAGGTGATTCTGCTCTCCACCACATTGCTCTGGGTCATACACTGAGGGACAAGTCCCACAAGACGATTCTCTTTTCTTTTCCCACCCCATCGAACAAAAACCATAAGCTAGACAAACAAATGGCTTCAAACAAAAACACTGGTAGCACTGGAGGAAAGAGTGACTCAAACTTCACAGCCCATTTTAGATCACTAAGAACATCCAGGATGAGCCAGAGTCTTTGACCTGCCATTCTGCTTATGTTGTTTCCTTGGCTTAGCGTACAAAAGCACTGCGAGTTTCAGGAGAAGCTGCAAAAGGAAAAACCTGTAGGGAAACCTTGCCACTCTACCCCCTCCACCTGCCTTGCAGACCATAAGGTATGGACCTGGTAGGGCCAGCTCCACCTCTAACTTAAAGCTCGGCATTCCTCGCTGCTGCGCTACAAGGCTGCATGCTGCAAAGGAACTGAAATTGGAATATAAATGAATCCACTGGGACTTGTGCTGTTTTTTTTTAGTTTTTACCTGAAAACAAGGAACATCCTGCCACTCCAGTACAATGCATCATGCTAGGAAGTCTGCACAGGTTGGAGTATGTTACTTGTCTTTCCATTTTACGCCCCTTTTGTAGCAGCTTCTGGCTGGCCCATGTGAAAAAACACGCAAACATAGAAGACTAGTGGTTTTTACTTGCATAGCTGCTGTTAGTTCATGTGGATGGAGACATCTGTTTCTTGAGTACACTGACACAGATGAACTACAAAGAGGCCGTTCAGCCTATCTCCCACCGCTCTGTTGTCCTGGGAGCAACCCGTTTCTTCATTTCAAAGCATCAGCGTGTGACAGGATGTCAGACACAGGTTGCTTGAGATGCTGTCAGGATGGAGGTCTGAAAGGTCCCTCACAGGTCACATGCAGAATTAGCTCTTCCAGCATCCGTCCAGGTAGCATCCTCCCTTCTTTTTAGGATGCGAAAAGCACCGAACGGTTGGTGAGCTCAGTCCTGGGCAGTGACGGTCACTGCGCTGCCTTTGCCTGCCCTGGAGGGATGCGAGGAGGGGGGATACAAACACTCAAGTTCTGCCACCCTCTCTAGCATGGCATAGCAGCAGCGGTGTGTCGGAACAACCAGCAGAAGAGATAATGGCTTTGAGATCCTCCGTCCTCCTCCACACCTCATTGCAAGGTTTAGAAGAGAAAAAGAAAAGAAAAAAAGACAAATAAANAGTTGTAATAAAAAAAAAAAACAAAAAAAAAAAAAAGAAGAGGCATTGGGTCCTTCGGAGATGTCTGCTCCATCCCAGGGTCACAGCACTCAAGCCAAGTGGTTGAGCCTTATCGGTGTTTAAACCACACGGCTCTTCTCTCTCTTCCAGCAACTCTGCTGGATTCCACTCCTTTTCTCCAAGGTCTAATGCTGGAAGCAAAGAAGCGGGAGGGACTGGGGAAGGAGGAACAGAGTCCTTTTCACCTCTCGCCAGCAGCCCAGCCAATCTTTTGTTGCTCCTGAAGCATGCAGCTTGTGAAGAGAGCAAGGATGTGCACCAAGCCCATCGGGGCACTTCAGACTGCTCTCTCCTGGCAGGCCAACGTCCCTTTGCACTGAGCCCGCTCCTTGGGGGACAGGGAAAGGAAATAAATATGCTTGTTCAAAGAAAAAAAAAAAATATTATATTAAGAGCTTTCCCCCCCCTTTTAAATAGCATAATTGTTTCCTTTTCTCTCTGACATTGGAAAAGTATCCAGAACCCCAAAGGAACTCCACTTTTTCTTTTTTTTTTT
>VZTQ01010962.1:0-99032 GCA_013400755.1 Pelecanoides urinatrix
TAGCTAGTATCAAATGAACTGCACTATTCAGACGGATGCCTGACAGGCCCTTTATTTAAGGCTCATATTACACAAAGCATTTTGCAGTCTTCAGTGATTCCTCCCTAATCCAACCGAATTTGTTAATTCAGAAACTACCTTGTAGTCCTGGCTGACAGCGACTTGACAGAAACTACAGAGCTTATTGCGTTTTTCTGATTTCTCTGTGCTCTCTGTCACTGATTCGTTTTGCTGTACTTATCCACTCGCACATGTTAACAACCTCTAATCAACATCTAGGATCCCTTAGTGGTTGGAGGCATGGGTTTTTTCACTATGAAAAACATTTCCCGTGCAGCTGTCAGAACAGAACCCTCTTTTGTTTTGTTCTCTTCTTTTTTGGAAAATGGTACCATAGAGAGAATGATTTCACACTAGACATGTAAACTTCTCACCTGTATAAGCAATACTGATGACAAGAAAATGAAATCCAGTGTTAACAAAAGCCTTATATTTCTCTTTTTTCCAACAGACCCGTTGCTTTCTCCATGCCATCCTCTGTACATGAAACACTAATTCATCATGCCTCACCGCTACATTGAACCAGGGTATAAATACTAAGATCTGATTTGGACAGCTATTTATGCCCTTCTCATTTCAGATTTCTTCTGAGGACCCATTTCTGTAAGGATATCTACAGAAAAAGAGCTATTCTGTATGTTCTGTTTACCTTCAATTATATTTTATTGAATTAATTTAGTTCTATGAGGAAAGCTGTTCTATCACAGACCATATTGCTGCTTAACCAATAATTTAATGATTGAATGCTTCCAGATATATCTTCCCACTGATTATCATTTTTCTCCACCACCATCACTTTTGTTAGGTCAAATCCTAAAACTGTGTTTTAAAAATTACTTGGCACGAGGAGCATCTCTTAGCCAGGTTGTCAGGAGAAGTCACATTTTCAGTACAGAGCTCCACCATTCCAAATTTACAGGAGATAATATTTGAACTAAGAACATATACTCCTGATTAAATGGATTTCATCTTTTTCCTAGACCAACCATTCATAATTGCTTTACTTACGTACACACACATAGTTTTCTTTTAAAAATTAATATATATTAGTGTGCAGGGTACGGTGTGTATTGAATCAATTCTTTGTAATACAATTAAGGAAATATCTAAGTACGTAGAGCAATCTGTGTAGCTCCTTTTCTGTTTATGGAGGTTGTTCCTTTGTCTTCATAATTCTAATAGTTTATACAAACTGGCATTGGCAATATCCAGTTATTTGCTTCCTAAGGTTCTGTATTTCCTTTGTATTTCTGAAGGTCACAGGGACTCAGCCAAACCTGAAATAGTCATTTTAATTCCCAGTCTTTTCATTTCACTGCAATGTAATTGTCTTATAGATTTTTTTGTAGACTTATTTACTCTTTTTCTTTTCCTGTTGGATAAGTATACAATAACTAAACTAACTTCAATGAGGTAACTGTCACCAGTATTTAAAACTTAATGGCATTTTAAAAATTGCATAAGTAATCCAAGCATAAAAATTATTCTTTATGATACCGTTTCAGAGCAGTGGCATCAAAGCCTTATCATACAATAGCCTGTGACTCAGAAACATTAAACACAAACCATCATCACATTTTTCTTCTACCTGAGTCACATATACAATGTCCTTTTTATATTCAGATTAAAGCATCTTTAGGAGATACAAAATAGAATATTCAGCATCTTAATTTAATTTCAGTATATTACCTTCTTAGCTACCCATATGTAATTCTATAGATTTTAGAAATCAGAATTTGTCCTTGCGTATTCAGATGTAGCAATGTATCTACCTTACGTTTCCCCTCTAGGCTTTGCTAGCACAGTATTTTAAAGACAATACACTCTCAGAGAGGCCACCATCCCAAGAGGTCAAGGCACCTTTATATAAAGACACGCTTGAATTTAAGCACACATTTAAATCCAGCATAAGTCCGTGTGCTTTGCAGTAACAAGAGTCTTAAAGATAAGCATATGCCTAAATATTATGCTGAACTGGGGCTAGAAACAAGTTTATCCTCTGAAGGAGCAGAATATTGCAATACCCCAGTATAGATTAACAATGATCTGTGAGATTCATCTTTGAATATAGCAGGAAGAGGAAAGTCTCCATTAATAAAAGGAAAATCATGAATCAGCAAATGCTGGAGACTGTAATATTAAAGTGGGAAAACACTTTAACTCATCACGCTGAACCACAGGTTTCATCCTGTGCAGCATTCGGCTTTTATAAATTATAGGTTAACTGGCTGCATTCAAGAGAATGGTATGCTACCTTTAACATGATTTGCTTTTTACTACAGAGGAATGATATCAGTATTCTGGGAGAAGTCCATGATACATGTCTCTATGATATAACATTGCTAGTGTGAGATTATTAACTTATTATAATATAATTTCAATGAGAAAAACTTACTTGAAGGCATTGGCATCTCCATGGACCTTATAGTTGTCTGCACTGATTCTTGAGATAACTCTTGTGACAGCAATGAGAATACCAATATTGACCTGAAGAAGAAGAAGGAACAAGACTTGGTCAGGAAAGTAAGTACTGGCTGTGTCATAGGTGCAAACTGCCCTAGGAGTGTATTGTACAAATACAACAGAAAATAAGAACTTTGCATGTTGTGTTTATTTGACAAAAGAAGTTTCCAATTTTGGACTGGTATAGTTTGACCCTTGTCAATGGATTTCCCTTTCCCCACAGAGGGCAGCTCTTGCTTGTGCTTTCTTTCCTTCAGGAACAGTCCTTGTCTGTTTAGGGTAAGGCTGGATTGATACATTGCTTCACAGCTAAAGAAGTGCTCAGGATCCCTACTGTACAAATAGATACCCCAATAATCTACTACCAGCTGACAAATTAGACAAGAATTTCAGTGAACAGGGGCATGAGTCTGTATGCTCTTTGGTTTTGTGTTTGCACGTGCACAGACTTCAGAAAGCACCTTTCTCGCTAGACTTCACCATGTACAATTCCTGTTTCTTACCAAAGTCTGCTTGCAGTTTAAGCACAAGATTATTTTAAAACAGCAATGAGGAAAATGTGTTAAGCCTGAACTCTGCTCTTCAAAAGCCCTGCTCTTTTTGATGTCAGGCCCAGCAGAAACATCAATAAAATGAAAACTCCCACCAGAAAAGTAGGAAATCTTGAAAAGACTAACACTGAAAATCTCTAACAAAAGAGAGTTTGCTCTGGAGTCACAGGTGAGGAAAGAAGGAAATCTTTATCACTCAAAGGAAATGTGGCAAAGACTGTCGTGCTGTGCAAAGACCTTGGGTTTAAAGAAAAAAAAAAGGGAGGACAGAATGTGAAAGATGTATTTCCCCCTTCCTGTCCAAAGTTACACATCAGCTACAAAGCTGATATTTAGCATCAAGTTAAGAACAAGGGTAGAACAAAAATATCCTGAACTACAGAACAAAAAGAAAGAAAAGACTTCAAAATAGTGCTGTTGCTCAGTTAAAATCAATAATCATATTCTATTTTGAGATAAATATCTGAATTCTGAGGATGAGAGGATGAATTAAACAATGTTTAAGTTTGATGATAATGATTTCCTTGGTATTTTTTCAAATCTTCTGACCATTATTTTAATTTTAGATTTCTAAGGGCAGATCATCACCTGGTGTAAAGTAGGAGCATAGCTGTGATAGATCATTTCTGCCACGGCTTTTTAACCCATCCAAAGAATACCCCGTGGAACCTGACAGCTTTTCAATTACAAGTGTACTTGTTGTTCAGTCAGCTTTACAGAAATGAATAAGAGGTGAAACTCAATGGTCTTGGGATCATTTTCCCTATTCCTACCAAATCATATTTTGTAAATATCTTTTATAAATTCTTTAAGGTGGTAATGAGCATTTTTGAGAAGCCCACTTATATGCTAAATATGCATGTTGACCGAAGCAGCAAACGAGGAACATGAACAAGTTAAACTTTCTCTTCTCTTTCTCTCTTCTCGTTCTCCTCCAAACTCTCCAGTTTTCTACTGCGTGTCCACCAAATGATCATCATTATTACTCCAGCTTTTCACAGGAATTGCACAGAAAATTCCTCTCTGTACTCTTACCTTCTTTCCTGATACATTATCTTCCACCTGCTTTTTTAAGTGTTTTATCCAAAATATCAGTCTCCCCTTTTGACACTTCCATGTGGATGTCTCACTGACAGCTCAAGTTCACCCTGGCACAGTTGCTCCATGATCCCTTTCTCTGATGACTGCAGACAACAGCACACTCCTGCCAGCCTCACAAGCGCTTAACCTTAATGCTTTCTTACATTCCTAATTCTTTTTAGATACTCCTAGATTTTGCTCTCTGCATAGTTTTTTTAAAAATACACAGATTATGCCTAAACAATGCATATTCAAACACTCCCCCCAAAAATCCAATGAAGTAAGAAAAAAACAAAACAAAACAAAACAAAAAGACGTGTACTCATTCTTCAAATTCCAAATTTCCTACATCTTACAAAAGTCAATGAAAGTTGTGAACAATAAGCACCAACAAATGAACATTCAGAATCTTGCAAACTCTCACTCAAACTGGACATGAGCCCTAAGATCTGGTCATGAAAACAGCACAAGCAAGAGAGTCTCAACGGAGAAAAATTAGATGGTTTTCTAAGCACAAACTGTTCAGCATTTCTAGCTGAATTTTAATTTCTCTATATAAAAGAAATGAAATTGGAAATTAATTTCCTCAGTATTTTGGATGATCTAAAGTGGAAATTTAAAAAGGCCTTGAACTTCTTCTCTTGTGCAGTCAGTATGACTATATCCTTTCCAGGGTTCATTAGTAATATGTTTAAAAGATGAGAAGGAAACACTGTAATCTCACTGCTGATAAAAACCAAGATACTTGTAAAATTAGCAACAAACCATTACACTCAAGTCCCAAAGTTCTATATTTAAATTTCCTGAACCACTTAAAAATTTTAATTAGGTATTTTGAGAAATTAGGGTAATCTCATCCAGCCTAAATAAACAGATTAGCTATAAATGTCTTCCTTTGCTAATATTTCAGTAAGTAAAGCACAGAGATATCTCCTGTAATGAGAATGCCCCTGTAATGGGAAGGATAAATACAGCCACTGAATTGTTCCTCCAGTGATTTTTTTGGCATCTCATGTAAATACTTCGCCAATGATTTGAACAGCAGAATGCTTAGTTGATGAAACACTCATTATGCTTTAACCTATATCAGAGTGTTCAAACCAGAAGAATAAACATTTAGATAAGGGAACTGTATATAATTCCTATTTTCCACTTTTCTGAAAGGCCAGATTACCTGACAGTTGCAGTTATTTTGCCTTAAAATTACAAAGAAACTTAGAATATTTTTGCTTGCAGGTACTGGCCACACTCTACTTTTCAAAAAAATACAGCTAGTAACATTAGCGCTTGTTTCCTAACTCACAGGACTCCTTTCAAGGCAGCTTGTCCAACCCCAGGCACTCGCAAGTCTCTGCGAAATCTGCAGGAGCTGCCAGTTCCCATTATTGTAGGCTTGATCCAAAGCCCACCAGAGCCCATGGAAAGATCCCAATGACATCAGGGAGCTCTGGCTCACTCTAGTGACAACTTCATCTGACTAAAAACTGTCAGATCAGGAAGAGAGTTAAATGAGTAAAAAAGACCTCTTCCAATGTCTTTTCTCATCAAAAAGTTGTCAGACCAGATACAGCGAGACAAATTCTTTCCCTCACTTAGGTTTTTTTGCAGGGCTTTCACCTAGATTTCCTCCAAGCCTCATGAGATTTTTGTTTCTTCTTTAGTGCAGCGCAGAAATCCCATGTGTAAAATCCTCTGATGTGGTGTGTTGCATCCTAGCCAAGAAAAGGCTTGGCAGCACAAAGGAACTCAAAAAAAAAAAAAAAAGGATAAAACATATTGCCTTAATTAAATCCATTGACCAGCTTTCCTCTAAAACCACAAACTATTTTAGGCTCCACTTCAGTTTCGGGCAATGGTACAGGGAGTTATAACTGACTCTTCCAATCTGAGATTTAACATTCTCTCTCATGGTGTGAGTTAATTTGATCCTTATCATGACATCATTAGTAGCACACCAACGCTGCAAATTGTTGCAGTTGCAGCCCATTGCTAGGTCACATCAGAAATCATTACTGGGTATTTCCAAACACAGCTAGTCGATTAAATTAGATCGATGTTGAAATCTGGGAGAATTATTTTGGAAAGCCTGATTCCACTCTTAGCTATCCCAGGGCAGCTACAGATGGAATAGACTAAATTCAGTTATTTTAGACTTCTGTGTACATGACTTCATATTAATGCATGTAGTATCATGCCAGTCAGAGCTGAGTATCAGAGCAAAACTTTAAGGCTGGAAAAGAAATACACAAGAAAAGAAATAATAAATAAAAGGTATAACAGATCCCTGACTTCTACGCTTTCCTAATATTAATCTTAACTTTTAATTTCTTACAATCTGTCCCCTTGTTCAAAAAAATGTTGCACGCTTTCCTGTTAACTAAGAAGAAATTTAATTTTAAAATAATGAAGGAATTTCATTTTGAAATAGTAAAAATGCTCATAACTGAGTGCTAATAAGAGAAAATGAGAAGCTTCACAGCTGTGGTCTGTTCATTTGTGCTCTAATCCACCACAGCACTTAGGGTTGTGCTTGATTTCAATGACTATGAGGAATCCTAGTGTTTCAGGGCCTTTAAACACTATGGGTCCAATTCTGTCACCTTTTCCCATGACAAATTACGTCTAATAAGGGACACAAATTGTCACTTTTCAATCCCACAAAAGTGGGCCTACCTGCAGAGTGAGATACTATTCAACATATGAAAATGATCCTAATTCTGCACTGGTACATAAAGGTATGAATAAATACGATGAGGCAACAGAAATAAATTGTGTATGGTCAGCAGGTATAAGGGAGGGAATTTTTTTTATATATAGAATACTTATAAGCAAGTACCAACTGAAGACCGTGATGGCAATCTCAGCCTGGCACCCAAGTTCCACGGAGTCCCATCTGAAAGCTGATGTCCCCACAGCACAGAACTGTTAGAAATATGCTAATGAACATCATTTAGCTCCATAAAAGTGCTGTTTATCAGAAAGACTTGTAAAAAACCACCAGGAAAATAATGACTTAGAGGGAAAACAATGGAAAGGACTTGCCACTACAGCCCAGTATCTCCCCCCCACTGGATTGTTCACTGTCTGCAGCACACCCACTGCTCTGTGTACACAGATGCTTTCCACAGAATTTCCTTAATTCTGCCATATCTATGGAAACACACCAAGGCAGCAGATGGTTGATAACAAACAAAGCCTTCTGCCAGAAGTTTTAATGTCTTGTTCCAAAAATTCAGGTGCTTTGTCAAGTTTTTTTTCCTTTGAAAACATGTCCCAGGCCCACTTTGGCTGAGATTAGTTTGGTTTTCAAATTAATTGCAACAATTTTTTTGTGAGGCTGCCTGAAGAGGATGCAAGAGAGGCTTGAGTGTTGTGGTTTGGGGGTGGGGGAGAATGATCTTTAAACCTTAAGATGCAGGTAGAAGCCAAAAGACCTACACATAGAAGCAACTATTTCTTTCATCACATCCCTTGACTCAAACCCCAAAGAAAAAGCACTTTGGGTAGGGGAATCCATATAGTGCTGGGAGGTTCTGTGAATTACTCCCCAGAAAAGTATGTGTGAGTATTTTTTCCCAGTCACACTCCCACCACATCATTCTGTTTTAAGGCTCCGTGATGTCTATATTGCCTGTGAGGCTGTGGCAGGACAAAAGTAGACTGTGTCTGCCTAGTCTCTAGAGAGTGGGAGTTGAAAAGAGCAGTCTCCCTGTTTTCTTCACAGCATAATCCTTTTTCTTGGCAGAGAGAAACTGGATGGAAGTAGTCAAAAACTGCTTTTTGAGATGTATTTTCAGAGCTAAACACTAATTCATGCAACTAGTGGCTAATTCGTTATTTACAGGCACACATGCACACACAAAATAGCGTTTAGCCTTGTTATTTCCCTATGGGCACTAACACATTTTTCAGCTAGCATATTCAATGCCCAGAGAGAATAATTTGTCAGCTAGCTTGCTGCTATTTTGGGCAGAGCTGGCTTTAGATTATTTAACAAATTGCTCTACGTGGATCAACCTTGTGAGCTCATTTTTAGTCTTTCTCAAAATATTTGTATCCCTACAGGAATATAACTTGAGCTGCACGAATATTACATATCATAAGTGAGAGCCAGGCACTTAAACCCTTACTTTCCTTGGCAAGCAGCTACGCATGCATTGTTGAAGGCTGCGCTCACGCAGGTGAGTAAGCACTTCACTATCTGGCATGTTTTGATAAATATCTTTGGACAGCAGCTGGGAAAGATTTGATTTTACTGGTTGCATCTCATTTCCTCCTTTGCTGCTGAACAATGGCCAGAAAGCAAGCACTAATGTGCGAAGGAGACATTTAAATATTAGATTATTTTAACTGCTCTCCAATCATCAGTATCTACATATCTTTGAATGTAAACTCACATACAGAAGGCCTGAGGTACAGGCCAACAAGAAATTAAGTTTCTTGGAACAAAGTCTAGAGCTGTTTAGCCAGCTCTAATCCAGTGATCAACATTTCTTATTTACATGTATACGCTTTCACTTCGGTAAAAGAAATTCTGCCTTTCCTGCACAGGGACTTTCCAGTGTTGTCATTAATAATTTGATTAAAATGCTAACGTGAGGCAATTTCTGCCACATCAATATAGCAACTATTTTCATTGTTTTCTTAATATATGTTTACATAGCCTAGTTTTTCAGAGGCTCTATCTTGGGTGGAAGGTGCTGGATTAGGCTGGGCTGGGCTGCCTATAAGAGGTGCTGATTTCCCTGTCTCCCAGGCAAATATCAGGATGTCCACTCAACTGGGGTGTAAAATTGGCTGTGATGGAAAAGGTCAGCCAAGGAGCCACCTTCTGCTTGCCAAATAGTTATAGAGATGTGATAGTTATAGAGATATGCAATGGTAAATGCTAGTTCTACAATGTATAGCTCTCTTTCCTCCCTTTGGCTTGTGAGCAGGATTTGTGGGTTTTTTCTGTGTGATGAAATTTGGGGAAGTTTCTTTGTGCTTTCCATGGAAATCTTAGCTTTCTTAGGGAATTACAAGGTATAGTCAGTGCTTTCTTTTGATGTTCCGCCATGCAAGCAGTCAGGATCTTATTTTACCTGACCCTCCTTAAACACCATAGCAGGCAGACTCTGGCCTAGATTTGGGCTCATGCCTTTAAAATCTAAGTAAAGCTTTAAAGACAACTTGATTTCACTAATCAGTGAGTCTATTCCATGTTCATAGTGTCACTGACGTTATAACCTGCAGCAATAATCGTAGATAACCTGATCAATTAAAGTATTGGAAACAGTGCTGAAGAGGAATAACCTCCCACTTAATCCCTGCAAACACCCCTGACTCTTTAAGTAATCACAGTGATTAAGCTACAACTCACTGTAATTTAATGTGTGGGCATAATTAAACTGCTGCAGAGCATTCATGTATCAGCATCAGAGCCACGAACCCGCACTCTCCCCTGGAAAGTTGATGTTCATTGTAGCTGGCAGAGGTGTCTGCGGCAGCCACCCGAACCCCGGCAAACTCGCCTTAATAGCCCTGCCTTGATCAGCCAGACAAACTGCCATACCCGACATCGAATTCCAAAACCAGAGGAATAGCACAAATTCCTCATCACTATGAAAAGGCAGGTGCAGCTTGTTACCTTCCCCAGAACACACCCAAGGGGTGACAGTTCATGCCGTTGTTTCAACCCACTCCTGCTAGCTGCTGACTGCTCGCAAACACTGCCGAAGATCATCTTCATGGAGGGCACTCGGCTTTACTGGGAAAAGTGAGCTCTCTACAAGCAAAAGCTTCAAATACCAGTGGGGTGGAATCAGCCTTTCAACTTTTACTGGTGTGTATGAAACACAAACCACAGACCTTGTTCTTTTGGGGGATCTTTCTGAGAATTATTAAAACTCCCAAGATTACTCGGTTCTACACAGTTATTAATGGCCCGAACAGGGCTGTTTCGGAAGAGGGCTGTGCCAGTATTTTAGATCACATTTTTGTCTTGGAAGAGTGAAATTAACGGTGTGAGAATTAATACGCATAAACTAATACACAACCGTGTAAAACACAAAACTTGGAGGAGGGAAAAAATAAGTCTGGATCATTCATCTTTGTCGTTCGATCAGTGTCAGTGGCCTGGCCCAAGGACTGACATCAGACCTTCAGCTATGCCGGCTCTGTGGCTGACACAGATGTGCCACAGGGAAACAGGGGCCGCCGTGGGTTTACCTACCAGAATTACAAACAACGCTGGTGCCACAAAAGCCCAGATTGCTCCGTTCTCTAGTGAAAGCCAGCAGCTGCGGAGAAAAATCAGAATGATTTTAGATGAAACACACAGTCATTTAATTAATAATGTTCTTAATTAAAAAAGAGGCTAAAAGAGAGTGCAAAAAGACTGATGAATTTTAAAAGCAAGAGACATGATAGAGCATCAATAAGAAGCTCCTTTTCCCCTCGCACTTGGGGAATCTGAGGCAGGATCTCATTTTGATTTGTATCTTGCAGAGAGTCAGTGACAGCTATCTGCCCCAGCACGCCTTCAAATAGCATTAGGGGCGGAAAGATGGGAAGAAAGGAAAGGTTTTATTTGCTATTTGTTGTTCATGTATCCTGTATCACAGGCACTCATTTCAGTGCTGTGAGCACTGTCATTGTAGCAGGAGACAAATTGGAGCCCTCCCTGCCTTGCCTGGCTGGTGGTGAGGAAGAGGCTGGGAAACATGCTGTCTGCTTTACATGTCTTTCCCATGGCAGTTTACCACGCAGAAAAAATAACCCTTGCTCCAAATCTTTTGCTTACGTTATGGTAGGATTGAATCCTATGGTTTTTTTTTTCAGATAAATTTGCGCTTTTTTTTCCCCCAAATTAGAAAGGAACTTAATTTTTAAAAATTTTAACAATATCTATAGATCTTCAATATTTAGCTGCAGTTTTCTTCAAAAGATTAAATACCTTTAATCAAAGATTCTTCTCATCTTGTTAGAAATGTTTCATCCTGCACTTTACTCTCTGCGTGCGGTAAGCCCGGAGCCCACTGTAGGAGGCCTTATGCCTCTGCAGCAAAAGGGAAAAACAGGCAAAACATCTCAGGAGCTTTTTGTGCATCATCTCAGCAGTGAAAAGCTGAGGCTTCGAGGGCTAAGAATATGCCTATACAACAGTCGTGCTTTTGCAGGCTCTCTCCCCTACTCCTCAGCAGGATCGTGCAGAACTACGTCCCTGTTAACAGATCTATGAGTTTTTCTCCCCATCAGACTTTTCATCCTTATTGCACCTGCAGTGAAGACATTTTCCTACTCACTTGCCGCTTTCTCCATAGCTGTCTAGGGATGACGTTGTAGAAATTACACAAATCACCAGTGGGCAGCCTGCAAAAAGGCAAAGTCGGTGGCAACATCAGTAACAAAAGCACATCTTCCAGTAAACCCTGCAAGTTCAGCTAAATTTCATATGGGGAATAGAACAGCTCATAGAATAGAATTAAGTCTAACTTGACATGCTCCTGCAGCTGTGTAATACGACGTGTTTTAATCAATTAATGTCAGACAAACAAAATGACTTTTCAATAAAGTGCTAGTTTAACAGTTAAACTGAATTAGTGCTAATTTCATTGAGATTCATAGTCCTTTTTCAGCCTGGTTTTTGTTTATCTAATTTCTGCCTCTTGCTATTCAAGCAGTGATATCCTGTGGAGCAATATCAGGCTTATTTTAACCACTTTTCCCCAGGTAAGTGCACCTTGTTCAAGAGTTCAAAACAATCTGGAAAACAAAGTAGAGTTTCTTACAGCGGTGCATGACTAGCAGGTGAGAGGACACAAATGGCAACATTTAGTTCCCTAGAGCATCACGCACAACAGCGAGAGACAGTTATGAAGAGACAGAAGCAAATTAAGATCACACTCAGATGCCCAACCAAGACTTATTTTAACATAAATATGTAACAGCTCCACAAGATTTCTTTGTTTTAAGTAGACTGTGTTTCCAGATGGGTTTTGACAGTTCCAGTGTGCTGCATCCTGGGAGGTGGAGGAATGCTTTACGGGATTACGCAGGAATTATACGACGGCAGACAATC
The DNA here is from genome assembly GCA_013400755.1 of Pelecanoides urinatrix. Lineage (NCBI taxonomy): Eukaryota > Metazoa > Chordata > Aves > Procellariiformes > Procellariidae > Pelecanoides > Pelecanoides urinatrix. Next base: position 12,217 of record VZTQ01010962.1, read on the forward strand.
ATGGTCCTGCTGTCGGGGGGAGCGGCATGTCTCTGGCCCTCAGCACTGTGATACCCTGTTGTGCCACTTTAGCACAGCTTTCCAGGCCAGGAGCTGGAGAGGAAGCGAGGTTTTTCTTACCAACAGTTCTAAATATAGTAAAACCTCATCCCTTTAAATATTAAATGATTGTCTGTTAATTCCTGTATGATTTAATGAAACGGGAAGGTTTGGGTTTTTATCATCTTATAGAATTTAATAACCACATCCCAGACAGAGTATTATACACGATAAACTAAAGTTTCAATTTTCTTTTTAATTCTTCAGGTTTTCTGCATGAGGCTTTTACAAAATTCCTGACACGCAATTTCTGCTTAATCTTACCAATATCATCCTCACAAAATTCTGTAAAGTTTTCCTGTACTGGCAGAACTACAATTTTTGGAAGAAGTATTTTCATTCTTTAATGATTGTGGTTAGAAGCACCTTGTATTTATAAAATAAGATACTCAGTAGTTAAGAAGCAGCATCTACAGGCATTGTTTAGTCTTAGACTTTGAAATCCGTTCTGCATGATGGAGTTCAATATCCCATGAACCTGATTCTGCTCTCTCATACTTGTCCAAATCAGCAATAACCTCTTAGAAGCAATATTTGTGTAAGACCTAAGCAAAGGCAAAATTTTAGTTTACTACCATATTTGTCTCTTTAAGAAAGGAAATTCCTACACACATTTGAACAAAATCAAGAATAATTATATTCAACAGAGCAATTAGGTACAGACATGAGCCTATCTGCTGAAACTCGGTCTGCCATGGGTACGTGAGCTACCTGGACTAAAGGTCCCACAGGTATGTCTACACATTCCCAATCTCATCTTCAGTTGCTGAGTAGACGTTGTTGATTGGCACTGTTTGTCTTCTGATGCAAGTTATCTTCCCATGGCAGGGACTTTGTCACAGAAGCAAAAATACCTGTGCCCAACAAACTCTCCTTTATACTTCTAGTCTGCCTTTTTTTTTCCAAGTCAAATGCGGGATATTCAAAGGATTTAGCATGACTCTTTATCAATTTTAAATGGCAGTGAAGAAGAAAATTAAATACAGAGTTCCGTTGGAAGATAATAAAACTTACGCAGATGAAACATAGAGCAGTCATCTGCATAAAAAGAGCTGTTAAGTCAGTGAGAATAAACTGGTCTGCAGCCTATAGTGCCGTGTTTGCCTTTTCTTTGCATTAACAAGATATTAAATAGATAATGGCAATGGAGGCAGAATCAAGGTTTTGTTACAGTGAAATTAGAGTATTTTTCCTTTAAGAAACAACCATTCAATAAATTCCATAAAGGTTGGAAAAAATATATTTATCCTAAGGGGATTGTAAGATTTGATCTGGACTGAAGAATTCATATGAATTATATATTATACACAAAAATAAGTGTGTTTGCTTAATCTTTTGTCAGTAATAATTAGATAAAAGCTGTGAAGTTTAGCCTACACCCATAATAGGTAATGTAAATGTTGTGCTGGCACTGGTTATTATCCATGAAAGAATTATGGTTATGGTTTTTTACTGTATCTGAATGCTTTCTCAGTTAGCAGATGCTACAAATAAGCTCACCAACCCTACTCCAAATGCCAAATTTGTGATGCAACAGACCATGCTTTCCAGAGCACAGTATCAGATGAAAATGTTCTAGCACACCTTTCTGGCAGCTGATCTATGGCATTGGTGGCATCTGTGTCTCCGTAGTCCTAGAGCCATAGAGCATCACATTCAACTGGGGTAAATGAACCCACATGGAGCCGTGTGCTGCTGCAGCTCAAGTTCTCTGGGTCCCCAAGCCGGCTAATGTAAAGCTACCTCCCAAACTTGGCATCAAAATACAGCCTGCAGAGCAGGCATAAACTCCTAATGCCTGGCAAAGGAAGCTCAATAACACAATCCTTGCTCAGACAAAATTCTCCCTGAATTCAGCTCAAATACAGTCACTAGGGTGAAGACTAAAACGAATGTCAGCTAGCTCCTTTTCCTCAGCATTAAACTTCACATCTAATCTATTTGCTTTGTGTTTCTGAGGCACTAATGATAAATAAAATGGAAAATGCCTGTAAACCTGTATGCTGTATGTTGAAAGCTTCTGTGTCTTCTATACATAGCAAAAACACATACAGGCTATAGAAACTCTGTGGCAGACAATTCAAAGCAATTTTAGGATATTAATTCTCAAAAGGCTAAATATGTCATTTATTGAGAAAGATGAAGCATTAGACAGAAATGAAAGTATATTTCCTTCCAAGACTGAAAAGATCTACTTAGTACTTGATGAGGAAAAGTATATTCTCCCACTTGTTTTGTAGAAGTTAATTTTCTATGATTTTCTTTTTCTTCTGCTGTGTTACACCATATCTACCCAGAAGTCTGGGACTACACCAAGCAACAGCAAATAAACAAATTTAGGTCTTTTGGCAGCTCAGAACAAAATCTTCATTCTAAGGCAGTCTCTAAAGGAAAGGAAATTGCCTGAAATAGGAAACCATGTTAAGGCCAAGGTACCACAGCAAAATCTCCAGTATCACAAACTGTATCATCAGCGTCCTACAAATGGGTGGGTGGGAAAAGTTTTGCTACAATAATCTGTGTGTGTTATGCTGAATCACCAAGGCAACAAAGTATTTTTTTCCCCCAATCAATCTCAAGGTTGCTTTAAAGATAGGATATTTTCACCTTCCTCAAATTGCGCTTCTTTTGAATTCCTGATAACTGCAGTCTTTGAGGTAATTTTAGCACCCTTGGGACTAAAGATAATACACAGGAACCTCAATCAACCCTGCACATTTGGTATCCTGTCTCTCTGATTACTGTTGAATTCATTTTACAGGAGTAATAATCTCTCAGAAATCTCAATAGATGTTACGAGATCGGTGATACTCAGTGTAGAGTTCCTTGTCCCTATCTCATCTCATTGCCTCAAGTTTCCATTTGTCATTAATACAGACTTTGCAAACTTTTACACATGTACCTAGCCCAGTTTTGCTGCTTAAGTAAGAGTGATGGGTCTGGGTTTTTAAATTGAGGACTGGGATTTGTCATTATTCTAGCAACTATGAGTTTGCAAAAGTCAAATGCATTCACACTTCAATTAAAAGCAAAGAACAAAGAAATGAACTATCTGTTTTGACTAACATGAGATGAGACATCCTTGTCTTCAACTTCTTTCAACCATCTTTGGTAGGTATAATAATAAGCTAAGCCAAAGTGTAAAAAAATGGCTATTTTTATTAGATACTGGAGAATGTATATCTATTATGATCTCCAGAAAGGCACAAGAATGCTTGACTTTCTTTCGACAGTTGCATTCAGTGCAAACTTAGCCTCATTTTAAGAGCCAAACAAAATAATTTTAGGACAAAACCTTTTTAGCCTCTTTCCCAGCCTTGCAAGACTTCTATTTAGATGTGGGAATTTTATGGAATACATATAACTTCTCTCTCTTGTACTTTCATCAAGTTCATGAAGGAGCAACCCAAACTCTATCCCGTTGAACATGAGCACACACTGCTGCTGAAGGCAGTACTGATGCTTGATCTCTAACTACACATTTCTATTCATATTCAGTGCCAATATGCTAACAACAGAGAAAGTTGGGAACTGACAAACCTGGGTGTCCTTTTAAGCATTTAAGTAGCAAACACTGCAATGTGGATTTTCTCTCTAAAAACATCATTATTCAGCAACATCTATTACCAACTAAATGAACATTAGAGTTACATACCAGGCAGTGAGTTGCAATGCTGTTGACTGAATGAAGGTTTTCCTGATACTTACCAAGAGATAAATAATTTGGAATGCAGTTGCCTAGCTAAATTACTTCAGGCATGTTTAGACACACTTGCAGCAATGACGTAATGTCAGATATGATTAAGGAAATTTAATATTTAATTGAAATGTAAATACTTTGGGCTGTACAGAAAAAATAAAGCAATACAAACTACTTTCCCAGCAACACGGTCGATTTACTGTATTTCAGAAAACATTTTTTCTTCCAAGTCATTGTAGGAATAATAATTGAAATGTGCTTTCCAAAATTAAAATCTTGTCAAACAAAAGCTTTTGAAAGGTTTACACAAAGAAATGTATTACTGTTATATGGATGATGTCTTCCACTATCTGCCTCCAGAAGTGCTTTTGCTACATTTAAGAAACAGAGCTTGCCACCGGGTTTCTTACACAATCCTTGCCAAGAAGAGCATTGCTAGAAGAATTGATATAGAAATGTCTACTAATAGTGCCTCCTGTATTTTGCTATGTACATCTACTTTGATGACAAATACCTACTGTTGGGCCTGAGGGATTATCATCCAAAGCATTACTCAAAATACCACCGAAGAGACTTTTTAGTAACCACATTTAACATCCCATTGGGTCATGTACCAATAGGCTATGAACTCATTGTGCTAATTACTACTAATTGAGTGGTAGCAATCATATTGCAATGAAATGAGGCAAAATGCAACATTTAGTACTAGTCATATTGCAGTCAGACGCTGTGTTTATCCTTGTGTCTTCTAAATCACTTTGTAGATCACTGCCATTTTACAATAAATAAACCTTACACAAAATGCCAGAGAAAAAGGGTAAAAGTGGATTGCGGCCCATATAAATCATTAATTTATTTTCATAAGGTAATTAATGATTGATCGTAAATTGAGTTAATCAAAGCATCTGCTATAAGCAAATACCCCAGTGAATTAAATGCCAGTTCTTATTATTTTATTAACTGTTGTGGCTTTTAACATAATATTTCTGAAGGAGAAAGAGTTCTCAAGGGCTTACGAGAACATTCTCTTTGGTTTGATCTGCTTGGATTTGTATTAAAAAAATCAACAAGAAACCTCTCTTAACATCAGCACGTTTCTCTACATTTAGCACTGAATCTAGAACAATCTACAAATCTCCAATGTCTTCAACCCTCAGCCTCTCTAGGTTCTCTTACTTTTGGGTCTATGTGCATGAAAAAGATTAATTACTCCACTTCGCCGGTTTTGAGTAGTGGTTTTGGAAAAAAAAAAAAAGGAAATATTTTACACAACTCTACTAAAAACTCAGCAAAACAGCTTTTAAATCTTTTTAGCAACCAAAGCTTTAAGGTGCATACTTGTTGGCATGTTGGCCATTCCTGAAGAGAAAAAAAACTATCTTAAAGCAATCAGGATAAGGACACTTGTATGTGATACTCTTGAACCTTTCACAGAGAAACAATGCGGGCAAAGAAAAAATTTCTAACTAATCAAACTGCAGTTTGTCCCCTCAATCTAGCAGATATCATGTTCACCAGAGGACTGTATCAAATGCCCCTTAGACAGAACTGCTAAGGAGATTTTAAATGAAAGAGGAATGATGTACAGAATAAAAACGCCATATTAAAAAAATGACAAGTAGGCAGATGTTGAAATATATATAAGTGAACCGCATTACTATCACACAGATCTGCATGTATTATTGGTATAATTGGTTTTCATTCAGATTCCAAATGAATTTGTGGAGGGAAAGATAATGTGTGTTTTAACATATTTTGAATTTATCTGTAATTACACAGATATTCCTTTGCTATCTTTTTACATCTCTCCTTTTGACTCAATGTATGAGGTTTTCTTCTTCTTCTAAATGTGGAGGTTTGTCAAGCATCATTGCTGTACTTCCAGGACAGAGGAAGCAAGCTAGCTTTCATCTGCTGTGAAGAGTCTGGAACAAAATATTCAGTTTCGATTCCTCAATAGGCACACAGGTTATACTTTCATTACTGCATACAAAAAGCTGTGAATTGTTATCTGTGAGATTCTTGTGTCATAGGATTACTTTTTTATTCTTAATAATAATATTGAAGTCCTGCGCAGACTTTTTCATCTAAGGATTTCAAGGCATAAAACATCAACTAATGAAGTCTTGTGATACTCCTGTGCTACTGCGCCAATTTTTTATGTATGGATTGCAGAATACAGATAGAATAAGCCAGTATTGTGAGTTAGAACCAAAAAAAGAACATACCAGTGCAGTGAGACCTCCCTCCCACACTCCTGCTATTGATTTGGTAATTAAGGATCTGGAGTTCAATGCAATGGAATTAGGTTTAGGGACTACACATTTTAAAGTCTGATTACAGTCAGAAAAATTATGCATTTTCTTATCCAACAGACCTACTCTCAGTAAGGCAAATTATGATCACAAGATGACAATTTTACATATGCTTCAGAATATAATCTTGTCCTACAGTGAGGAGACTTAAAGCAAGCAGCTACTAAATGCTTACCCCATCCAATTCCGTAATAATATAAGTGCTTGCTCTCTTCTGACCCAAATACTTTGATCACCATACTGTAAAGATGAAATCCTTCCACCAGCATCCATGCAAAAGCACTCAGGAAGAAAAAATGAAGGAGAATGGCCAAGATCTTGCAAGGCACCTACATGGAGAACAAAAATTAATACATTACTACTTCGTAATGCAGTCAACATTGGTTTTCCAATTTTTTTTTTTTTAATTTCTGTATACATTTACACACTAAATGCTAAAAGAGTAAAACAGTCTTAAAAACTAAGCACTAGAGAATTTAATTTTTCTACAGCATTTTCAGACATCTTCAGAGTAACAAATCCTCTTACCTTTTAATAAAAAACAAAAAATATTGCCAAATGTGATGTGGAAATCCAAACTGATTATTTATTTATAGTAGTAGAAGCAATACACCTACAAAAGTCTACAAAATATTTAAGAATTCAAAACTGAAGGGTCGACATCCTGTTGGTGAACCTGTAGTAAATACAGGAGAGTCAAAGAAGTGCAGGTACAGGCATTGTCCTGTACCATCCTCCCTGTGACGGTAGAAAAACCAGCCATAGTTCATGCCTCATTTTCTACGAAGAACTGGTAGAAAGTCAGTGGATCAGTTAAGCTTGAGCAAAACATGGAAATTTTAAAATAAGGTGGCATGTTGAACCTCCTCTTTAGTTACACTTCGCCACGTGGCTTTCCTACTTTGCTGTTCTAAATATTAAAAATAGGACAGCACACAAATTAAATCACATTGTATTCCAGTGTCTGCCTGTCCTGGTTAGAAATTCTGTGAATGTCTCATATATGCTCCTCCATCAGCAATACTAATACAGACATTTCAAAAAATTATAGCAAGCCATCATTGGCTCTTGAGTCCTAATCGCTCTATGGTGGGCATCTAGTTTACCCACCTGTTTGAATTCTCAATTTCCCATAGTTTGAAATATGTACCAGCTATATATGAAGTCATATTTGACAAGAACACATCTAGTGATTAAGGCAAAGACCTGCAAGTCATCTCTGTAGGGTGTTTACAGACAATTCAAACACTCCTTGATAGTCTTTTATTTGCTATGTGCCATCAAGATTCTGGAAATAGGAGCTAATATGAAAGTTTAAGCAACAGCAAAATACCATCTAGAAAGTGAGCCCATGTGGTGTAAACTGGACTATCTATTTCAATTTAAACTATAACATGTTTTGAAGTGAAACAAATGCTGCCCCAAAAGAAAGGAATGCCATGTCTAAGGCAATGCAGCAAGAAGTAAAAACATCCTCTTGAGTCCTGTTTACACCCACCTCAGTGCCACGGCCCACTGTGGGCTACAGGAAATGTAGTCTGGGCTTAAGACCTGGCTTTTCCTTAAGTTGCTCCTCAAAGAGATCTTTACATTTTTCTCTAAGTCTCCTATCAGCCTACCTTATGAAAACAGGAAAACCTAATCCTTTCTTCTTCCCCACTCCTCACATATTTGCACAGCACATTCTCCTTTCCCCACTAATTGCTTTTCGAGGGTGTCTCACCACAAGTGGTTTCGCTCATCATACAGTAATTGAACAGATGTGACTGCCAATGATCTTACCACAAGATAACGTTCTTTGGTTTGCTTTCAGTTAATGCACATTTTAAACACACTTTTGGAACGAGTCCCAGCTATATCTCAGTTTTGCATTTTGTAGCATACTGATGATGGTCATTCTGCTCTAGCTGTAACATCCCTTCTGTGACACCTACAGAATTTCAGAGGGGTTGCTTGCATGCAGTCCGTGTAAATGGGAAGACTTTTTTTCTTCTTTTTCTTCAAGGTTTCCTTTCCTCACCTGGACAAGTCACAGTAAGGTATCCAGGCAGGTGGAGTCTGTGTGCTGAGGAAGCATTACCACTAGGAACCAGTTTGTTGCCACAGTGGTCTTCAGATGTTAGTCATTAGTTCCCTTTGTTGCATTAGCTTAGCTGCCCTGGACTGGCATTTTATTCTTTTTGTTGATGGTTCGTGATTTTGTACACTAATGAAAATTAAAATGTTGGGACTTGATAGCATAATGAAAAGCTTTCCCGAACCTTATCACTTCTACTCAGCTGGTTCTGTGCTAGTGCAAGGATATTCTAATGCAATCTACTGTGACTACATGTATTAAAAAGCAATAACTTTGGGTTTAATTCATGTAAGTGAGATCTGTAAGTGTTTTAGTATTTCACAATATAACATATTGACATATAACTAAACCAGATTTGCTTATTGACAAAGACTGTAAAAACCTTTCCAGCTGATTTTATCATAAGGCTATGAAATCCATTTAAATGCCTTTTGATTTCTACCAGATTAATCCACTAAAATAAAAATGCAACATAAAGCTGACTTACAACCTAGTTCTGTCAAATGGATACTTTCCAATTTTTGAGTAGCCAAACGATATGAATCACAAAACAGCAGAAGAATAAAACATAGTGAAGTAGCAGGAGGCTGGTCTGTATATAATTTTATATAATACCGAGTTGCAGATTTTTACATAAAATCCATAGCAAAGTTGTTACTCATTCTGTACTTGTGTCTTAATTATTACTTTGAAGATACTCTTAAATGACAGAATTGCCTTCTTGAAAAAGCCATTGAAAAGCTGAGACTTTATATATTAAAAACAAGCAGGTGTCCCTTGCTGTATCATATAATACACTCTACTTTTGGTAGAATACCTGTAAAAAGAATACCTGTAAAAAGATAGATCTCATTATTGTTACTCTTACAGTTGACTACTTGTGAGTCTGTGGAAATAGAAAAGTCAGTCCAGCCAGCAGCAAGGCCTATCACGTTATAGCTGTTGAGAAAGTAAAGCAGACTCTCAGAAAGGCCTCTCAGAAAATAAGTCATTTGTTTACTGAGGGCAGTCTTAAAACAGATAGGTAAATTTGCATACATTTTCTAAATTCAGCTTATAATAGCATTTTCAATTTAAGTGTCAATCTTACTGCATTATACAGAACCCTCTGAAAATGTCCTTCCTGCAATATATATGCTGCTTTGATACACAGTCTGGAATTTCTGCAGATACATATATAATTAAAAAAAAGTAGCTCATTTCATCTCTGTATTTGAAAGTGTTTTAAGCAACGCCATGCAGGAGTACTGAGTGACAAACGGCTCAATACACTGATGCAGAACCGCAGATAGTAGACACATTAAATTTTCCAGTTGTGCTGGAAAAACACAGTGCTGCCTAACACACTGTCCTTCAATTTTCATTTTCCTATGTCTGAATAATACTTCACTTTCTCCCACGAACACGCTCAGGTCTTTGGAAGGCTTTAGTAGCCTAAAGATGGTTAATTATTTTTAAATGCACACTGCTGTTTGGGATTCTGGTAAAAAAAACATTGCTCTCTAGTCTATAGCAGAGAGCAAGAAACTAAGACAGCAAACCTCTCCGAACAAACAAATCCATCTACTGCTGAAAGTCTAAGGGAAGTCATTAGACTGGCCTGCAGATAGCAAAGATATCTTAGGGACTTGGCAGTACAGGAAGAAAATGCTGTGTGTGAAGTTATTTGCTTTCTCTAGAAGAAAGATATCCTGGTTTCAGGAATAACTGCCTTCCTGGAATATGCCATGATCATTTAGGACTACTGTTTTAGCACTACTGACATTAGGTATCAAGGACCAGCTTTTTAAAAAAAAAGAAAAGTTCTTGGATGTATCAGAAAGATTAAAGTTGTATTCATGGAAGTAGAGTTTTCTGGTTAAAAATTACTCCTACTCTACAAAAGGAAAATTGCTACAGTATAAATTGTAAATGATTAAATAATACAGCTGGAATTACCAGGGGAATCCTGTACATTACATCTGGAATCAAAAACTAAATATCCCTAGAGACGGAGATAAGAAAAGGATGGAGACTCTAAAGGCAGTCACGCAAGACAGTGATGCCAGCTCGTGGCCTGTTTCTGTGATGCCATTCCCCACTGCACTGTATTTCCTCAAGCAAACTGGCACTTGTCCTTTCGAGCAAGGGCACTTATAAACTGTTTAACAATAGATACACCCATCTTTGGCAGAAGCAGAAGCTTAAGAAATGTACACCTTCTAGTGTAAATATTGCCTCCATCTTTTTGTAAACTACCATTTAGCAGTCCAATTAAAGCAGCAATTAAAGGTATTAAAACTGATGTCAAAGCTAGTGAAAACAGAGCATTGCAGAAGGTAAGGACATGAGACTAATAAAAGGATGAATCTCAACACCCCAAGAGGTTAAAACAATACAAATAAAAGTGTAGCAGATATATAATGCTTTTCAATTTTAAGATCTTTACAGTATTGTGCCCTACAATTACTGCTGTTTCAGAGGAGATAGGGCTGAGATATCCATGGATTCTGTGAAGTGTTTCACTTCAGAAAGTCTGTGGCATAAAAACAGGTCTTGCCCTCTGTGTGCTACTGTTTCAATTTGACGAAAGTAAGTTTTGAATAAGTTTAAGAGAAATGAAAATATGCACCTATTAAACTGCAACTTAAGTCTATGTGAGCATTTCACAGGCTTAGCTACATCTGCTTAACTAAACAAGCCAGACGTCTGTGTGTGGACAGGGCACATTATAAATGTAGGTGGACACTGGGACAGGTCTCTGGAGAACACTGGCACTACCTACATCCAACTAAAACCAGGAAAAGCAACTAGATAGTATTTTAAAAGCCTGGAGGTGATGCTGGCCTTGATAAGTGTAAAGAGGCTTTTACACATTATCTGAAGTGACTCAGTTGTATTGTCTGAAAATCTGGAATGGACGAAAAAGGAAAAACTGTGAGAATAAGACACCCTGTTATGCTGAGTGAATGTTTTATTGCCCTCAAGCCTATGTCCTTTCAGCAGAGTTTTAGCTCTATACTTACTCAGAGAGGATTATTTTAATGCCTGGTTTCCACTGTCTTCAGTTTCAGGTTACACCTTTTGCTGCTCTCCATTGTCTCCATTTCATTTTTCTTCTAAACCATTCCCTACCATTTTCTCCCTTGCACATTATCCTTCTCATTCAGGACCTACCTGAATGTTAAACAGCAAAAGAGTATGAACTTATTTTACAAAGTGCTTTTAGATCCTCAGGTCATAATAGCCTATGTAAAACCAGACATTATTGTTATTTATAAACTTAACAGATGTTCAAGGGATCCCGTTTGAGCTGAATACAAATTTAAGTAGCTGTTGTATTGGCAAAAAGAAGAGTGCAAACCTCGTATTTACTTGTACTTGAGAATAAAAAGAATAAAAGATTAATAGAAACTGCTCGCTGCTTGTCAAAAGTAATATGGAGAAACAGCTGGTCACCAAAGTAGCCAAGTTTTGACCATTACAAAAACAGAGCACACTGGAAGATTATTTTTAAATCAGGTTTTCTTTCTGCTTTTTGCAGGTGGGACTTTCCATCAACAGACCTTATGTTACTTTAAATAGCATTTTTTAAACACAACAGTGGAAAAAAATCGGTTTTACTGGTATATAACACTGTTAAGTTGGTACATTCATCTTAATCTAACCCAGCTGTTTTAGATGCCAGTTTTAATGGTTTAGATCCTGGTACTCTGCATAAGGAATTCCCACCTGTAGTAGCAGATCCATAAAATCAATCTGTAATTTCAAGTTCCAATCTATGTGATCAGGCAGAAAAAGCCTACACATGCATAGAGCTTAAGTATCACACAAGCAATATGAAGGTGTTTGTCATTTGCTTAAGTGGTTGTCTTAGCTGCCCAGAGAAGTATATACACTTTTTATGATACTGAGGATCTTGGATTAAACTCTTACACAGCAATTCTTAGAGGTAATGCTTTCTGCCACCTCTGGCTAATTAAGCAATAGTTGCTACACCTTTCTTATTGATTATTACTCAGGTCAAATAAACATGAATTATACTTAAAAATCATCTAAATTTCTAGAGTAGAGATCATGATCAATAAATCTGCTGTTCAGAAAAACAGCATATTCTACCACAAAAGTAAAACTTTATGAGCAAAAACAAAGACCTTCTGTTTTGCTCTCCAAAGAAAGCACAAGAAATTGCCACAGCTCCATCAGGAAGCTCATTACCTTCCAACAAGAATAAGATGACTTTTTAATGTGGAAGAAAAAAAAGGCACACTGTACCATAGCAGAGACTACACAATTAAAAAAAAAGCAAAAAAAAAAAAAAACCCAAACCAAAAAACTAACCTAAACCCTAACAGAAATACAAATACCTTACCTAATTACAAAATTCATATGATTTTCTCCAATACAGAATTCCTACAGTTTTCAATACAGAGAATGGATGAGAGAAACCATAAGCCACGTCAGGTAGAAGTCAGTCGTGTCATCTGAACACACAACTGAAAGGTACTCCATTACTATGGTCATTTTTCCATTTGATGGGTGCGTATCTCTCTCAGTTTTGCAAACATCCAGACATGGCCAGTTACTATGATAACACTATTTGGATGCACAGAAGGCTTTATCTAGTGTTGTAGGATGTCATTTTTGGCTAAGGCAGGTTAAAAATAGGAGATCTCACATGTGAGACACTTTCTTGCTTGTGGCACGTGGCATTCATTCCATGGAGGTGCCTCGCAAAAAACACAATCAGTCTTTCTAGCGTTTCTTTCTTACCGTTCCAGGGCTGAACTGAAAGCTGGTGAGAAGCAGGATCTGAGCCACCAAGACAGCAAAGGACAGATTGGCATGGATGTGATAGCGCTGGTTGCGGATGGTGCTGACAGACCTGGCAGAAGATAGAAAGACACAGGAATAAAACAATATTCCAAGAAGCATGAACTTATTTATGATTTAACAGCAAGCGTTTTGATTGGCTTTTGGTCACTTGTTTTGGTGGGGTTATCATGATGTCTTTTGAGCACTCCTTCCAGGATGGAGTTGTACCTAACTGGTTTCTTGCATATTCTGCTGCTGTCCTGAAGGCGCAGAAAGAATGTGGTCAACAGTTTTTAGCTCTGCTAATGACTTGTGATAAAATATTAACAAAGGGCTTGATCCTGAATGGTGCTGAGCTGTCAAGGAAGTCAGATCTGCACCTCACAGAAAGCACACTGCACCTTGCACCATCTAGCCCACACCGTGCCATAGAATTTCTGGGTTTATTTTATTGGTATTTGCCTGTATTAGACATAAGTGAATGTGAAAAGACTCTGGTTACAATTTTGACTTTATTATGACCAGCTTTTGAGCACAGGAACTATAGCTACTTATACGGATGGGTAGTGCCTATCTTGACAGAGACCTGACCTTGATTACAACATCATTTGAACCTTCTTTTTTGGCTTTGCAAAAACTGGCTGGAAATCTGACAAGAACATGCTTTCCTGGAAGTCTTCTGACCTCGTGTTTCTGTTCTCATCCAGAAATAGGAAGTAGAAAACAAACAAAAACATTTATCTGTACATATCAGGCCTTTCGCATAATTTTATTCTCTTTAAAAAAAGAACACTACTAGTGATAACAGGTTTTCTATTTCAACCCATACTGCCTGCCAGCCCCTACCGGCAGCGTTAATCATTTCAGGAGACCTGGACCATTTGGTATGAGAATGGCAGTGCTTCCTCCACACAACAGTACGCACTCCCAGCTTTTTTTAGTACCACGCTGAATGGTGATGACTTTTGCAACCGCTGGTGACACATCGTGTGTGCCCCCTGCAGCCGAGTGACACAGAGTGGACAATGCAGACGATGGCTTTGCTGTCAGCCCTGCTCTTCCAGCTGGGGCCAGTGCTTCCACTTTAGCCAGTGCTCCATTAGAAGGGAGCGAAGAGGGAGACAAGAAGAAGTATCGATGTCCTAAAAGTAATTCAAAGAGACAGGTTGCACTGCCTGGTGCCAATGGCTTTCTAATAAGGAACTTCACACAGTCACAAACTGGAACATCGTTACCCAGAAGGCAATCAGGACTGCCCTCCTGGGAAGCGGCCGTCATTGCCAGTACGCGGAGTAGCAAAGAACTTGCCAGATTCCTCTCCACTTACCTCATGGTCATCTAACACTACATTGCAAAATTTCACTTCAGCTGTTTAATGAGGCCCTGCTCTCCAGTGAAAACCTAATCAAATTATTTTTAATTGGCAGTTTGAATGATCCTGTATGTAGGTGGGGTGCTCAACCCTGTGACAGTCAGCTGGGTCCAAGCTCTCTTTCCAAGTCTTCTGTTTGCCTCCAGTTTCTTGAGGAGTTTTCAGCCCCGATGCAGCAATACCATCTCCTTTTGCTCCTTTTTCCTTTCTAAACACTATAACATCCAGTTTGCTCTTAGACAAAAATGGAACAGACCATTCCCCTTAGCCTACAGCGCAATGCCAGATAGGCAGACGTTGGACTTATTTAGAGTGGATTTTGCCACACATTACGCACTTAATCCAAGTATGACCAACACAGATCTTGAGACTTAGAAATAATACGGGGTTTGGAACAAACAAATATTGCGAACAGTTTACTGGGTTTCAGCAAGTCCTTTTTCCTAGAAACTGGCCTCTTAACAGGATGTCCAAAAGACATACTTAGGCACAGAAATCAAAAATTGAACCCTTGAGTAGGAAGAACATGGTTTAGTGTGTGAAAGGAGACAAGAATCCCATTCCTTTCTGTGCTCCCAATTTGCTCAGGTTTTCTATTTTTTGTTTAGACAGAAACCGCTATGAAAGCTTTTTCAGAAATGTTCATATCAAGCCTAGTTGGGCCTCAAACTCAGTTGTCACTACTGGAATATAAAAATGCATAAAGACCCAAAGTGCCCCGTGGCAGAAACCTACCCGGTGCAGAGAGCCCTCAAAGGGGCTGCCGGATTACAGGCAGGAGGCTGCAGAGATCCAGAGGATTTAAACATAAGCCATGGAGTGAATTTCACACTGCCTACAGTGTCCTTCATTCTACTAAAGCAACACATTAGAAAACAAGGCTAACGGAGAACAGCAAGATACGTGAAAATAAATGTGGGTTATATGATGTAATTGTGTATAAGCTGTATGAAACAAAAGTGAGGCAGCTAATGTTGACCCATACCTTTGTAAACACCCTGCCTTACAGACAAGAGAGTTGACAAGCAGAAAGAAGTACTGATTGTACACTCCAAGCAATCCGAAGATGTATGGGGAGAGGGAGAAGAGGGGGTGACCCTGCAGTCCTTGCTCATATTGTACTTGCTTTGAGCTCCAGACCAAGCCCTCCTACAGCCTCCTTGCAAGATTCCTGAACTATAGCAACACACGGAGAGTTTAAAAAAAAACCAAAAATCCCTCATAGGATGGAAATAGCTTGCTATATAAAGACCACCCCATTTCAGGAAATGAAAGTAATTTAGAAATAACCAACCAACTGTTACAAATACATGTGCAGAATCTAATTAAGGAAGATTGTAGAATTAATAGCCTTTGTTTTATCGTGAGCACCTGAAGGGATCCTAACCAGTGGCCTGAAATGCACTGCCTGGCTTTCTGCACAATACTTGCTCAGCAGGTATTAAGTTAAAATTACTCACGACAATATAGCAAATGTGACCAGCGTGATCGTCAAGCAGAAGATGGACAGAGCGCAGCCAATGTAAGTGATGGAGGAGAGGGCCACCTGGTGTTCTCTTGTTAGCTGTACACAGAGAAAAAAAAGAAATAAAAACTATTAATTGATTTATTACACTACAGAACCACAGGTCAGCCCCCCTGCACATAGCGTTTCCTCCTCCACCCACCCATATATAAGCTGATGTTCACAATCATTCGCTGCTGTTTCTAACACAGGAACTGAAGAACCATCTCCAAACTCGGTTGCACAGCCAGGGCATCCACATGCCCATGGCATTTTGGTTCCCTCTTTCATTTCATAAATCAGTATTTCCTCAGAAGAATAAATTAGTTTAGAAGAATAAGTTAAGTTAGTTTCCTCAGAATAAGTTAGTTTCTCTCCTGCTGCAACAACATCAAGCCTGAGATTAGAGCAGTTTATTGGGCTGCACAATGTCAGCAATGGGATCTTCCACAGCTCGCAGGGCACTTCGCTAATGCTCTCACGCTGCAATAATTTACATCGTTGTGCAAATACCAGAAGAGCTTCACAGCAGTGAGAACTGACAAACCAAGATAACCCATAAATCACGGGCCATTTATAGCCCACTTGTTTTGTCTAATGTATCATGTTTTCAGTGCCTGTTGAAGGAGCTGGATTGACATCTACAAAATGGAAAACCACAGAAAAGACCCAGCATGAGCAGTCAGAGCATAAGCCTCTCCTCTCAGCCTCTGTTTTTATCTACAGGCACCTTTTGTAGAAGTAATTCAATTTTCATGAACATTTAATCTGTAACTCCATAGTGCCTGCCACTAGGATCTATGTTAAAACCTGGATAGATTTAGTGGGGGAGGGACAGTGTGTTTTGACCATTCATCCTAAATTAATCAGAAAGTGTGCTTTAATTTTCCATGCAAGTTCTCATAAAAGAATGACAAAAAGCCACACCCAATAAAGGGAGCCAGGCAGTATTAGTATATAATAAGTAGAACAGAGCAGGGCAGGAAAAAGTTTTCTCATCTCAGAAGAATTTTCAAACATTTTTCCTGACTTGAATTTGGACAGAGTTGACATTTTCATAAACTGAACATTTGGGGGAAAAAAAAAATGTGGTCAATCAAAAAGTTTTAATTTTGATGCTTGAAATACTATGTTTTTATTTCAGCGTCTATTCACTATAAATTAAATTCCTAGCTGAAAACTCATTCAAAATATTTATTTATTCTGAAAAATACTGAAAGGACCAATATATTTTCCACTTTTTTTGCAGTAATTCTATCGAATAAAAAATAATCCTTTCTCACAGTTTGGGTTTTTCTATTATTTTCCACACACACAATAAAAATTCCTCCCCAAACAAAGTATTTCATCAGAGATTACCAAACCCAACCATTTCTACCAATAAACTTCCCATTAAAATTCCTTTTAAAGCAGAGAAATAACATGCCATGTGGCTATGAGAAAAAAAAAAATACAGACAAAACCTATGTGTTGTATATGTACATTTTTCTTGCCATTATCTGCCAACAGTATCAGCTCACATGCAGTAAGTTTTACAGCAGAATAGATTGTGGCTCGCTCAGCATTCTGAGAACTATTAAGCGATGCAGCAGCAGCACTGAAAGACAACTGTTGCTATGGTGTTACAGTTCCTAGGAAATATGATGCAGCTCTTTAGCATGTTTTTCTCTTTCAGCCAAAGACACATTTCTCTTCCCTGACTTGGATAGCATCAATTACAGAAACAAAAGGGTTCTGTGTGCTGGACCAGCTTAAAAGGTCCATATAATTTCTACAAAAGAGCTCCTATCATCCCTCGTTCCCAAGAGAAGCCATGTATAGCCATTCTTCACAGACTATTCCTGAAATAGGAATAACTTCTGTGGTAAATTGAGCAGTCTAGAAGTGATTTCCTCATCAGGGATATTCATGTCCAAAATGCATGGACCTTATTTCCTGATTGCTCCAATACACATCCCTTTCTCTTGCTACAGGTGGCTTGCAGTTCTACAGAGGGAGGAGGGGAGCAGAGGAAGCATTTCCAGCTTCAAATCACTCTGAAATCGGTATTTCTCAGCAGTTCAAGGCTTGCTTTCACTCCTTTCACTCCCAACACCTGCAGCCAGAAAATGTTTCCTACAGAGGTCAAAGCTGCTCAGTGCTCATTTAGATTTACAGTGGTCTATCAGTGTTTGCATTGGCAAAAGTAGATAAGATCTGCAAAGGAAAGGTAATGTCTTACTATCACATACAAGTACAGAAGATACAGGGGATCCATCTAGTGGAAATGCACAAAAATCAAAGCCTTTCTTTTTTTCCATAATACATCCAAGAGAAGATAATGATCACACAAACATCTTTTTCTAACTAATTTCTATCATAACTAACATGCCTCTAAGAAAGTCTTTCTCTGGGTTTTAGCTCGGTCTTCCTCCAGAAACCTTTGCAGGGCAAGACAAGACATGAATCAAGTTCTCCCAAGTGGAGCCTGTATTACTTAGAAACAAAAAAGGAAAAAAAAAATATCTGATCAACAGAATATAGAAGATTCATTCAAACCTAAAATTACCTACGTAAGTCCTCACATCTATGAACTGGAAAATGCTCTTGCTCTGATAAACGCAACCAAAATCTGATGATAATTTAAGAATAACACTCTTAAATCAATACCCACATCAGTCTGCTAAAGCTATTTCAAAAGCAACATTGCTGTAGTTCACATTCTCATCTTGCCTAATGTGAGGGACAGAAAGCCTGTAGGCAGTTTTGAACCATTTTTTGTTTATTAAGGAAAAGGTGGTGCCTGCAATAGCTGTTTTCAGGCTGAACTGTCGGGTTGGAAGGGTGCAAGAGAGCGGTCCCCAGTTCATGGCGGCTCCAGTCGGTGAAACCAGCTCCTTTCTGTGGGTGATATGAATTGCAGGGGGTAGGATACAGCATGGAAAAGAGGCCTGGAATGATTTCCAGGGTGCAGAGCCTCATTTCTAAGTATAGGTATATGGTGCAGGAGAGAAGAGAAACTGTATTTAAAATATCAGGTCTCTGCTAACTTCTCACAACCCAGCTGTTAGAGCACAGCTGGATGTTGTGTGTCTGTGTTCATACGGTAAGGGATAACAAGCACACAGTTTTTTTAGAAATACCTGGATTGTCAAAGCATTGTGGATCATAAATTAAGAAACAATTCCCTATAAATTCCAATGCTCTGATACGAGCTGATTTCATCTTACCTCAGCTTGTCTTTTTGAAAATTTTCAGATTTTGTGCATGATGTGGAATCTAAGACAGTAATTTGGGATGATCTTGTAGTCAGCACAAAAATGCTAATCAGGCTGTAATGCTATTACTAAAGAAAATAGCATTAAAAAGTACCAAATAAAACATTGAGCAATCTGTGAAGTAGTCCCATGAGCCTGATTCTCAACTTACCCTAGTTTACATTAAATTATTCTTTTCTTCTAAAAGTTTTTGCTTCTTTGAGTTTATAAGGTCATTCTCTTACTCTGCAGCAAGCTGAAAAGCTAGGAAACAAGCTCATGCAGTCATGAGTGTTAGTAATCATGAACACTAAAAGACAGATGTTTCTTAGTTTCAGCTTTGACAAACAGTCAAATCAAAAATTCCTATTCCATATAAAACTCCCATCTTTTTAGTTTAGGCTGTAACACCCTTTACCTTACAAGTGTCACTAATAGCATGGACAAAGATCTGGTGGTTTCAGTAGTTACACCCATCTGCAATATTATAGTCTATCGTCTTAGCCTTGTTCTCACTCATAAAAGAAGTTAGTACATTGCTCAACATTTTTATTTTGGAAACTCACAGGGCACCGGATGGCCTGAGAAATGATCCTGGAAAGATACCAGTTCAGACTCCAAATATATATTTTTCCTTTATGATGTTTTTAATAACAAGAAAATGAGTGACATCTAACGCCTCTGTTTAAAAATAACTGCACAGGAAGATGAAAATATATTATTATAATGGGATGGTACTTTTCATCTCTGGAGTATCTGGAAAAGGTCAGTTGAAGCTGAAAGACTTGTTCAGTAGGCTATATCTGAAAAATTGTTTGATCTGTATCTAGAACAGTAAACCTACTTATTCATGTAACATTAATGAGCAACTGTGTATACAATGCAGCGCAACAACCCATCAAAAAGCTAAATGGGCTACAGAAACACCAAAGAGCAACTGGTCAGATCAGAGCATCTGTCTGGGGAACATGGGGCTCTCTCTGCTCAGTGTCCCCTTCCACGTGTCCCCTTCTTTTGTGTGAAATTTGCACTCCTGTCCCTTTTTCTCATTATTCATCTCTCAGGCAGTTGACTGCACTTTTTCTGCTTTGCAAAGGGGGTACTTTTGGCTTTCTCCAGAGGAAGGACATTTTGGGGAAGTACTAATCTAAAATTTTCTAAAACATCCCTCTGTGTCTGCCTTTAGAGGCAACACGTCAGACAAAGGCCTCAGTTCAAATACTTAAAATAAGGTTTGTCATAGCTGATCCTGAAAGCGTTTGTCCATATACTAAATTACAACTTCACAATTTAGACCCCAAAAGCAGTAATTTCATCGTCTAAACTACTTTCGAAATTTCCTTTCTGAAAAACAATTCATCTTCTTCCAAAAAAAGACAAGTTCTTGAACCAAAAAAAGTTTTACAGCCTTAAAAAATGAGCCCTGCAATCTAAGGACTATATCATACCTATAATTTGTACTTTAGCGTTACTTACTGGTAAAACACAGAATATGGTATTTTTGCATGTGCTCATATAGTGTATACATTTTATGAAACCAAAGTTATTTGTTTACTGGTGGAAATGTAAGACATGACAATTGTATTTTGCCCTAAGACCAAACATAAGAGCAAGTTCTGTTTTAGTGTCCCTTTTGGTCAGCTTTCCATCTCAAAGAAGCATTCCTGCCATGGAGTTATTTACAATGACGTATGTTTTTTACCCTGTTTATCGAACTGACTGAGGTCTGCCATGAGATGATCAGCTGCTGGCCTGGGCTGAAATCCACTCTCAAACCCTTCTGCAAAGGCTTGAAACAATAGCTTATGAGACATTTCTTGGGGGGAAGGAAGGGAGGAGAGGTAGGGGTGAAAAATTAAGGCTCAGCCAACCCTATTGAAGCTGCACCTTTAAAACGCAATCTGAATCCAATTAAGAAAAGGATGAATAATTAGCTTTGGCAGCCTGAGTGTTTCAGAGACATTAAAACGCTGGCCTTGGCTGATGAAGCTAATGGTTTTAATTGCCTCCAGAAAGGATGCTGAAATTCAATTTCAGTCCAGTGAGGCCTTTATTTATATATTAAATAATAATAACAATACAAATCTCTGTTTTCCTTCAGCTTGCCAAGCACTTTGTTAGGTCCATAACATTATGTTTTTTTCAAATTAACATCTGTGTTTCGTTCAGTCTAGTCACTGAGACCACAAGAACCATTTTGGTGGGGCCATGCCTAATGGCACTGCACAATCACTACTCACAGAAAGAAAAGTCTACCTTGAATCAGAGACATCTTTTATCAAGCTGCAATGTATCAGATACCACAAGTTTAGAGGAAAAAAAAAGCCTCTGAGAGTCACGCTTTGCAGCGCAATCATCTTTATCAGCCATTTCCAGCAGAACTGCTTTTGAATTCCCATTCTCTATTAACTGCACAACTCCTAGTGATCAGTAATAAAGTGCTACGAAGGGGGATTTCAGGATTAAAGGAACGTTTTCCTACAGCCAGCCCAGCCTGGTGGCTGCTTATTTAAAATTTTTCACTGTGACATGAAAAACTTAGAATTTTCCAAATATCTCTGCCAAGGTATTAATTAGTATTTTTAAAAGCCCATGTCATCTTTTAAAAAAGTTCTGGGCAAGATGTCATCAAACAGTAGGTAATCCGCTCATTACAAATCACACACAGCAAGCTTTTAGTTCAAATGAAGCCTGAAGGATGCATTGGCAGGGAGGAAGGACTCAAGTTGTGAAGTGGTACCAAATTATAATAAAGTTTGGGAAGCAGAAAAGCAGATATTTGCAAGTTCTTCCTCATATCTCTGTGTAACACAAAGCAATGTGTTTTTTTCTGCCTTCATTTCAGGTCTAAGACTTGCAGTGTTTCTCAAGAAATGTTAAATGCTATATTTACGGCAGATTATCCTCTGTGACACTGAAGCAGCTCCTTTTGCCCATACGCCTAAGACTTGTATATCTCTTCTCTACTTTCTGTTCTGACTCGTCCTGTTCTCCAATTAACAGCCAAACCGAAGTCCATCAGAGAGGGCTAAGAGGAGAATAAAACCCAGAGTGGGTCCAGCAGGCTCTTGCAGGCAGAGGAACGATGGTCTCTTGCCAGACTGAGATTTTTCAGAGCAGTTGAGGATAACTAAATACACAGCTCCCAGTAAAATTCAGTGAAAATTAGTATGTCTACCTCCCTTATCCAGGCTGGGGCTTTGATTCAGAAACATCCATTTTGATTCAGGCTTGCACCACAGCCAAGAGTCTCCAGGTGCCCAGTCCTGAATTTCCCCTACACCATGTTTTGGGGAGAAAAGGCATAAAAAGGCCAATACAGGAGACAGACTGAACTCAAGAGTACAGAATAACTAAATTTAAAGATATTCAACAGAAAACAGTGATTGATAAAGGTGCAGTATCATAACGTTTTTATACTGCTTGGGGAAATCCTTTAGTCAGCAAGAAGACCTAGCTGCCAAGTGGCTCCATGCTTTCATTTTCACCATAGAAAGGAAGTCTATGTTATTTTGTTAAGTATTCTGATTAAAATAGAGTCCTGTTTCATGCTCCTCAAACGAAAGCGCTCTTTTGACCATTATAGCACTCTTAAATATTTGTGCTTTTTCAAAATAAAAAGTCATCTTCTGTTCTCCTCTGCTGAGTGAAATTCAGTAAATGCCAAATAATTCTCCAAGGAATTTGAAGGGTTTAGTATCCTGCAGCATTAGTCCAACTTTTTCCATGTAATTCTAAGGGATTAAGGACAGAACCAGAGTCTTCTATTTCCTCCCATCAAAATCAACAGAGCTGCATTGTCATAGGAATGGAATAGCAAAAGAATGAACAATGGCTCTGAGTTAAAAATCAAGACCAGTGCTCAATTTTCAGGAAAGATGAGCATGAGCAAAGTAAGAACAAAAGAAATATGATGCACAATCTTACTGTGAAGATATCAGCGAGAGGTGTTCCTCCACAGGGGCAACATTCACTGCGATAAAATGGAGGGGGAAGTGGAGAGAGTGAGAAAGAGCAAATAAAGTTTACAAAGCAATGCTAGAATAAACACACAGGCTGATTTATCTCTGTTCGTCTGGTGGGTAAGGGCTGTCTAAACTGTCTGCAGAGATCTCTTCAGTTAAATAAACTGTCAATGGTAATAAACAAGGACCAAAAATATTACAATGCCTATCCAATTTTTAAATATGCAACACAAAAGAAAAATTCCTGGACTAAGGCATTATTCTTTTTATGTTCCCAGCAATGAAAAGCATGCTGAGAACAGTAATTATATTAAAATTACAAAACAGCAGAAATCGGAGAATGCCACATTATTTCCATTTCATTGTCCTATTAGAGTATATAATCTGAACCTCAGCTGGCTGAAAAATTTAAGAAAAAAAGGTTATCATTTCAGACTGCTATTTTAATGCCCCCTAAGTGCAATGTTTGATTAATAACTGCAATATTAGATTTAGGAAAACAATTCTCCAAACTTATAAATTACACAACTATGCCCCATATTTTTAAAGCATTTGACAATATTAGGACATTTTCAAAACCGCCTTTATAAACACGAATAGATGCACTTTGTTCTCAGTCAGCCGTATGTTGTCAAAACTTGCTGTCAAACTCAGCTATAACAGTGAAAAATAAAATGAAAACACACGTATTGCCCCAAAGAAGAAATCTGGGGTGTCTTTCCTTTTGTAAATAGAACCCCACAGCCAAATCCTCAAGCCTTTTCAAAATCATGGACTCCCTAAAGATGCTATGAGTTGTCTCTGTAGCTCCAGCTACAAGATCAGAAGTTTTAAAATATTTTCCCCTTTAGATTCAAGCCCATTGGTGGGCAGCTTGATGTGTATTGATTGATCCTCCCTTCTGAATTATGGAACAAGAGCTACAAAAGGAATGAAAAACAAAGTAATTTCTAGCTTTAGAAATGCAGAAAATGTGTTTAAAAACCTGAACAATTTCTATCACAGATTGTATGACACTGTTACTTTTCTGGAAATGTCCATCCACATGTGAACTTTATAGTAGTCATTTTTATATCCTCACAGTTGGAAAAGATGGAAAGAGGAAAAAACAGGAAAAAAAAACAATTTAAGAGAATGGTCTAGCAGCCATAAATATTGCAGTTGTGTCCTGCATTGATCACTTGGGGGAGGGGGACCCAAACCTCAAACTCTATTCTGCTGTGGGAGACAATGATTTCCTCTTTAAAAGGATTTTTGAACTCTGGGTCCCCAGGTGTCCACCATCCTTTTGCTGAAATGACGTTTATGTGGCAGATGGTACAAATAGCCTGGCATGCTTTGTAGTTGTTGGATCACTGTAAAAATAAAAATTGCCAGATGGCTGGCATGTTTCCTGGCAGGAGCATAGGGCCCCACTGACAGATGAGAGGAAGTAAAGCTGCCCAAAATAAAATAATAGTGTCTGAATTTTCTTTGGAGTGCTTTTGAATTGTGGCTTATTCCGTGTTGGGTTGGATTCCTGCTGTCTAGGAAGCACCTTGTGACATCCCTCTGTCTGACTGCAGAGGAGCATTGCTCACATCTCTCCTCTTGATTTCATCTGTCCCTCCCACCCCAGGGATGGGACCTCTCCACCGGCCAATTCCCCCCAGCAGGAGGTACTGCTGGGTGCTGGAGGTGGTGTTGCAGGTTGAGATGTCCCCAGGCTCTGTGCCACTGGAGGATGGCTACTTGAGGGAACACCTCACCTCCCATCCTCTGCTGTTCCTCTCCAGGTTCAAGCCTGCAGCGTAGTGGAGGACTGTCGTACTGCAGTACTACAAGAAAACCACCACAGGGAGCGTATCACCCTGGGTGCCCTCTGCTTGGACTTTCTCCAGAAGAAGCAAACATAAACCAGTGCAAACACGTCAAACTAAATGGATTATTCATTTTTCCTATGGCAGCTATATTAATGCACCATTGTCTCCCTAACTACAACATTGCAGTGTTAGCTGCTGGCAGTACGGGTTTGTTCTGACTGCAGCGAGCATCGGGTGAGGCAAACCTGGAGCACAGTTCTGTGGATCAAGGAAGGAAAAAGACAGACATGAACCTCTGGGAGTGCAGCTTCAGCAGTGATTTGCTATGAGGGACTTTTTTATTCTACCTCAGTTTCCCCCACCAGAAAGAAAAGCTTGATCAGAGCAATGGGTGTCCCAGAGGAGGGGTACATGAATCGGTTAGTATCTGCGCAACTACTCTGAACATGCCACTGACACATTTTGTTAGGGAGATGCAATTGTAAAATTCTCAGTCTTACTAACTTGATCAGAGTTGTGAAAAGACATCTCAACCGAGTTTCCAAATTCTGATTGTGTGCTGACCTTAATTACACCCATGCAACCTCGCAAAGACAATCGAGGGCTGAACATGTCCCTTCAGGAAGATTCTGCTCATCTTTAGTCACATTTTACCTTCAATTAACTTATTTATTCATTTAAACCAGTTCATCATCACTAATCTCCAAAACTCCAAATAAATGCTATCATTTCTCAAGTTAGAACCAACATGATAAATTAATCTCAGCAAGCAAGCATGAACTTGGGCCAGCCGCGATACAGACATAACAGCAGAGTGATAAAAACACAAATAATTTCGGCATTCCACGTGGGCCAATTCATCAGCAGGCTAACAGGTCAGTGCCAGGCTGACATCTGAGCACCACATGGTTGTAAGTTTTTCCAAGATGGTTATTTCATTCCTGAAATAAACTTGTTAGAACTGTTAATCCCCCGCATCACTGAAAGCACTAAACTGCACACACGGATCTCAAGCTAATCAGCAGTATTGTTCGTACCGTTCTTTCACAATCACTGCAACTTTAGTGCATTCAAACTCTTGCTGAAACTAATATAAAATCTGGAGTAGTGTTCAACTACACTTGTAATCTGAGCTCGGTTTTAGCTAATTCACAGCATTCAAAGTTCTTTTTCTTCACACTCTGCTGTATAGCACACAGATAGAGTGGAGGTTCATTTTGCCATATTTAAGTTAAAATTCCAGAACTCAAAAGTTTTTCTTTGTGACCTCTCCCTTTCAATTTCTTTCTCTGAAATATTGGAATAAAAATGCTTTTTCATCTCAGCAGATTTCAGTCTCTGGAGATTACTTCCAGCTGGCATACAGTAGAATAGTGACTGAATTAATCTAACCTGTTTTGAGTAAAGATCAAGAAGAAAAACTAAGAATTTGCAGCTTGTTCCTAAGAACTTTCCTGCATTTCTATGCTCCCTGGAAATTAGACCCACCCGACAGTCTGCTCCATAAACATCTAAAAATTTGTCAGCATTCCTCATCTCACAATACTTCAAGTATTCAAGAGAAAGCACCATGAGATGCAAGATATCCTACAATATCCTATGAATGTCTCACTGAAACAAAATGAAATCCATGTGAGACATTGTAATTCCTCCCCAAGCCAGGTGCATGAATTATTAACATAGTTCTGTACCTTATAATAAAATTGCAATGATAAACTTGAGAATACATAAAGGCATTGATGCCTACAAGAAATGCACAAACTGTGTAAATATAAATAAAGATCTGCTGGATATTGGTGAAGGTGTGAAAATGAGCTGGACCAGTACTAGCTGGAAGGGAGGCACTGGGGCAGGTTCACAGAGCATCCAAGGTCTGAATCATGCTGTTGTTCTGTAAGTGGAAAAAGCTAGACTTGACCATGTGAAGGAACAAAAAGAGGGAGTTAAGCGAGGAGATTCTTGCTTGAATTTAGCATAACTCAGAAGAAAAAGACACCATCCTTGACAAATAGTTATCATACAATCTCAGCTCTCTAGTCATTAGAAATGCTCACCACAGGTATTTATGTGGCAAGTTACTTGTGAGGAAGGTCACTTATTTTCAGTCTTTGTTGCTTGGAGACACCTTGGCTTTTTCTGAACTCAGAGAGTATGCCGTATTCTCCGGTTGTGAACAGCAAACTCTTTAAAAAACTGCAATGTCTCATTAATGGAAAGCTTATGGGTTTGGGGTCTTTTTTAAGCAAAAAGAAAATCAATCTTGTGAAGAGGAGCTGAGAGACTCAGAATACTTATCACACTGAACTGGTCTCAGTTTCATGGATTCCCACATCAACAGTGTTCTCCCTAGGGACGTTCTCCCAGGTCTGAAGCTGCTGCGTACATACTGGTCTGTATTATATCTCTCTGGAATTGTCGACATCCCACCCCCCCCTTTTGGTTTTTTTTTTAATGTTTTATGTGCATCTGCCTGCCTTTCTCTGCAATGGGTGATAAAACTCTTCATACCTGGTTTTACTGTTCTGCTGACTGGTGCATTGGGTTAAAGGCTGTTACGGTGCCCTTGGAGAGGATGTCTGCCTGTTTGTGCTATCCTGAGAGCTGCATGTATCCATACAATGGAGAGAAAGATAAATGATACTTTACATAGGAGAATGGAAGTATAAAGCACCCAAAGTAGAATTCCCATGAAGAATGAAGTCACTTTTTTGTACCAAAATACAGCTTTTGATGAAAACCTCTCCAGTTTTCAGGCAATCCATTTCCAATAATTTATTTACATTTTTCATGAAAAGCAGACCCCTTTTGTAAGAAACAAAGACAAAAAATAAACGTTCTGTCAAAAATAGTGTTCATGTGGAAAAATTTCATCTAGTTCTATTTATATGGTCACAGATATATAATAGGTATATAAATAGAACTGTTCAAATGTGGGCAATTGCATACTCCCACCCTCTCTTTTTCTTGTCTCATATTATCTGTGAACTCCATTTATGAAAAGAAAAATAAAATATACAAAAGTTCAAGATCAAATATAACATCATTGCAACAATTTCTTAGAGCACTGACAATCTAGTATTCTAGTATTATATGGGCCCTTTGAACCTAGGCTCATGAATTTCAGAACATGGTGAATAAACACGTATATGTGTTTAAAATCCACACCTTTTTAACATTTACTTATCAGGGTTCGAAGGACTCCTGAGAGAAGTTTCCAACTGTCTAGTTGATTCAATAGGCTCTACTGCTTAGACATGTGAAGCAAATACTTAGCAAATGTTTTAGGAATTTGTAACTGAGCATAGTCTGCTTGTATAGCTCAAAAGCCAGGCAGCTTGTCTTTGCTCGAATCTTAACTTCATGCCAACTACACAACAAAGATACCTATTTTTTTCACTGGTTAAAAAAATCATTACCACGAGATAATCCTAAACAGTCAGTTTAAAGGGTATATCTTGGTCAAAGATTTGGGATGAGATCTTCTGATGAACTGTGAGAGAGGGACTACATAATAGCCAAACGAGAGGAACTGGAATTAAAGCACATTGAAATACATTCTTCATTGGCTTATTAGTGGCAATATTACCCGAGACCCCGCATGGGCCCACTCTCATTGCCACCTCGCTGTAACACCAAGCTTGTACAGGTGATGGGAGGGCAGAGCAAAGCAGCCGTGTCGAGGCATAGTTCAGGTTCATTGCTCTGCAGACCAGTGAACCCGAATTTCTCCATGCTACAATGCATCTACAAATTCTGCCAATTGAGATGCATGCAAAAAGTGGTTTTAAGTGAACTTTAAGAGGTTAGAAATTAATGCATATTTTCTACATAGCCTGCACAATCTTCCACTGAAAGCTGCTGCAAGCATTTTGAATTCTTATGGATTTCGCTAGGAACATTCGGACTCTACACTGGAAATACTCCTATCACTTTTCAGCATTTCACTTTTCCTGCCGCAAATTTATAAATTCCCTTCTTTTTTCTGTTCAGAAATGGGATTTTAGGTGGAAGGGGTCAAAATACAACAGAAAATTATGGGAATTAAGTTTTATATAAAAGAAAAACTATTTTATACAGACTTTTACAGTACTATGTCACAGAGGGAATGTTTTTAAGCATCAGAGTGACTAGGTCTGAGTGTCTCACACATCTACATAACATCTCAGAAGCACTTTCATTTTGTTTTCTAAATTATCATTAAAAAAAAGCAATGCAAAAACATTCCACGCAAACTTTGACAGATGCAAACATTTAAGAAGGGAGAAAATATTGAAAATAGAATCATTAAACGACTGTGAGGAACTGGACAGCCCATTCATGTCCAGCCTTTCCTAATTAGGTGTTACAGATCCTTTAGGAAAGCTTGATTCCAAAGACTGTGATGTAAAATATCTTTGATCTCCAATTACTAATATTGCGTAATACTAGAACTTATTGCAGCATCTCATTAATCATGACAATCTCAAATCTATTTATTTCAAAGTTAGACCTTTCAGAACCATTCCTCATTGGAAAAACAGCTAATCTTTCACTGGCATGTAATTGGTGGACACCCTATTTAATTCTTGCTAAACCCCTGTATACTGCTTTTTAAAACAGGGTTAATAATAGCACATTTCTCCCATTCTACTTTTGTCTCACAAGATGGGAAGCTCTTCAGGCAAAGCTGTATTTTATTATGAGTACAAAGCGTTCCTAGAAAAATAATACCTGGAAACCAGCTGGGATCATTAGGTGTTTTACAAGTAATAAAGATAATGGTTAGATAAAAACTGGATGACCTGAACAAGATATTCCCATCTTCAAATTATTAGACTAATACAAGGGGCTGTAGGTATTAATTAAGTGCTTTGGGTAGCAGACCATCTTGTTCTAAACTGTGACCCTGACTTCAATGGCATTACACCATCTAACCAGAATTACCGTGTGAGTAGTTGTGCTAACAGTGCTACTGAATCAGTAACTCCTAATAGCAGTCTGGGATGACTCATTCCTTGAAAAGACTTCGGAGCTGCTCAGTGGTATAACCCTGATTAGAGTTCCCTTACTCTGCAAGCTCACTTTTGTACCTATCTGCATGAACCTCTGTGCCGCCCTCAGGAGCACATGCAGCCCATCCCGCAGCAGTAGCTGTCTCGGCAAACCTACTGTCTAAAAGAAGAGCCAATCCATCATTCAAACCAATTAACGGAAGCCTGAGACATGGCCATATAGTCAATGCATCCACGCCAACAGAGCTGACAAAACCCCTCTAGCTGTACCACAGAGGACACCACACTTGTTAGCGGCACACAGTGATAAATGTGACAGTAGGACTCCTACTGTCCTACTGAAGCTCTTCCTCAGTCTGTTAATTTATATCATTAGGATAGTGTCTGTAGAAAGTTAAGAATGTGCCAGAGAGTATAAATTTGACAGACAATCAGTATACATTTCTTTAAATGTATGGTTTGTAAATTATTTCTATTATACATTCATTATTTATTAATGTTGTCCGAGCAGGGCTTCATCACCACGTTCATTGGATCCTCCCTGACAGTAGCACACCCAAGTAAAGCAGTAAAACATTTCTCATGCTCATGGCAGTGCTGTTTGTTTGTCTGCTAAGATCCAGGATAGGGTTGACCTTGCCTGGTGCTGAGTTTGGTAGAGGGAATCCTTCAGCACAAACCAGCACTTCACCTGCAAGGAGCAGACACTCTGCTCCATCTCTGAGGAAATCTCAAGGCACAGTACGGTATCACAAAGAGAAGAACATGTCTAGTGAGGAGAGCAACACATTTGCCATCAAAACTTTATCTGAAACCTGTGATGAGCATGAACAGCAAGCATAAAGTCTTGGGTAAACAGGGAAAGTGTCATACTCCAGCTGAAACGAGGCTTGCCTCATAATTTTTTGGACAAAGGAACTAAGCATAGAGAAAACTATACATAAGGGGTTCACTCTCAACTATAAAGCATCATTTTCTTTCTCATGCTCCTTCTACTCAAGCCCTTGCGTGGCAACGAGGTGAAGAAATAGCAGCGGGGCGGCACTTGGAAAGCTGGCAGAGACAACGGTAGAGGCCAGCTGGCAGCAGAGCTTGCTTCACATGGAGTTGAAGCTCAGCTGTTCCTATTCCACAAGTCTAGTTACCAAACCCCTTAAACAGCCACATCTCAGCTGCCTCTGTCTTGAAAACAAATCATAAAAGCCAGGGTCATCTGTACAATGCCCTCTAATGCTTTTCCTGACTAGTACTTTAAGAAATCATGCCAAAAGGGTGAGAATAAAGTAGAGTAAACAGAATTCCCACCTCCCACAGATGTGTTTCATTTCATGCTCCATTTCAGTTCCCAAAAGTTTTAAAAAATAAATATAGTCAAGAAGTATTAAAACATCAACCCAGAAAGCAAGATGTGGAATAAATCTAAGCTGGGCAAAAATGAGCCCAGTTCCAATCACTTACTGATGTGGTGTGAGGATGCAACTGATGTATTTATGCTTCATTTTTAAAAGATGAATTTACTCCTTTGCTTAATCTCACCTTCAGAGGCACCACTTGCATCAGAATGGCGAAGTTAGTCAGGTGGTTACAAAGACACACTGAGTAGTTGAGGTCCCCGCTCTCACGCACACAACCTTCATTAGACCAAACACCAGTTCCATTGCTGCAAAGCACACAAAAATGGAATATAATCTCTATCGAAATGCATCTTATCAGGTTAATTTGACATGCATTGTACTACACAGGAGATAAAAAGGTTTGAAAGCCATCTCAGGCTGAAGCATCCACAAACACTGCTAGTGTCTTCTCAGTTCCATCATGGAAATAGTTAAGGAAAATATTGACCGGAACAGGGCCCAGATCAGACCCCTACATGAACGTCTCCAGAGATTTCTTTTCAGTTTCATGACCAATAAACGGTAACTACATTTTTCTTTTACATTGCACAACCTATTTATAGCATTTCACCTAGACCTAAATTTCTACATTCTGAGAACTATAATGTCAGACAAGTGAATAATCTTGCAAAAGTCAAACAAAGTCTGCTGCCTCTCCCTTATCCACTGTCCCACTCATCCTGTCAAAGTAAGTAATTCAGACTGACTGAGCATGATTTCTAGTGACCCATCCATGACAACTGTGTTTTGGCACTGCATCCTCAGGGGTAGCAAGAGCAGCTCCTGCTCCACTGAGGATATGGCCGGGCTGGCTGCGTGGCCTGGTGCCAGGGCTGCGCAGGAAAGCGATCCTCATGACTTTGCTTCTTCCTGGAGCCAGGGAAACCCAGAAAGCCCTGAGCTATCACAGCCCTGCAGTGGAGTGGGGACACAGAAGCCACAGCCACACATCTGGGGGGCTCCTTGGGCTCAGGCACTGCAGGTCACCCACCCAAACTGCCTGCTTCTTAACCATTTATTACTTTTGATATTATTCTGGGTCCTGAAGCTAGACTTATTTTAAAAATAGGTGTTACCTCACCCTTCCTCTGTCCTTTGGGACCTCCTTGAATTCTCAAAGAGAGTCGGTTGTAGGTCAGAAACCAACTGCTTATTCTTTAACTGCCCTGCACTAGGGAATAAGACCATCTTGACACAATAAAACTCATTTGGAAGGACAGATTTCATACTTCAGTTTCCATCCTGAGGCAAAGCCTCAAGGGCCCAAGTCCCAATGGAAAACAGTACAGGAACAATGTCCCAACCATATTAATTTGCTTCAGTAAAATCTGTTTCTAATTTATCGTAATTTGTGAGTAACCATAACAATAAGTAACTGCCAACAGCTGGGACAGTTCAACATACTTGAAACAAAACTTCAATAGAAAAATTACAGTGACCTTCCCACGTGCATGCCGGATAGGAGGGATCACCGCATTGCAGGCCATTGCTACATCAACTAGGCTTATACCGTTACGGCTCAAAAACTGTTAATCCCCATGAAATTCAAAATTCACTGTTTGTATTCTTTCTCAATTGATTCAGTAAGAGCAACATGTTTGGAAATCAAAACCAGATGAAATATATTCAGAGCTAAAAAAAAACAGCTACTGCTTTTCCATAGTTCCTATTTTCTGAGTGAAATTTAAGGTGATATTTATGCCCCTTTTATTCCAATTTTCATTCAGGGGCATAATATTTCTCCATTCCATGCATTGGCCAAAATTTACAGCTCTGCAATACTGATCTCACACGGTGTTGTGACACAGGCACAGATCCAGTGAAAACAATGGCTCTGCTGGAGGTTTGCCATCTTAAAACATCCAAGCATCTGCCCAAGTGGACATACTCATAAACCAAGATAAGCATGATTTGTATCAATCTGTAGTTTTGATTCCAAAATTTTTCAGTTTCTCAATTACCTACCTAACACAGGGTCTGTGAATAACAAGTCTCCTATTTATGGTAAGAAGCCACCATGAGATTGTGTTTTTTGTAAAACAGTGGCTCCATTTCTTTAACTATTTCCATGAATGAAAGAAAACAACAAGAATATTGGTAATATATAGCATCACAAACTAAGTGCAATTTAATTAAACCAAGTTAAAGAATTTGAAATTACATAACATACCTATAGTCCAGAAATGCACAATAAAGATGAACTCTGTTACTCTTATTTAGTGCTTGGCTGTACTGTCTGGGAGTCTGCAAGAAAGAAAATATAAACCCTGACGGAATGTTTAAAAAGGACTAAATTCTGCTATTCAGTTACTTTAAATTCTCATTGTTATAACAACTTCAATAGACTTTTTCTAGATTAACACACCATAACTGAAAGCAAATTTTGCCAGTCTTTGTGGCTTTAACACAAATTCCAAACATGCAAAGGCTGGTATTCAGTCTTAATTTTACAGGCTGGGATTAAACTCATGTCACTTTGAGTGAGAAAGCTCTGTCCTATTTAAGTAAATAGCAAACCAGGATTATTTACTGTATATAAGCACAAATATATATGTTAATTTTTGCAGGGTTGGGGCATTATTCTTCAGCATGGCTTCGTTGGTTTTTGTTCTCATTGGGTAATAAGAATCTCGCATTTTAGGTTTAATAGCACTGAAATATGTGCATTACAATGACCAACTCACAGACATTTTCTTTCCACAATAGTGATTATTTTAAAACATACAATCAAACTGAAAGAGCAATGCAATAATTCAAGATTTTATTTTAATACACCTTAGCATTACGATGACATAGTTTCTATCTTCCATAAACAGATTTAGCCACTAACTCAATCTCCTCCATTCAGGAAGCTTTGAGATCCCATTCTCCACTCTGTTACACCAGTTTCATGGCAAAATAATTCAAATTATATTGGAGTGAAGTAATAGTTTTTTATAGACAAAAGATGCAAACTAGAGGATTTCCAGGATCTGTTCAACCCTTTCTAATATATAAATCCCCGAAGTCCACATTGTGTTAGACCCTACCTTAAGGCAATTTTTTAATTGAAGACAAGAGTCTTCAACATAAATAAATCACTGGTGAATTAACAGCCCTCGGATTATTGCAACACAATTCTGCTGTCAAGCCAAAAGATAACAAGTATTGCTTTCCTTGTTTTAGAGAAAGAAGGAAAAAAAAAAAACCCACTGCCTCATCATGCTGAAACTCAACCAAGTACAAGAAGTCCCTGATGCAATTTTCCTTCTCCTCTCCCACAAGTCCAACAACGAGGCACAAGGTAGCACAGTTCCCTCCTTACTAGCGATAATAAAGCATTTCTGCCTAACCCAGGACATTCACACATTCATACTGGATTTTCTACACACTTCAAGTAGCTATGCTGTAGATAAGGCCATTTACTTCTTCTTAACTCACATCTCTAGATAACATAAATGGAATTTTCTTATCTGCTTGAGCAACATCCCTGGACAAAATTTCTAGTTCCTTGACTCGCCCTGTTTTCCCTAAGCCTTCATCACAGAAACAGCTGAGATTGCGGGTCAGGTACTCACAGAAGCAGAGCCTTGTGCAGAGGAAAGACTGCCACTTATCTGCCAAGGGTCTCTATTTTCATCCTTGACTCTGGTGTCATCCTGTAGCCTTTTTCCATGAGGGGAGCAAAGCAAATGGTAAAACCTCACACCCTCACAAGTGTGCCACACTGGGAAGTGATAATGGGACAAGAGTCACGTCCCCCATCACCAGGACATACCTCACTGATACAACCCCCAACATGCTCATGCCACTTCCTTTCAGATGTGGTGAGAGAGATGTAGTAAAACCAAGTACATGATGTTAATTAAAACAGAGGAGTCCCTCCTCATCTGTGAAAAACCTTCCCCATCGCCAGCTGCCCTGTGAAGGCCCCGTGCAAGGCTTCAGGATCAAACGGGTATGTTCCCTGCAAGATCCATCAATTTGAACTTCCCATTCCTTTCAGAAAGTGCCCCACCATGAGCCTCACCTTTAGCAATAGCAGGGGTCCTGCACACCTTCCAAATCACAAACCACCTATGAAATATGGAGTGTCTTTCCAAAACCGCTTCCTTCCCTTAATCCCACCTCTTGCTGCTCAGAGCATTCTTGAAGAGCACTAGTTCAGAAACTGCAGAAGACTAATGATCCATAACCCACGACTGGAAAACTGCCTTCTGCAACTTCGGTTAATTTAAAGTTTTGTTGGCAGAGTTCATTCTGTTTTACCAGCAGCAAGGGCATGTAGCATAATGTTTGCCCATTACGCTGTATAATGTTATGTCCATCATGTCTATAGCTTTCCTGAAGTAAGCAATTGAAAGAATCCATAGTCAGTTTGTATTACAAATTACTTCACTTGTACGACAGACAAACAGTGGCTAAAAAAAAAAAAAGAGAGAGAGAGAGAGATCTGCTGTAATAACAGCTAAGATCATACAATAACTGTCATTTATGATTTGTAAGATAACTCTAGATAAATCTTGATTCTTAAT
Source organism: Pelecanoides urinatrix (assembly GCA_013400755.1). Lineage (NCBI taxonomy): Eukaryota > Metazoa > Chordata > Aves > Procellariiformes > Procellariidae > Pelecanoides > Pelecanoides urinatrix. The sequence goes on from VZTQ01010962.1 coordinate 47,980, forward strand.
GCACTAAATGGAAAGGGCACCGCAGGGTCAGGTTGGAAGAAGACATAGTACTTCAGTTGTGTATCTTTTTACACAAATAAATCCCAGATGTATGTTTTACCCTCAATTAAGTATCTCTGGCAAGAAACAAATTATTGTTTTTCTCCATCTGTAACTCTAAACACAGATGTCACTCACTAGACAAAGAACTACACCAAGTGAGGCTATAGAGTCTCCGATCTGTCCAGAATTGTATGTGTACCCACACGGAAAAAGAACAAATAAATAATGTGTATACAAGAAGGGTCCATACAAATTTGCCTATTTACTTCTCTTACAGAATATGTCCTATGTTTATCACAAGGCTTTTCGGTGCCATTTACAATAACTGCATAAAACACTCATCTTCTCAGACTTCATTGAAGTTCTGCAACAAAACTGTCATTAGAACAGAAAGCCCCCCAACATATAAGAATCTGGCCACGATGAGGAATAAACCCTCTCTGATCTTCAACAGCTCTACTTCAAAGTACTCTCTAATCTATGAAAAACGAACTGACTGTACCTCAATACTACATTTCTTAAGTTAAACTGTCTGTGACAGCTTATATGTGACTTGGATCCTGTAGCACTGAGGATATTGATTTAATGACATTGATAACTGAAAGCTTAATATATAACTAGGCTTTTACACTAAAAGATTAAGTCACTTGAGTGTTTATAAAAGCCTGTGAAAGGACGGTTTATGCAGCTTTCAGTAATGAGGGAAAGTACCAGCATGCCAAGTAATCCAAGATCTGTGCATCAGTTCTCCCTAATCTAGGTTCTTTATATCAGTCCTTCTGCATGGAAAGGGTTACACGCAGCTACTTCAAAAAAGAATTACATTAAAAGAGGAAAGTAACCTCTTGTCACTGAGAAACAGTGCAAACTCTATGTCTGTCTGATGGAGCAGATATCTTGAGGAAGGACTGTGTTTATACCATGGCTGTTCAGCATCCCTAACACTAACCACTGACTCTCAGTAAATTAGACTTACAAGCAAACCACAGAAACTCATTGTATGTGTTGAGAGCTTATAGAGGATATGCATGGATGTGTGATGGGGATACGGTACTTACACTGCTGGGAACTAGGCACAAGGCCACAGTTAGTGGGTTAAGAGGCCAAAAAAGGGAGGTAGGGGGCTGAAAGGACTGCTGGAAACCTTCAGAAAAACCTAGTTGCAGGAAATGTCATGAACACAATTGCAGAAGAAAAACAGTCAGCCAGCTGCTGCTGGGAAGGCTTGCCAAGGAAGAGAAGCCAAGCAGAGGGTGGGGTGAATCTTTATGAGATTAACTTCTTTCTCCTCCCCTGAATTTAAAAAGCAAATATTTAGTGGCCACCAAGGGAGGAGGGTGTGCACCTTCTAATTCAATATGTATTGAACACTCTCCAGTGTGAAGAAGGACAAATCCGTGGGTCAGATCTGCCATTGATCTAAACTCAGTAGCTCCAAGCCCAATGTGTTGGGTGTTGGACTTCCTCTATCCAAAGCAAATGATAGTTTACCCTATTAAGTTCGGTTTGGAGTTCACTTGTCTCTGTTTACAAAATACAGCATTTTGTCTAATTCAGAGATTTTTGAAGCCTTGTCTTCTCAACCTCCAAGAATACCATGGATTATTTTGAAGGTGGCAAGAAAAGGCACTAAGACAAACAAGTCTCTTGTCAGTATGCTTGTGTCTTTTGTGCAGTTCACAGCCCCACTGAAATATTCTTACAGGAGTATGAATCAAACGCACTTTTGATTCTGGTTTATGGATTAGAGACTAAAATGATGCTTCTAATACAAGAATTTCCTGTCCTCACTGCAACGTTCTGACTGTTTGCGTGACCTATCCAGGACCACATGGTTTATTAACCTTCCTTTCCACCTTATACAATCTACTTCTAATCACCTAGAAAATTAAAACTTTAAGGTACATTCATCTACTCAGTTCCCTGGAAAAAGACAGACAGAAAGAAAGAGAAAGAAAGAATAATCACCTATTTCTATAGTGGCTATATTGGCTGTTACCTTCCAAGCTGTGAGAAAACTGCATTGCAACAGACCTTGGGCTTAGATCACCCAACTATTCTAAGTTAGAGTCTGTTTGTCTGATTCATCCTAAGATGTAACTTATGTAATGAAAAAAATGTTATAAATTGTACAAGAATGAATATAGCTTATCAATAGGGAATTATAAAGTGTGAGGCATAAAAGCCAGACATTTAGTTGCTCCATTGTTGTCAAGAGAGCTATGCCAACACACACTTACTGAAGCAACAAGCAAAATACTGTAGGCTCCCAGGGTCCACGTGAAAGCTCACTGAATGTATTTCTGTATGATATAATCATACAGTAAAAAAAAAAAAAAAAAATCCCACAATATCACAAAAGGTGGAAGACTGTGGCAGACAATAATATAAAGGAAAATAACAGTGACACATCAGAGGCTATAAAAGCATCTGAAATTAGAAAAGGTTGAATATGGATTGGGTTTGATCCTTCCTTTGTCTGAGGTTAAAAACAGTCAACATATCAATTTTCTGGAAAAGTATTGTTAATCAAATGCTGCACCAATAGCTTTCCCCAGTTCTCAGAGTTCTCCATTTAACAGCTGCTGTATTGGGCAAGCAGTGTGAGAACAAAAAAAGTAATGAAAAAACCCATGAGCAACAGACTGAAAAATATCTTGGCTGCTCTACTAGATAGCATTTTTACAAAGACAGAAAGAAAAGGAGGAGGGAATAGATAAGGAAATTGTCCTGGTACTTTTTTTTTTTAATTATTGTACATAGCAAAAAAATTTGATTTCTTCTGAACATGTACAGCATCAGAAGATCTTGCTATTTTCCTTAGACTAGCAAGTCCACATCCCTTTAAATAAAAATGCCACCTTCGTAGCAGGATCCCGTCTTTCTCACGGCACCGAACAAGGGGCTTCATCCAACAGCTGCGAAGACAACATCTGACCATTGCAGATCTCAGTGTGGGCTGTCAGGCTCTGTGCATCAGTTTCTACAGAAACCGAAACTATTACTTGGTGCTCATCTTTCTTCAGCTTGTCTCTTTGATCCACTTCAAATTACCTGCTTATAGCAGGTAGGCTTCATGGCACCTAGGAAAGCTGGGGCAGTGATTGCTGAATGTATTCTAGATGCAATGTCATGACAGTGTTAAAAAAGTAATAGCTCTTCTCTCTGGTTTTGGGTGCTAAATAGCATAAAAGTCATTTTTTTCCAAACTGGTCAAGGAAAGTTGCAATTTTGGCAATCGAAACTGCCTGCAACCTTTGAGTTAAAATTATAATCTCCCTAAACACACATGCACAGCTCCCAAATGGCTTTTCTTTAATTTTACAGCTAAAAAATTCCCACCCTAACACAGAAGTTACATTCACGTAGCTCCCTCAGGCAGTTAACACAGCACAGCATCAGTGGGTCAGCGCTGAGGCCTGGGCTCAGGAACTTCTGAGCACAAAGCACCTTGCTCAGCCTCACTAAGCCACGTATCCTCTATGGACCATGCTTTCATACATTCCTCAATTTCAAAGATCACAAATATGTAACAATGTATTTCTTTCCTTTTTCATTCTCTTTGGCCTGGGTGCATATGGCATGATGAGTGTTTTGTGTGTATTTGTTAACTCTGGGCAGTGACAAGTAGTTGCATGCCAAATTCTTTCAGCTTGGAAGCCAAAACTATTTAAGATGCAGTACAGCAGTGTAGAACCATGCCAAACTCCCACTGACTGCAATCTGGATTAATAATACTCACAATATTGTTGTAAATCGTGGTAATAAATGGAAAGCACAGAAAGGCTGAAAAATAGCCACAAAGAGGTGGTGGTTAATTTTCATTAGAGATGCATGATCTGACTTCAATGGAAGGCATGCGCAAATAAAACTGCAGGATAAGGACCTTTGAAATTCAGTTTGGTCAGCTTCCATGTTACATCAGTAAATATTTGATGTTTAAAAATTTTAAATGCCAGTCAGTGAGAAGCAGGGCTCAGCATGGCAGCCTTTCCTTATGTGAGCACCAATAAGCACAGGACTGAACCGATGATCTGTATGAAAAGCTGCCTTAACGCTTAAGTGAAAAAATGATTTCACATGTCCCTTAAAGCACAGTTCTGTTCCGAAGAACGACAAAGCAAAAATATTAACATTCTCTCTCTAGAAATAGAATCATTTAAATAATTAGCAATATAGCAGTCAGATGGTTTTGATATGTCCTTACAGTTAAGCAGTTATATCCATACCTAGGAAAAAAATTTATACGTACACAGCCCTCTAAACCTGCACGTCATTTAGACATCTAAGGATGGACTAAGGAGTGCAAAATTAAGTCGCTGATACTGAAACACCTGGGCCATGTTTTCTCACTTTGAGTTTTAGCAAGTCAATTCAAATGAGAGAACAAGTACGAGCTAGTTTCTTTCCTGCATGTTATTGATAGAATTGTTTATGCAGAGCCAGTGTCATCAAACTTGTCGGGACACTTGGCATTGCCTCCAACTGACTCAGGGCATAACCTCCAACTAGGTATTACCTCTCCAAAATTAATGAATGCAGTCTGGCTCCAAAGAGATCTAATTTAAATCAGGTAATTTAAAATGCAAGTTATTTCACTCAAGGTGCCTGTGTTGAAGCAGTTACTCATTGCTTAAAAGACCTTATTTTGTTTTAATGTAATGCAAAGCCCTGCAGAGCAGGTTTTCTGCTCTTCCTATCTCCCCTCCCATCCAGCACAGACTCAGAGCTACCAGAACTTCACACCAGACAGAAGAAGAAACCCAGCTTAATCGTCAGGGTTGTCAGACAAACTTAAGAAGAGTTTGTCAGAGTAGCAAATAAATAAACAAAAGGAAATCTATCGTTGTTTTCATTGGTAGACCTACCTGAAGTGGAGATTGCAGAGAGGCCGTAAACACCAAATCCCACGGGGCCATTCTCCCCTAACCAAGGTCTCATTTATGTCTTTTATGCTCTACCTGTTTTAACACATCTGAGCTAGATGGGCCAGGATGAAAGCAATCTTCAAGCATGGATGAGGCAAAGCTAAAAATACAAAACTACCCCAAACCTGGGCATTTGGCCTGCTTCTTCCAGGAAGTAATTTTGTGAGATGCTACTTGCCAAGGCTGGCTATCAATGCAACTAGTTGTCATGTTCATTCCTCTGGTCCAAGACTGTGTTGCTTTATGCTACTTCTGCACTCCTAGGCTCCTTAAAAACACTATTTTTAATGCAAATAAAGTCAAATACTTATAAAGTTGTCTGTGCAAACCATCCACCAGCCTTGCAATAGTCTAATCACATATGTTGCTAGAACCTTATGGGCCTTTTTGGATAGATGAATGAAATATCGTTTCAGCTTTTCCCCACCCTCCTTATAATCAGTATAATAAAGCAGATTTTATGGTCATGCTGATACAAGTTCATGATAACTTTCCAAAACTGCTTAGTGAAACAGATGACGGTGTCTTTTGTTAAAGTTTTTTGTTTCCTTTTGCTGTGCTTTTTTATGCTACTCTGCATTATTACATTAAAAATGTATTGCTTTTCTAAAATGAGAAGCAGATGTTCCTTCTATACACCCTTTCTTAATCTCCTCTGTTTTTCTTAACTTATGTGAAAGTACTGCGAAGGAAAACAACTGGTCTGATTGATATTGAAAAGGCTATTTAAAAATGGACACATTTTCTAATCCAGCAGAACCATCATGAAAGAGGTAAACAAATCTCTTTTTTTCTACCATTCACCTGTAGTATTTTGACATAGGCAGAAATATTTCCCTTTGCCATACAACTGTGCAGGATCAATGCAGAGCTCTGTAACAGGAAGCAATGACACGAGCTGTGACAGGGACCAGAAGGCAGGCATAAAGCATAATCCCTTAAAGGGATGCACAGAGTAGAATCAGTTTTAAGAATACTTTTCCTATTAGGTAATATTTCCACAATTCTTAGTTTCCAAAACAGTGCTTGGACTTTTCCTCATGATGGCTCTTTTTTTTTTTTTTTTTTTTTTTTACAGAAGAGAAACATTTGCATCACATGCAAACCATTCAAGACACTCAGATTTAACATATAAACTGTAGTTGTGATTTGCAATCCCCATGTTTAAATCAGAAACAAGAAATTGGGACAACTCAGCACTAGCTGGATTGGAGTTGGGCACTTGGCCCGTTGTGCCACTCTGCCCATGGAGGGCAGCGGGAGTGTTTGCTCCGATTTCCACAGTACAGTCACCCATATTCCAAACAAGACATGCCTGGATTTTTGATAACCAGATTTCACAAAGCTCAGCTGAAACTGAAAACCCTTAAAACAGAGGTTCAGCCCCAACAACTAACAAGCACCAGCAAGAGCTAGAAGTTGCACCGAATTCAAAAACAACACAAAGCTACAAAACCCAACAGCAATGGCAAGTCTCACTGGCACTTTTTGGTTTCAGTTTTAAATACTTCTTTACCAATATGCAAATGAAGTCTCAATTAGCAAACATCTCTGTGGTAAGAGAGTCATAATTATAAGACTGACAGTCATAATTATAAGAAGAATCAATCAATATTCACTCATATTTGTTATGGAAGAGGCTTTAGAGACCATTTAGGCAATTTTTCCCACAAGGAGCTCATAGTAGTTAGCCCAAGATAGATTTCCAAGTGAAGAATCAATATGTATTGCCTTTCCTAAGTAGACAAAAATAAAAAGCACAAAGATGTCCTATTTTTCCTGCACAAAGAGCAAACAGTCTGCATCCTTATTTTTGAAGAGCACAAGAACATGGACAACCTGGAGCAGTTAAACATTAAATTTCATGTACTCTGCATGATAATAACATGAATAATGGACTGTTTATGGAATAATTCGGAATAATGCATTTATCTTCTTTGTAAAGACTTCAGTGCCCTGCACTTCACCTCCAAGGACAAAATTAGCTTCTGGGAATAGGTAACTTTGGGAGTCTGGGAATGCAAAAAGTCTGATACAGCCAAAAACCGCCCATGAAGCAAGATAAAGAAAGAAGGCACCATGGGAATAGGAATGTGGCAAGGGGGCCAGGGCTGCTGGTCCTGGGGAAGGTTCCCTGAGCGCCTTTGGGAGCCCAGTTAAGTCAGTGAGGCTTTGCCCAGGGCTCCAGCTGAAGCACAGTCCTGTCTCCCATGTACACATCTGCCTAAGCAAGGGCTTAGCAACCCTTGGTGAGGAGGAATAGAGGTGACAGCAAAGCAGCAGGAGCTAAGTGAGCATCCAAGGGGCAACGTCTTCAAGACACAGGCACAAAAATCCTTTTGTTTTGTGTCTGCACAGCACGTAACTTAATGGGACTCTGGTTTATGGTAATATGAATAAAATTGTACTCCTGAAAGAAAATACCAGCTTCTTCAGAAGTCAGAAGCCCCTTTTGTCAGCTTCACTGAGAGTTTGATCAGGTCTGCATTGCACGCTTAAAAAAAAAAACAAAACATTTTGTAAAATATTCAGTTGGTTCGTCATTATACATTTTTAGAGTCATCCTTGCTAACATTGCTTTCCAAACAAAGGACCATGTTTTAAAGGGTGTTTTGAAGACATGATTTAATGAAAGCTTTAGGAGGAGTTTTAATAGTTCATGTCACAAACAGAGTACCAGGCTTAATGGTAAAAATATTTACCACTCAGTACGTTTGTTGCTAATATTTTTTTTCTAGGACTGGATTTATATGTTAGCATTTTCCATTCTCATTAAAATCCCAGCTATGCGAATGTTGCCTCTGAAAAGCAATGCCTCACATTCTTTGTGAATTATATGAGGCAGCCTTTGTTTTATATTGACCCTTTCAGCTCTTACATCCCTTGACTAGCTGCTAATCATCATTTATCCTTTCCCTGACTCTGGTAATCTCCAGGGGGTGGGTGGGACAGGCAGTCAATGGAAGCGATGGAGTATAAATAATGACAGAGTACAATAAACATTCCAGTTGCAATGCCACATCTCATGACAAAGACTTTCAGAAAGATACAGTGCACAGTCCTTCTATGATAAGACTGTTGTAACCAGACTGGAAAACATTATAAAAAACTTATGCTTGCTTAAGGCTAAGATATTCAGGCCCACTAGGTGAGATAAGGGAATGTTTATTCTGTGTAATCAAAAAATCACTTGGACACTTGATTTTATTCCCAAATTCACTTTCCCCATGTGATTCTTCACAGGTTCTTTCCTGTCACTACATCTTTCGTTTCACCTTCATTATCCTACCTATTTAGTCTATAATGTCTCAGACTAAAATACGACTCCTGGATCTTGTTATGCTTTGCACAGTGGGAATCCAGCTAACCTCTGCAGAGACCAGAAGAAGCCTGTGTTCACATACAGCCTAATACTGCGGTATTTTCTGATAAGCAGCCTTGGGTCATCTGAACACCTCCTTAAGGACCCAGTGAACCCAGGGGCTTTCTTCCCCTGACTTCTGTCTCCCCAGACTGCAGGTAGGAAGATACATGTCCACTACTTCACTTATTCCAGTTCTAGCAAACATACAGCCACAAAGTGAAAATGGTCTGAAAAAAAGAAAGTTAACTCCAACAAAAAATGCAAGTCTTCTATCACATTAATAAGCTACAGCTGCTGTCTTAAGCAGTACAATCAGTAAATAAGACAAGGAACCCATGGCAAGGGAGACCAGGACAGGAGCAGGATTGAGCTGTTCAGATCCCAGATCTGCACCAGATTGGGTCTAACATTAATCCTCATCTTGAGACAAAAATACTCTTCTGTAATGCTTCTTGAGCAGCAGAGTGATGTAAGACTCCATATTTCTTAGACTTTAACATCCCATTAAGATATTATACTCTCCTGACTTCATCCTTCTAGGATTAAGCTCATGGGTTTCCATTGCCTTTTTTTTTTTCCTTCCTCTTTTCATTGTGGAAAAAAACCTCTCTCAAGAACATTTACATTTTTCTTCCTCTGATTCGAATCTTTTCTCCCATTCCTGTACATTTGCCAAATATGAGTTGTCTTTTAGTCTGTTGCATGAATGGGGATGAAATTCACACAACTATTTAATTTAGTGTCATTTTTCATTCACAGGAAGTGTCAGGATGCCAGAACTATTTGATTTGTGCATCAGCCACATCCAACAAATTGAGAACCACTCTGGAATTAGGCCTGGTCCATTAACTCCAGCTACAAAGTTAAGTAATATGAGACTAAGCCATTGAGTTCGTTTTTCAGATGAGAAAATGGAAATTAGTGGAGCCTTGTGTATGTCTCTAGACATAACGCAGATAGAGATACTGTTGCTGATACAGAAAAATAGCCAACTGCAACATAAGCCAGGGCCCTGGCTGTGACTATTGTGCCGCGCAAGGACAGCGTCAAGGGGCTGAGCGCCGGCGCAGCCCGCTGCCCTCCTCCAGCACTTCATGGGCACTGGGCAGCCCCGGTGGCAGAGGGGCTGGAGAGCCTGGGGCACTCGGCTTCGCCAGCCGGCCAGGGAGCCCTTGGGACTGCAGAAACCACACAAAGGCAACTTCAAGGCTGTGTTTTCAGAAGCGCGATAAGTAGCTGGCGCTCTGAATTTTCACTATATGTTTTATTTTCAGGATAACCAGGATGAAAGTTTTAAAGTAAGGGTACATTCAGCCTTTCAGTCTTTCACCGCCTTGCAAATAACACCAGCTTTTCCTCTTTTTCCTCAGCTAAAAGTTTACACAAACACTCCAGCAAAATAGTTGTGTGCAGCTGTACAAAAGAGGGGGCAAAGCAAACCCAAAGTGCACTGCAGCAAGCTCAGGAAAAGAAACAAGCAGCTCGATAAGGTATTGCTGCCTGCCAGCTGATTCATCTGGGCATATCATGAAGTGCCACATAAAGGCATCTTCTGCCATAAATTTGAATACCTCCTTAATTACTCAGCTCCCAGTTTGCGCTGTTTGTCTGGAGCTCAGTTTTTCCATGTGACTCCTGAAATCAGGAATGGGTCCCTCTGGAAACTGATCTAATGGTTTGAGGAATGCAGCTATGGTCATTAGAGCTTCGCAAAATCTCCAAACTCACTTGTCAATTACTTAGTACAACAATTCAAAATGGGCAAAGAATGAGAAATCTTATGTTCTCCCTCCAATGGAAATGCTGCTACACCCCTTTGCTTTCTCTTTCTTGCACTTCAGTGAAACGTCACTGTGCGGTAACCTGGATTTTTAAGCATCTTGAGAAGACGCAGTGGCCAGTAATTAAACAACATACCCAAGTGTCACATTCCAGTAAGCTCCTGTGACACAGGTGCCCTGTAAATCAATTGGCATCTTTTCTTTTCTTGTTTTTTCTTTAAGTAAAATATATTACATAAATACGGGAAATGCTTTTAGATCTAATAAAACTATAATCATAGGCAAACAGAAATGGCTGACTGCACAATTTAATTTACTAGGATAATTCTACAGAACTTCAGAAAAATTACAAATCAAAAAGCGAAAGCCTTCAGCAAACTGCTGCATGACAGTAGCTTTATAGGTCTCAGAGGCACCCGTCCTGTTCCCGCTGAACTTAGTAGGGAAACTCCCAGTGACTTCAGGAGGTACAAGGCACAATATTCCTGTTCCGCTGTGATTAAGAGTTATTAAACAGAAAGACTGGGTCCAGTTTTAGGAACATAGTGTCTCAGAATATTACAGCAACTATTTCAGTGTCATCTGAGTGCTAGTTTGGGATGCTTTATGCCATGGAGCATGGAGATTTCTTTCTTCCGCTAAACACATTATTTTTGGAAACATTCTTGCTAGTGTTCATGGGAATATTTCCAATGGGGCAACACTTCCAATTAAGATCTCCTTTTTATAGTTTATAAATACTTTAGTAAGTGGCTGACAGCCTTAAAACTAAATGTATTTTTTAATAAACAGATGACGGTTAACCTGTCATAAAGTGATACACAGTCCACATAAATGAAGAGATTCCTTCCAATCATTACTTGTAACTTAAGAACTTTTAGTATCCTTATAACCAAAAATGACACATGCTATGCATATCTATCCCATGTCCATATCATCTACTACTTATTTAGGAATACTTAAAAAGTGGTTCATTAAAAAAAAAAGCAAAGTCATTTCTTACATAGATGAGAGGCTCTTTCACAAACTCTTGTGGTAAGTAATTCAAAATCAAGTATTTCTAAAAATGGAAAATAGAAGAAAGAGGAAAAACAACCTTCCCTGGAGATGTACTTAGATTCTCTTCAGCACAGTAAGTTATCAGGGGCATCAATGCTATCACTGGAGTTCTTGGACTGCCCTGCACACAAAAGGCTTTGCTGCAGTTAACGGGAACATCACACAAGCACTGTCATAAAATTGTACCGTAAGGCTGTAATTTACCTAGTGGGGACCATGGTCACTGTAGGGGATCACCCAGGTTGCGCCCACTAATAAATCAGAGGTTTAAAGCACCAGAGTGAAACAGCCTTAAGCCTCAACACAAAGAAAAAGAATATAGTTTAAATGCAATCTTCTAGTTTATGGCCAGCCTTTCATTATAGTCTCCTCACGCTACACAGAATCACAAAGCAGAAGAGCCTGGGGAAGGGGATGGAAAGGTGGGAAGAGGGAAGAGAAAACACACTTCTTTCTTCCTTTTGGAGTCAGCCATGTGTACAACGAGTTTGTAATCTAAGAGTACTTCACATTAAAGGAATGAAAGAAAATACTACTTTCAAAAGGAGCAAAATCCCATCTGAAACATTATTTACCAACAGGATTATCACTGATGCCTCTTCAAACTGTGTTGCACAACAGTCAGCTACCTCTGGTGCTGCCCAGTACATGTTAGGTACATCTTAGTAAGAGGCACCTAGTGCACACAGTGGAGAGCAAAGAGTAGCTCAGGGAATCTTCTAAGCATTTGCAGCAGGAGTTCAGTAACACAGCCAGGACTCTTATTTCTTTTTTACACAGTAGTAATTCGTTTCTGCTTATTTCCCACCAGCAAAATATTGATCCAAACAGACTTCTTTTGGAGTTTTGTTCCTACTTCTCTTCTCATTGTTTGCCTTGGCAAACTCTCCTAGTTCTTTCCACATTCAACCTCAGGAGAGCAGAAAGAGCAACAAAATCAAAAAGCCACATCCAATGTCTCAGGTGAGTCAGTATGGTCCAGGAATATCTAACCTTTAGTGTCTGCTACCTGTAAAGGCAGCTTTTAACAATCTGGTCATTAAGGATGTTCAGTATGAGTTTTTAATGCAAGAAGTTTTAATGCAATTTTACAAATGGACCTGTCACCATCATGTTTAGTTTCTTTATGTTGCACTGGACCTATAAGGACCTTCAGGGTGAGTGCAGCTGTAACTGAGACTGAGTTGTAACATAAATCAACAAATGTCTGTATGCCCAACCCAATCTGCCTACGAAGTGAGCATTGTTACAGAATTCATGGCTTGATCCCAAACCCATTTAAGCCAGTTACAGTCTTTCTTTGGATTTAAAGGAGTTTTGGATTATTGTCTCCATTATAGAGCCAGCAAAATTCCTCATTAACACCCTCAGAGACTTCAGATTCCGCCAGATTTCATTACTGGAAAGTGCTGCCAGTCCAACAAAAGCTTTCCAGCAGCAGAGCCATTTACAGCACAAAGGTGGGGCTTGCTTCAAGGATACATTTTACTTTCTTGTTGTTTTTCCAGGCTGCACTATTTTCTAGTGTTTTGGTTTTGATTGCCTCAGATACAGGTTGGCCTAATGCTTATGAATGTGAGCTGCTGTATTCAAAGGAGCAACTTGTGTAAGGGAATGTTCAGGACAGAAAAGCGATTGCTGTATGCAATGGCCATTCTCACTCCTTCCGTGGGTTCCAGCTGTATCCTCTTCCCAAAAGTACAATCTACTTTTCTGTGAAGAGAAATTTGCAGTCTTGCTGGAGAACGTTTCAACCACCTGCACTGAGCTTAGGCATTGCACATCACAGAAGAGAAACCTGCAGATGGATCCTGCATCAGGATTTCATTCAGGAATTAAAATTGTGCATGTCCTTTGGCATGCACCACTGTAAGGATGTTCTTGTTTGCTGTTAGCAGAGATATTTAGGGGATGCAACATAACGATCACAAGAACTTGCATGAGAAGACAAAAAGACGAAATACACGTGAAGACACCTGAAGGCAAAATGTAAACATTCAGGTGGCCTGAGTAGCTATTTGACGCAATACGGAGAGCTATTAGATGTAATCTGTATTGCAGACGCATGTCTTATGCTTGAAGAATCAAGGCTATTAAAATACTGTTTCTCCCTAAATCCACATGCCACTTGTACTGCTTTTAGCTCCTCTTTCTTCCCTGCCCTCAAGGACTGAAATCATAACAACAATCACATTATTTTATAATTTAATAGAAAGAACAGCGAAACTAATTCCAGCCTTGGGCAGTCCAGACAGCAGTAATCTAGTCTCATCCTTGACGTATTTTATATAAATGAGATTGCAGCTAGATTGCATCTTCTTATCAACCACACGCTGAAGAACTGGAACGCAGGGCTCCTCTCTGTTCTTTTCACTGGGTGCCTAACAATCCCGCAGCCTCAGTGGGAACATGGTAAAATATTGAAAAATCTAAACTAAATTAAAGCATACATAGTAACATACCCCCTGTAATAGAATTACTGTACATGGCTATAGATGTTGTGCAAATTGCAGCATACAGCTGTGTGGTACATGGATATTATAGGTTACAGCACTCGCTAGACTTGGATTTGTCGACTTCAGCTGACAAAAAATGACATTCCAAATACCTACTTTCGCCTACTTCTTCCTAGTAATTAACACAAGCAGCCTTTAATGTATGTTACACCAGGGGACTGCTATTCAACCGTTAATAATGCACACAGGCCAACAAACGTAGCAATCATGAGACTCTGACATGGCAGTCTCCAGTTCCCCCACATCAATTACTAACACAGCTCCTCTGACATAAGCTATATAAAGCAGTTTGCTGGCATGCTAAGGGCTGAGGCAAGGTTTAATATATCCTCAGAAAACTAACGTGCAGATTTCCCACAATTAAAAGCAATGGTTTTTTCTATTCATTTTGATTGTTATATTTACAATTTTCTTTCCTTTTACAAGAAGCGTATTTTATCTTGTTGATTGGTTGTAGCTTTTAAACCTACTTTTCTTAGAGGGCCATTTGATGAAAACAAAACAAAATTATTGTTTCCCCACACTCCTCGAGGTCACAAAAATTTCTTGGAGAGAATACATTCATGTTAGGCTGAAACAGGGTGGATATTATTTAAATAGAATCATAGAATCATTAAGGTTGGAAAAGACTTCTAAGATCATCGAGTCCAACCGTCAACCCACCCCCCCCATGCCCACTAAACCATGTCCCTAAGTGCCTCATCTACACGTCTTTTAAATACCTCCAGGGATGGGGACTCCACCACTGCCCTGGGCAGCCTGTGCCAAGGCCTGACCACTCAAATAGAACTATCGGCATCTAATTCTAACTTCATATATCTATAGTGTTTCTTTTTACTCTGTTCCCAAGCTGAAACACATAATATCTTTGGGCACAGCACACAACTGCAAACTAAAATACATTCTCTGGACAATGCCAGCAGTATTCTGACTGTGGTTGGAAATTACACAAACATGTGGATGAACGCAGGAGGGAGAGAGTCTCAGAAAATACATTCTGTTCATGGAACAAACTCTCTCCGATTAGATTAGATTAGACTCCAGTTTATCTGATAGTAAAAAGGAACACATCCAAAAAAGATCCACAGTTACAAATGTTGAGTGCACAAACAGTCTGTGCTCAGCCTAATCAGAAGTCTGATGAAATATAAAATTACCTATTGGGGAGATTCGGATAGCTTTCTCATACACAGACAGCAAAAGAAGAAAATCACGTGTATGCCTGTCCACAAAATTGTTTTGTGGTGTGAAATTACCCATTTCAGAGTTCATCCATCAGACAGAAAACTCAAAGATTCATGAACAATTGTTTCTTGTATTTCCTGAAATTTTACATGAAGCCAACAGTGTCATTTATTTATCTGAGTCTTTGTGATGTAAAGGTTTCTAAAGAGCTTGTTTTCATTTTATGAGAAGAGGAGAGAGGAAGGGAACAACTTTGCTTTGAGCTTGTTTTTAGCATTTCAACTTTTAACGCTGAGGACAACTTCAAGGCCAAACTGTAGTCACCTAAAATACAGGGTTTCTAAAGAAAATGCTGACAGCCTATGAACTATAAAAGTTATGGAGAACCCTGTAATAGTAATAATAACAACTTTCATTTTTATATAGTGCTTTTTCTCCCAAAACATCTCTTAAACTATAAGTCAAACAATCTCATCTGTGGCAGTAAAAAGGACTAAAATAACAAGTCTTGTAAACTTCTGGATCGGAGAAAGGTTCCACCCCTGGTTCGGTTGCTGGCCAGGACTTTATTTCCAGTAAAATTGACTTAAATTAAACAAATTAATTTGGGCAGCTCACCTGGTCACTAATGCCTTCCCTGTGAACTGCTCTGAGTGTCAAGAACGAGAGCGAGCACGCAGTAAGAGCAGGTGTCCAGAGATTCACGTGGTGAAGAAAAAAGATTTCCTGTAGTGCGTCGAGATCCAAGCAGCCTGAGAGTCACAGCCCACGGCTGATAACTCTGAAACGCCAGCACTTGAGATTTCCCTCCAGAGAGCTCAGGAAGGAACAAGTCACCACTATAAAAATATACAGGCTCTTTATCTGGGTAAATAATAGTTGGGAATGAGAAAAAGATGATAAATTTTCCAGAAACTAATAGGAGTGCTATAGCTTTTCCAGTTTCAGTTAAATCTTTCTGTTGAGATGGTGACTTCAACAGAAAATAGCTTTTCTCCTGAAGTTTCTCCAAGAGACCAAAGTTACAATAAATAATAATAATAAAGTAAAACATATGTGAATCTTATATGAATCACAGAAACTAAGCACATAGCCACTTGAGGAAAATTGAGGCTGCTTCTTTGATGTATGCTATTTCCTATCACATTACATGATATACAAGAGGTCTAGCTAAAAACATGAAATCATTAAGAAAATAATTTTAGACAGAACTTAGTGATTTTTTTTGCATAACAGTTTCTTCTCCAAAGATCCTACTAGCAAGCTGAATAATAAATGTCTGATTAAAATTTATGATGAGAAATGGACACAAACCAAATAGTAAAATATTTGTGGCATATGGGAACCAGCAACTGTGTGAGCTGCCCAAGTTGTTTTCATTTAGCTTCGCTTGCTTTTATTGAAAAAATAATATCTATACATAAACAGCCGATTCCTGGTCTCTTTGAAGCCAGTGGGAACTTTGCCATTGACTTTAGCAGGACCAGAACGTGGCTTCCTTGGATCTTGTTTGGAAGGTGGGGGTGTGAAGTTGTTCGGGTTTTGTTAAATATATGTATTGGAACAAGAAGACGTCTCAAAAACAATATCATACATTATCTTCTAATTAATTTCTACCAGTGATGCAGCAGCAATGTATCCTGAAATCTCTGTTCCAAGTCTTTATTTGTGTTATGTGCACAGTTACACACACAGTTTCAGCTCTGAAGAGCCAAATATCTAAATAGAAAAAAATGGTTAAGAACAAAAAAAGTTGAAAGATCATGTGTCCATTTCACAGATGGGAAAACAGAGGCACATATTTATTATGGACTATTTCCCTTCTTGAGATAATTCATCATACTTCCTCTTATTTCATCTGAGTGAACCAACTACATTTGAATAGTTTGCTCAGATTACAGAAGCAGATTATGCCAGATCCAAAAATTGATTTTAGGTATCAAATGCTTGGTCAGTGTAAAACTATCTTTTCACTCTCCTTTTGTAATTACAATCATTCACTTTCTACAACTGCGGTTCACTGGCATAATGATCTAGGGTATCACAGCAGCCCTAATCGAGGGACCACGTATAAGGATTTTAAAGGCAGTAAAAGAATAGAGTAAATATATGGAAATAAACTTCTTATGCAAATAGATTCATCTTAATATTTATCCTTACAGAAAGCAGATTTACATATTCAGGATTGCAATTATAAATGAAAGTAAGTTATACATCAATTCAGCAACACTCTAGAAAACTGCGAGTAAAATGAATAAAAACAAGTGAATACTGAATAAGCTTGACAGAAAATCATCCATGCTTTTGTTGCCTAAGGGTTAGAACAAATCAAAGAGACTGTGAAAAGTCTAAAAACTGCTTAGATAGAAAGATACCAAGCTTCTGAATTTCCCCGCCAAAACCAGAACTTCCAGGTGTCAAGTTTTGTATCACAGGTAGACCTCTAATGCCTGCTTAGGATGAAGACAGATTTTTCTGATGGCTCAGCTTGATCCAACTATATCACAAGGCCTATTTAAAATTGGAGTGGGCATATCACAGGAAAGGGATAATAACGAACAGTGGTGCATTGGCAGAAAGATGAACTCTACCAAAACCAGATAATTTCCAGTCTTTTTTCTTATTTTAACTTTAGAAAGCTCAGAAATCTGGGACACTGCTCCAAAACTGAATGGTTTACTTATAGCATATCTGAAACTTGGCCCACAAACTGCATCTTTTTCAGTTTCATGGGAATGACAGTTGCATGAGATTCCCCGTAGTACGTGGTTAGCCACGAACCAGAAATGCCACATGAAAAGCTATTTTCATAGCATTTACGTCCAGTTCAAACACAGATCATGAAGTACATAGTCTTACACTGTATTTTTAAGTTAACAAAATCTTTTTGAACGTCATTAAAACTTAGGTATTGTTTGGTTCCGAGTTTGAGTAAAGGTTTACATAGTTTTCATTTTTATTAATTTTATTCAAGTTTCCTATGTTCTTAAAGTCAGTCCTTCAAGACTGAAGAAGTTGCCTTATTCCACAAAACCTTCAAGGTTTTCTGGAACAGCTGGGTTTAAACTTTACCCTTATAATTTAACTTACTGGTCAAATCTTTTGTTTGCTTTAGGTTTTTCTCTATATATCTTTTTTTGTACCTTTCCTAGCTTTTTATAAGACAGCCAGTTTTATGTCAGGTTTTTTCCTGCTCTCAATGTTCTGGATCACTACAATATGATTTTCTCAAATTTAATACTTTGATTTAAACAGATATCTATTGAAGAGAGGTCTTGTACAGCATTAAGATTTAAGAAAAATCAGCATTAAACAGAAGTTTAAAGGGCAGATTAAAAAAAAATTAGGATATCTACAGGACTAAAAATGAACCAAATCTTGCAAAGGCACAAATACCCAGAGCTTTGTCTAGTCATTTTAACATGTGCAAGGCCAGCCTCAAATGCTACAGAACAGGAATAGAATTGCATCAGTGCTCACTGTATGTAGCTACACAAAGTGCAAGGCAGTGGAAAATACGGTCTATGTTCTCAGCTCAGTGTAAGAAAGCCAAGTTCTTCTGAATTCAGCATATTTTATAGCAGTTTACACTCATTGAAAACCTTGACCCCAGGGCAATTAATCTTGTAAAATACTGCAGACTCTTCTTTCTTGGGGATTTTCCCCAGATGCTTCTATCAATTCCCAGTCATCAGAGTAGGAATAACGGGATTTGGATAAGGGAATTTATTGCTACCAGAAAATGAAGAAGGCAGCCTGGTGTGGACACTTTGAGCAATTTACCTTGTGGCTAAGTTTCTGGATACAATAATTCAATATACTTTGAAATAGTCAAAGACAAGACAAATCTCATTGTAAATAAAGCCACAGAGACTATGATTAACTTACACATATGCACTTCTAACACTCACCAGTATAAGCTTAAAGTTATGTGCCAAATCCTTTTATTTTTGTCAGAAGCTATTTCAGATCAGCCAAATGACATTTCATGATTAATTATTTTTAAAAATATGGAATGTGAAATAAACATCTATTATTTTCTAAAATAAAAGGAGCTCCAATTTTTAAATCAATCTAGATCATTCAATCTACTTGAAAGGGCAAATTACATCTTGATAGTAGGCCAATTATTCTGGTGGAAATCACTTGAATGACTATAAATGTACTCTTTCACAGACTGTATTTGTTATTTGAACACTGATATTATTTAATTAAAGGATAAAAAAATATCTCGGGTACTTCAAGTCAAAAACTCATTGAAATGAGTGTAGTTCTACACATATGCTGTTGTACTTTTCTGGAATGGGTCTTCCAGCCTTTGAGGTCTGAGTCCCAGGCCTCAAAAATAGTTTTGCTGATGTTCATGGAGCTACACACAGGGAAAAGCACAGAGCCAAGCCCATGGCTGATTTTCTTTCACTGATGTCAGGATGCCAGTGCAGCAGCTTGTAACAGCAAACCCACAGCTACACAGAAAGGTGATATCCTCTGGAAAGAGCAACCGTGGGGTCTGCAGGTTGAAGCAATTCAGCAGAGCACAAGTAATTAGTCAATGCACTCACCTGCATGGGTTGTATTTCACTCATACTAAATGGCTCTCAGAAAAGATTTAGTCACAAACTTTCTGAATTGGCCCCCACTGCTTGGTGCCTCAATCACTAGACTATTATAGCCTAGATTGCAGTTAAAAAAAAAAAAAAGGAACATAGAGCTTATATTCTCAACAATAAATTCTCTCTCTCCAGAAATGTTATATCTAAGGAACAATAATGCAGAACTCATTACCAAGAGCTGATTATGAAGACTGTGAACCATGCTCTGGGTTATTATAATCTGATTAATATAATAATCTAATTTATCCAGCTCCATGACAGTTCACTACAGATTATCTTGAATACTTCAGCTGGTTGTGCTAACCCACTGAGAAGTCCTTTCAATTGCACTGGCTAGCATTAACTTAAAATGAAAATGTTTACTGTGTTAAAAATAACCCTTTCGGCATTTAGGGAAAAAAAAAAAACACAACTTTATTTGTATTTATCTTCTCATTCTTCACATTTTGAGTCATGTCTCAAGATCAACTAAAGAAGGCCTTATTGTGGTTCCAATGATATAAATCCTTGGAGTTTATGCCAATACTTTGTCATATTTATTGGAACTGACATTTTTCTGGACTCTGTTCACATTATGACTTATGAGCTTAATTGGGTTTCATTTGTTTTGCTGTTTAAAATAAATTAAGACCAGGGTGTGGGGGATTTAGTCTCCCTCATGATCTTTATTTTCTAATATTGTGCAATGTGAATTCAACATTCTAGTTGCTATTGAATTATGCCATCTTATTAGGAAAGACCTTACCTAGCTATTTAAAATATCCTCTTCATTTCAGAACTGCTATTTCATTTAATCCCTATAACATAAACCAGGGATCTCATCTAGTTATACTCATGCTAGGGAGGAGGAGCTTAAGCAGGCAGACTAAGACTAAATTAGCAGCTGTGCCTGAGAGGAGACAAATGCAAGGGACTGAAGTTCAGTCTCCCAAATGTAGTCTTAGGATGGGTCATCCATGTTCTTAAAAGAAGCAGCAACAGGGGAACCACTGGGGAAGCTAAGGCTTAGAGGGTCTTGAAAAGTCTTAAAGAAAAGAAAAAACACAATAACGATATACGATAAATTATGCACTCAAACAGATTTAAATCACAAAATATCACAATTCAGGAAAAAAGTTATTTTCCTCTGATACTGCTGGTGCGGGAAACAGCTGCCACATGTCTAGACAGAATTCCTGTCCTTTCCTGATGGTCCTCTGCAGGGAGCTGCCCAACAGAGGCCAAGGAAGGAAGAAGGCTATAGAGATGGATACTGCATCTGCCTTCCAAAGAGCAGGTACTGAGAAGCTGTACACTAACCAGGACCCCCCCCTACCTGAGTATAATCCACTCCATTTCTTCTTTGGAATCAAGATTCATCCATCTCTGCTGCACATCAAACACATCTGAAGGCAAATCCAGTCTCCATCATAAGGTATTATATTAAATAAAAGGAGAATAAGGTGATACAAAATCTTGACACTGTTACAGTTAATTCCTGCACTACTTCCTCATATCAATAAATTGCATAGTTTTGCCTGACTGAATCCCAGAAGACTTGTCCTACATAAAATTTTATGTAAAACTCACTGATGTCCAACTGAGTTCTTTCATCAGGGAGAATACTGTCTCCAAGGAGTAAGCCACTGCACCAGAAATGAAGGCACACTTAGAGCATGTGTATTTGAGATAGAAACAAAAGAAAGACTTGCCTAATCTGAAATGCTGAGAGCAGAAAAGCCTTTTATTCTTGATTCTCAAAGCTCTTCACTGATCCTTGGAGCACTGTTTGCGTTCTTCTTTGAGGTCAGAACATTTCAGAATCACGACGTGCAGGGTTTTCAAAACACCCTAACAAGGGCCACTGCCTCGTTCTCATCAAACTTGCTCAGCGGAGGCAGGAATCAGCATAACACAAGGCTCAATTCTCTTCTCTCCCTATACAACTGCCCATGCACAATTTGTGAAGAAGTTTTGGACAAGGTGGAAAGGAGTAATGGTAATTAAAGAGAATGATAATTAAAAAGGTTAGTTCAGTTATCTCCTTTATGTGGATAGATAAGGCTGATGATCATCCAGACAGAGACACCACCACCTCAATTAAACGAACAACTATTAACAACAAGAATTGTTAGGGGATAGCAGTGATAGCTGGTGCTCTGTTAACAACCCCCAGGTCAGACACTTACTCCTCCTAGATATGAATTAAAGTCTCAAAGAGGGAAATGAATCAAAGCTAAAAACTCTTGATGATTGCCTGCAAAATAACAGTTGACGTGACTAATTTCTGATGAAACAAGCATTGATGGCAATAAGGAAATGCTGTTTAAAAATAATACTATGCTATGCCATTGAAGTGAAGTTGGCTATTAATTGAAGTATTCATAAGAGGAGACACAAAGCAGTTCTGCTGGAGGAACAGCAGGGCACCTCAGGGATGGATGATGCAGACAGAAAAAGAAAAGGTTGATGGGACCCAGAATATTCTCAGTGACTATCCTTTGCTCTTCTTTTAAATCACGTTTCAAAGCGGTTTATGAATCCATCTCCAATAAGCTACAGAGGATCAGACAAAACCAACCCCAGGATAATACTTTAAAAGAAACTGGATTTATACCTAGGAAGAAACAGGCCCACTATATCTTTTACACAAGATTTCTCACCAGCTATTCCTTTTTAAAATAGCCTTCCAAGGGTATGCTCCACACACCTTTACCTGAACTAGTGGGTCACCTTCTACAATAGCCTGCTGTTCTGTATACCTTATATAGTGACTAGTTTCTTCTCAGATTTCAACCTGCCTGGTTTATCCCATTTGCCAGCTCTGACAGCCAGTTCTTTTCATGAAGTCCTAAATTATTTTACTCCTCAAATAACTACTTAATCTTCACCTTTTTCTTTATGCATTTGGTAAACAGCAAATTTTTAAGCTTTCATTTTGGTGCTTTAGAACACCTTAGACCTGCTTGTCAGTTCCAGTTCTGGGATGACATATTAAATATCCTATTTGGCTCTAAAGGGAGGCATACATACAGGTTTCAGCCTGTTTAAGAGGGTGCAGAAAGGTGAATACATTTGAAGTTGCTGACACCTGCAAACTCCAGACAGAAAGATGAGCACTGATCAGTGGAAATATATTCAACTACTGGCCTCCACATACATTTCTTTTTATTATGTATCTTCTCACAAAGTTTTGGCCTTGTACAGTTGCTGCACCTTACTGGGTTTTATTTTCCATGCTATTATTTCTTCAGTCCTATCCATCTTGTGATTTTATACAGATGGTATTGAATAGGTTGATCCATCTCGTAGTTAATCAACCTAGTCCTTTCTTGACAGCAGAGATTGATTACAATACCCCCCATTTCTCCTGAATGATCTTGCTTACTTAAACATTCCCAAAGAATTCTCCCACAACGGAATTGCCCCTTTATCCCTCTGACTGTGTAACAGTCTGCTATGTCCAACGAGGACTATAAGACAGTAACTGCTGAGTTCATTTAGTTTGCATTCCAAGTGTGGAATCTCTTCTTGCTAGTATGAAATCAGGCATCAAATGCACGTCGGACAAAAGAAGGTTAATATTGTTCTGGGCAAACATTCTAGTAAGATAAACAACTCAAACTGTAGATTTGGTGTATATCCTACACAGAGTTATGAACAGACTTGCAGTATCTATCTTCTCACTATTTACCTATATAGATACTGTTTCTATGTTCTGCCTTCTAGTTCAAGAATCGAGTTATGTTATACATTTGCCATTGTTGATACAGGCTAGATCCTGGTATGCAGTACAGAAATTGAAGTTTGATTTTCAGAGACCTATTAAGAAAGTCAGAAGTCACTGGTTTTATATATAGAGCAGTAAGAAAGAGAATACAAATAGACTAATTTTGTCTTTTCAAACATATATACCAAATTTCATGAACATGCTGTCTCAGGGTTGATAAGAAGAATTAGAGGTGAATAAAAATGCTATGGAAACACTTTACTAAACTGTTTGTTTCAGTATAGCTTTCAGTTAAATCCATCGTAATTCCCAGAAAAAGGAAGAAAAAACAGATCCAAAATGTCAGAGACCCACAAAGAATACTCAAAGGTAATCTAAAAAGATGCATACTGAATTTCATCTTTATAAAGTTGGATGTCACAATACAAAACATACCCTGACAACTTTGCCCTTCAGGGAGGTTTGTCCGCATTGGGTTTCTAAAGGCAGCAAGCGCTATCTGGTTGCTGCTCATGGAACAAGAAACAGAAAAGCAGCAGAAACTCCCGAAGACCAGTAGAAGGTAACTCAGGCAATGAGCAGAGTGCAGCGAAGAGCTGAGGAGTCTGGTTATAGTGACCAAAGTGGCAAACAGGGCGAGGAGTTGTAGTGAGACATTTTGGATTATCAAAAAAACCCGATTTTCTTCTTTGATACAATGACCCCCTACATACATGCAACAAAACATTTAATCTTGTTTCATTTTTGAAACAGAAAACATTCTGAAAACATTCAGATTCAATATATCACGTTAAAACATAAATATATATCTCATGTTTAAATACTGAAATAAAATTTTTCCATTTTTAAAAGAATACACAGGTTTATAAATACTTAGCCAGAGCTATTCAATACTTTCAGCACAAAGGACACATAATTCAGCCCGTCTGAAGTTCGGGTTTTAGTGAATAAAAGAGTTGTTAAGGAAAACGTTTCCTCAGCACATAGCACAGTTAATTATACATCACCCTTCGACTGTCTCAGGAACCCTGGGCATTTTGTCCTCAGCACACTGACACCAGCGAGCTCTGTGCTGCTTTAGCAGCCCTGGTCCTGCTGCGCTGACTGGGGCAGAGGGCTCTCCCTCCCCTCCGGCGCCAGGTAGCACAGGGCAATGCAGCACCAGCTGGCTCCAAAACTCTCCTGCTCAGCTCATGAATGCCACTACTGCTATTAAAGAGAGGGTAAAGTAACAAAGATCTTTGGAGCCTGTTAAAACAGCACAGCTGCAAGTCCGCTGGTCCTCTTTTCAGAAGGAGGGAAAAAAAAAAGCAAAGCAGCTCCTTTCAGTATAATCTTTCTTTTAAGCTGAGCAACTAAGGGATCTTAGTTCGGCCCCAACAGAAACAGAGAAACATAATTCTGGGAGATTTTGTAAATTGTTTTACGAAGTACTTTACACCCTGGGCTTCAGGGCATGGAGAGCAGTGCAGTAAACACAAATTTTGGGATGAAAACTTCATGCACACTGAAAAGGTTTTGCCAACACACTGACACCAGAAAAACTTCCTAGAAGATAAGAATGTCATTTATACCAGCAAAAAAGCGTTCGTTGGTCAAGCAAACCCTGGTCCCTGAATGACATGGACTGTTTTTGCATTGACATGGGCAGGCTTGCCTGCACAAACATTGTCGTTTGGGGTGAAGAGCAAACCGTGGTAGTGTGGTGCTGGCCCAAACATTTCTGAGAACCAAGGATATCTTTTGCTGCGCTCTAGAATTTATTGGAAATGGTCTGTGATTCAGCTAATTTCACACTTTAGTCAGAGATGGACTTTGACCAGGATCACTAACATTTTTGGATAATTGTTAAGGAAGCATTAAAGCGCAATCCAATTTCTTAGAAAAGAATCAGTCCATGTGAATTAATGCCACACATTCATTTTGCTGACTTGCTATACAGTTTGTACTACAAATTGTGGACTCAGAGGCAAGTAAGTATAAAGGGAACGCACCTCCCTCCCCTATAATAATCCTGCATGCTAACTCTATGTTAACTTTCCTGAGTGTAAGGCGGCACAGAGACAGAAGAACTGGTTACCTGGATCATACCATTCCCAAGTGACCATTCTCAGATATTTCTCCAGCTTACTTTTTCCAAAGGGAGGAATGGAAGAAGAAACTTCACATTGTCTGGGGCAGAGACACGGTCCAAATTCTCTACCTTGCACCAAAAAGAGAGATTTTTCTATATTTGTCAGCACAAGCCGAATACTGAACATCTTACTCTACATGCCATTGTTTACACCTGTAAAAAAAAGATGGAGTATTTGCACAAATCAGGGTACTAGGTTTTACATCCCTTCTTCACAAATGCAAATGACTCCTGCAGGCAGTAGTGAATTGGGTATTACGGATTTTTTTATTCTTGTTTATCACTATGTCCACATACGACAACATGGAAAATAGAAGGTACAAATAGCTAAGTTGTTAGTACACTGAGGAAAGTTAGTACACTCATGTTAGTACACTCATGAAAGACAAAACGTAATCATCAATCTCATTCAAAATTGTGATGCAAAAGATTTTCGTGGAAACACTTTCAATAGCATATATGCATTCATAGAATCATAGAATTGTTAAGGTTGGAAAAGCCCTCTAAGATCATCGAGTCCAACCGTCAACCCAACCCCCGCCATGCCCACTCAACCATGTCCCTACGCGCCTCATCTACCCGTCTTTTAAATACCTCCAGGGATGGGGCCTCCACCACTGCCCTGGGCAGCCTGTTCCAAGGCCTGACCACTCTTTCAGTAAAGAAATTTCTCCTAATGTCCAATCTAAACCTCTCTTGGCGCAACTTGAGGCCATTTCCTCTCATCCTCCAGACACAGCAAGTTACTTTGCATGAGCCAACGACCCATTTGTCTTACGAAGTGTTCCTAAGAAATATCCTGAAATTATTCATAATATGTAATGAGAGAAACCACACATCCCCAAAATGTTTTAGTGCACGGAGACAAGTAAAGAAGCAAATATACTTTGTACATGACAGGCTATTACACTTCTGAGTAATTTCTTGTCTTTTTTTTGAAGTGTATTTGCTATTGTGCTCTAAACAGCAGGTGCAGATGTAATTGAAAGTGGTTGGTTGTGTCAAACGAGAAAGATTTCATGAGAAAACTTAAAGAGCTAACCTATACCTTACTTAGGAGAGCTGAATTCACTGATCTGCAAGAGGAAAGTCGCAGGCTGACTGCTAAACAAGAGCGCCCATTTGGCCTTTCTCCACTCCTCCTGATGAAATCATGCTATCCGGGGGCCAGCATAGCTCCGCAGATGTGCTCTGCCTTATAAACAAATGAGCGAGGTGCCTTGGGAACAGGCACTTTAATGTACGAAACAGATTGTATTCTGTTCTGCCACAAGCAAATAGATGACTGAGTGAACAACTGACATCTTTGATTGCAAGTATTTCCAATTCTTTCCTTGCGCCAGGCCCCTAACACCTTCATTACAAAACTGGTTTCTCCAGTTCTGGAGTTCGGTCCCACAGCCTCCATGATAGCAAATTTTGGTAGATGCGGACAGGCCCTCCTCGCTTAACTATCTCTTCTTACCTAAGTGGAAATTGTATTTTGTGAATTTCTGCCACAGCTAGTTAGATTTAAGGGTTTTGGCCTGAAGTAAGAGGAAAGATGATGGATGTCCTCCCATCTGCAGGTGAACCAGAGTGGTGCAGATATATCCATATATTACACAAACTGCTAGTTCTTTGGCACCTGGATAAAAAAACCCAAGCAATAAAAGAAGAGCTCGGAGCAGTGCCACTGACAATTTTACAAAAAGGTGAAGTGCATGCCTGAGTGTTAGACATTAAAGTTACTGCCAGTTAGGGTGCCTTTTTGTGAGTCATACTTCTTAAGGTTTCCTTCTCAAAGAAAGTTGAGAAGTCTCTCTCATTGCAAGGGCTAGAAAAGGCCAGACTGAAAATAGGCTAAGAAAAGTTGCCCTCATTGTTTTTCTTTCCAACCTGAAGGATGAACAATACAGATGATAAACAAGGAAGCAACAGATGTTTTAGTGCCCAGTTGGAAAGTCAAGAGATTCATATACCCTAAGAGATTAAATAAGAACTGCAGTACTTATGACTAATGCTTCCACACCATAATCCAGGCTGCATGCTCCCTCTTATTTTCCCAGCTTTCTATTTAAGTACTCACCTCCCCTGTCCTTCCTAAACCAATTTAAAAAAAATTTACAATTTTTGTTGCCATCCCACATTCAACCGAGAGCCTCCTGAGACTGAGCATCCTGGAAACATCCTGCAATGTCTGAACCTGAAATCTTTAAAACCTTTGTACTTTTGAGAGGATCTCTCATTACAGTTCAAATGGGTGGAAAAACAAAGAACAATATGGAATGGGTAATTATTTAAAAGTCAATAATTACCCAGGGGCCTTTTCCTTTTCTTTTTTCCAGATGTTTTAGCCCAATCTGACTGCAGTTCCAATACACCATCTAAGAATCTAACTCTCTGGCCACAGTGGGTGGTCTGAGAAACCTGTAAAAAAGGCAGGATTACATCACAGTGAAAAGTGCTTTGTTTTATAGATTCATCCCAAGCAACCTAGGTCTCTTTGCAGAACTAATTGGAAAGACTTAATTCTCATGCAATCCCTCCACTGCCAAAGTCTATATCAGGTCATGCCAACAGGAGACAAAAGGAAAGAAAAGCTTTTACCAACCTGCTTTAGGTCACAATGAATTTGGGGAAATACATATTCACATTAGAATTGCAATATGTCCATGTAAGGTGAAGCACAACTATTAATGGGTATCCCTTCAGAAAACAATGTCTGAACTGATCTTTTTTCTAAGCTGGGTAAATACTCCTATTTTTAGAGCAGCTAAAGGTGAAGAGTTGGAGCTGACCTTGGTCTCCTACTATACTGTAGCAAAAGTGGCAAATGACGAATAGCTGAGGTATTTCCTAAGTGGCACCAGAGCATGGCTGCCTGCCTCCACCTCTAGCTGGAGGAAGCACAGATTCAGACCACCAGATTCAGGGCTGACTCACCAGTCCGTGTTTACACCTCCTGCTCCAAGAACGTATTTTGACAGCATGCAGTGTATGCTACCACCCGCTACAAAGACAGAACATTCCTGGAAGGGAGTTTCTCTCTTTCTTTTGCAACTGATATAACTTTAAAGGTATTTTTTGGTTTCAGCATGTGCATTTCATTTTTTTTCTAAGACAGACTTTACAAAACTCTTGTTCCTTCACAAGCAACAGCTGTCAGGTTTGATGAGAAGAGGCTCTGCATTTTACAGAACATGGCTACAGAACAAAGACCTTAGGCCAGTGTTTTGGCCACACGCAACCAGAGAAAATCTTCCTCTACCTTACACAAGAATTTACGTGATTAATATCCATTGGGTCTCTTGTGCAGTTCTGCTGTTAACGTGGAACATGGTTCACAGTGAAATGATCTCTTTACACGGTTGTTCTATAGTTGGGCTAAAAATATTGTCCCATCCAAAGTTTCAGTCCAATTTCCACCTTTGCTGTATTTTCCATCCACAAGTGTTATATACAGTACCCCCAACTTCAGGAAAACTTTGATATGTTTAAGTATATTCTTATGTTTTTCCTTTTGGAATATTCATTGCTTTTAAAAAACCATCTTGTTTCTGTTCATGCTGTATTTTAGGCAAGGCACTTCTTTCAGAAGATCTGGTTTTAATTTACATTTGAGTGACTGCCACTGCACAACGGCCATTCATGATGAACATGTCCAATAAACTTAACAACCTTATGATGTGCCGTTTCCTGAGATTAGTTCCATTCTATAGCATCTGCAGAAAAATACATTACGGTTTTTTAATTTGCTTTTGTTGTCTAAAAGAAATTTAATGCCAGTGGTAGTGGAATATGAAGACTTATTCACAAATCAAGTTTTTGTCTGCTTTGTCAAGTTTTTCATTGCTTAGAGATTCCGACTTAATGGCTTGCTAGGAATATTATATCTATGAATGAAAACAAAGCCAGTCCAGAGCTGTACTCCTCTGCCCTTAACTTGAATTAAGTAATCATGCTGACTGGTGTCTGATAGTAGTTTTGTTATGTAGACATTTTGTCTGAAAAAAATCCAACAAACTACCGACTTAGATCTTGATCCCATAAAGAATTATGTACACATATCTTTAAACGGATGATGTTAAAATTATGCTATCTATTTCAAATTAAACTTATTCATGTTTTTTAGAAGATAAACGTTACTCCAAGTTTAATTAAAACCAAAGCACAGTATGCTACAAGATTTTTCACAAGGACACTGCTTTTTCAAATGCCATTAACAGAGGAGCCATTATACTACTAAGAAGATCTGTGCAATCTGTAATTACATTAACTGTGAGGAATTGATACGTTTAGTAACAAAACAGGCATACTAGCTGCATTATTTGAGTACTGGTCTACTCAAATGACACTGCAAAAGCCCTTTCTTAATTCCATAATCCGTAATATATTTTATGTATAGAAGAAATTCTCTTTCATGTATCTTATTTCCATTACTTTCAAAAACTCTGGATCAATAACAGCTTAAATCAAATCTTCTGAAGTCAATCTCAGCCCACCCACCATCTTTGATCAAACCCAGTAGAAGGAATGAAGTTATTGTTTGGATCTTGGAATCAAGACCATAACCCTTCAAGGTACTAGTTATATAGGAGAAATTAAATATACGTAGTTGTAGGCTTTCAGTCTAAGACTGCTTCATATTTTGCAATTTTTAATTGCAGGAATAAGCACATCTGTTATTGTAATACTATCATAATACTATCTTTTCAGGTAGAAAAGGCAGGAGATCACTTAGCAGAATGTTAGAAAGAAGCTTACAAACATCTTAGAAATATCATAAAAATGAGAGCATAAGAGCAAATTTCAAAGCAGTGACTGACCGCGGAATCTTAAGAGCAGGCAGACTCCTGTGCCTCTATAACCATGAAGGAAACCTAGAGTTCTCACAAATAGGTTTTACTCTGTTGCACTAGGATTTCTGTTGCAAAAGGATTTCAAAAGAGACTTCCTGTTCATAAAAACAAAACAAAACAAAACCCAGAAAAAACCCAAGGTACTAAAAGGTTAGCCGTGCCAGTATCTTTTCCTGAAGGCAATTATTACTAGCTGATCCACCCAGAACTGGAACAGTTAAGCAGATGTGATATTTGAGCTGTGTTTGGTTTATTCGACACACATCTCCAGTGATAACATTTTCAGGAGAAAAATCCTCTCCGTTGCCCAGTGCTCTCCATCAAGCGCATTCCTTCCCCAGCCTAGCCTGGCACCACCAGGCACAGTGGTGTTGGAAGGCGCTGCCTCATTGCTAACATTTTCTTAAAGTCTGGAGTTTTGTAGCTGGCATGAGCAGGAGAGAATGAACCCTGGAAAATACTTACACAGATTATACCAAAGGAATGTAGGGCAAGGATTAAATTATAAACCAAAGTGACTTTAAATGAAATAACACAGCAGGTTGTGATGACCATTTGATATGGCTATTTCGTACCTGACTTTCAAGATACGACAGAGGAGTAGGTGGTAGATGTGAGAAAGAGGAGGGGACTCCTGGCTTTGCTGAAGGTTTGTATGATATCCCAGGTGGGGTCTACATTCCTCCTCCTTCCATCTCTCCAAACTACTTCTCCTTGACTTGGTGCCTAGAAAATCTGGTCACCTTAATATATAGTTGGCAACATATCAATGTAAAAGTCCACACTGACATCTGAAAGTGATCATTTTACTGCCCACACTGGAGGAATGTTTCCCCACAGGAATAAGGAATTTTATGAGTGTTATAAAAAGTTACTGGCACTACAACGTATTATCACTGTGGTATAAATTACTGATCTGTATTTCAGCTACGGGCCAGCTAGGATGGCAGCCACAACTGAGTGGTTTTCCGCAAGTCACAACCATCTCTCTGCTCTGAAAGAGTTTTATGGGCAACTGCCTCCCTTTGCAGCCTTCATCTTCAGTGTCACCTAGTATATTCCTCCTCAGGAGGGATGGACCCAAACCAGAAGGCAGAGGGGGGCAGAGCAGAAAGCTCTTGCATCACATATTGATCATAATACAACTGCAGCAGCAAACAATGTTTTGATCACATTTGTCTTGCTGCCAATAAGAGCAAAAACGTACACCATTTTTCATCAATAGATACCAAACCGCAGTTAGTTTTGCCTTACTCTCAAGCTTGGAGAAAAAATAGAGTATACTTGAGTATACTTAAGTATATTTAGTTCTTACAAATATAAGATACTTAGATTCTCATCAGGCCGTATATTTCAGCTGCACAATTCCTGTTTTTTCAAGCGCTCTGAAATTTACCTTTATTTTTAGCCAATGTTTCCCTGAAGTTGCCAGATGTTCTGTGACAAAAGGAGATGTTGTGTACAAAACGCAAGACATAGATATCTAGCCTGTCCCTCATATTCCTAAACCAAACGTGCTTGAGCCATCTCCCAGGCAAGCTGTTACACACCAGCAGTAGCAGCGCGGGGAGGTGGCACCTTGCACAGGGCAGTTCCTTCCCCCTTTGCATGGAGCCGAGGGGTGCGGGCAGGCACAATACGGTGCATGGTTAAGGTAACACAAATGCAATCTGCGCCAACCCACGCTCGCCCAGAGCAAAAGGGGAATCCAGCTGAGAGCGTAGGCACAGTCTGGTTCTTACCTGGTCCTTTACTTTGGGGAAAAAACCAGCACCCAAGCCCTGATCCATTCATCAGGAATTGTGTAACTAAAGTAATATTGAATTTTGGATCCTATAACTTAGCAAGTTATAGCACAAACTATAGCTAGATGATGCGTCTTTATCTCCTGCTCAGAAACCCAGTGCTACGAGACAATGTCGTATAAAGATACTGTCAGACAAATGAGAAAGACTGCAGCTCAGACTGAAACAATTAATCTGTATGCAGGGGTTGTCATCACTTCCCATTAGTTTGGAAGCTCCAGCCTTGTCAGTGATCCATCAGTGGTTCCAAGACACATTATTTTCAGGGCTCTATAGCTCTGGGCTGAAATGTCACATTTATGGTGTCATCAAAACATATAAAATCTGGTTCAGTCATGCCAGAAAGAATATGAGGAAAAATAAAGGACTTTTGTAGTCTCAGTACCTTTCCCTTTTAAATTTTTTTCTCTAACTTTCCAAATGCATTCATTAGGCTTAAATATTGCACACTACAGAAAACCCAAATTGGGGCAAGTTTTTCTCAACAAGTAATCCAAATTTCAATCATTACAAATATAAATCTCCATATCTCATCTGTACAGTCTTTACTAAGCACAAATGGTACCTCTAATTCCTTAATGTGTCTCTGTTGCCCCCCTCACCATATTGCCCACGGCAGGAACTTCCCTGTGAGTACTGATCTGCTTAACTTTGCAGTGAAGTAAGACACATCGGGTGGGTTTTAGCTGAGCAAATCTAGATGTTAATCACTCCAGGTTCCCTTCATATCAGTGGAGACAAATAGGAGTAATTCAGCCAAAACATTTTAAACAAATACTTTGGCATGAGATGGATGATATCTTGGAAGAACTAACATCTTTTCTTGACTGCACAGATAGTCTGTGCTGGTGAGCAAACATGGAGATGTCAATTATATAGGATGTTAAAATACAGAAGTCTTACTCAAACACACCCTGATCCAGGTACTCAAATGCAAACAGGGTGCAAGCTTCATTCAAATAGAGGGTAACTGGATATCCAAATACATTTATGGATCTAGATCTATGCATTTTCTAAATTGCTATAGGGACCCACTGGAATAGCAGTCAGTGAACAGTCATTGGATTGTTCTTCCTATCTCTTGACACTTGGAAGGTCCAACAAGAGTTTTGTCTGCTCTTCATCTAGTGTGAAGGGTAGCAAATACACCTCTAATGTTTTGGTTTAATATTCTACAATTCAGAAGCTAACTAACTCTTTGCTAGCATTAAGATGCACGCTGCAAAAGTCAGTCCGAAAAAGCTGTGGCATGAAAGTAAAATTCCCTGATGATCTGAAAGAAACTATGATGAGAAAGACATAGAAGCTTAGATATCAAAATTATGTTCTATAAGACTTGCACACCAGCAAAGATAGGGATGAAATGCATGCAGCAAGAAAGCATAAGCAAAAAGCAGCTCTTCTAGAAGCAGCACTGGTAGAGTCGTTCTATTGATTAGTTGCCTTTATACAACTATTCACTACAGTTAATCCAGTAAATCTCTGGGGGTTTTGACATGTCATTAGTGAAGACAGCGAGTTAGGCAAATATGTATAAAACATCAAGAAACAGTAGATACCTAGGAAAAAATGCTTGCAAGAAATGCAAAATTCAGCATTTCTGCTTATGCTGTAACTTGAAGATGTTATGTCTAGTTTAGATAAATGCGGCTACCAGAAAAGTTGCCTTTCTGTAATACATTGTACCCTGCTTTTAAAAATACTTATGCATTTGCTAAGATCATTATTATATAAATAATATCTTTCTAACACCGAAGGAGAAAATCTTGTTAGGTCTTCTCAGACAGAATAAGGAGTCTCCGTGGTCTCTGTTCCCACTAAGATAGGCGATCACAGGCTGGCAGTGTAAGGTCCAAACAGCATAAGAGAACTGTGGTTTGGTTAGCCACCACCTTTGATCTTAAGGCATAATAAAAGAACCATTTTGGGATGTTTCATAGACTTTCAAAGAAGCAATGAGCAAGTTACCCAGTAACTCTTTCTTTTTATATTCAGTATTTGGCTTAGTCTTCTGGGGTTTTTTACTGTATGGGTTTTCAGAATATACATCTGTTCTGAGCATTTCAACAACATGTAAAATTCAAGACACCAGTACCTTTGATGATCCCCAAAGTCATGGATTATTCTTTCTTTCTTCACTGAAGCAGCACAATTTTAAGTGAAGAGCCACAGTTAAAAATTTGGCTTTTTGGAGTCTGCCTTCCAGGAACAGTCTTCAGTAACCACCTAAAATTTGCTGCTCTGCTAAATATTCTTGCCAGTACATTTATTTTCTGCTGGCTAGTTGATAGTTGCAGGAAGCAAACTTTAATTTTTTTTTTTCCTTAAGTGGAAGAATATTTATGGCTTTTTTTTTAATAATATTTACTGAGCTCTAACTTTCCTCAAGAGAAAGCCAAAGAATGAGTTAAAATATGTAAATCCAGTACTGGGATATAGAAAATATTCAAGTTGAGGGAAGTAAAAAGCTAATCAACAGTCTGCAGACTATGCCAGAAGAATGGAAAGATACAATTAAAAAATATACCATATGCTGAAGTTGTACTTTTCTTCCCTTGGGTACAGACTTTACCACAATAAAGCACTAAGTCTCTGCAATTCTTTTTATAAATTTTACTGGAAATATTTCTATCATTTCATCAGGTTTGATGTTCACAGGATATACTTGGGTTAGATGCATGCATGGTTAGCTGAGGAATACGTGATTTAAAGTGACATCACATACTCTAATGTGGTTAGAGAAGTGTGAGGTTATAAGTTTCTTAAAATAATCAGGCTTAATAATACATTTATAAGGAGCTTGTTCCCTCCATGCTGCCTTCAAGGGATTGTGTGGGACTTTTATACTGAATGATTTGCACACAGCATCCCATTTCATCCCTTCCAACTGGTCATTCCCATGCAACTTTTTCATTCCTGTATATTTTAATGCTAAAGAGAAATCTACAAAAGAAAATAAGGCAGAAAATTCCCTATTACATACTTCTAGTTAGGATTTAAGGGCATGAATTTCATTGTCAGACACAGGCCTGTGCTTGGCTCTGCAGCTGTGCACACTTGCTCTTACAACTCCAAGCAGAAACATGCACGTGCCAAGCAGACGGCTGCACTGAGAACCATCCTCTCAGCTGTGTTCCAATGCAGCCTGTATGGGTACGCACCTTCACTGCTCCTGCCACTTTGGCTCTGAATTCAGTAATAAATGGGCCTTGAGCATCTAACTGAACCTCACTTAGTAAAACCTTTGACCTGAAAGATGAAAAGTTAACCTAACCTTATCACATGCCGAGCTCTGAGGTGAATGAGTTGAGAGCACTCAGCCGTCTTGCAAGAGAACTCAGTCCTGCAGAGGATGCTGAATGTATGCCTATTTGTCTTACACTGGCAACTGTTCCCAAGAGCAAAGTAGCCACAGAGACTACGAATGAAAGGAATACGAAAGGAAAGTGTCCGCTGTGCATGGGTGCCTTGCAAAAATGTTAGATCTCACAGAGGCTTTTTGTACCAATCTATAATGCATGTCATAACCTCTCCAGTGCATGCAGAAAAGGTGCTGTAATGTTTTACACAACCTCTCCCCTTCCTCCTATTTGTACAGAGTGGGAGTCCTGAGGTAGCTCACAGTAGAATCTCCAAATCTTTGGTAATATCACCACTTATTACACCATTACACTGAACAAAGAGATTTAGTCATTACATTGGACTAAAAGCTAGCGACTAAACATTTTTCACTAGATGATAAACTGTGCATCTAGGGATTAATTCCACCCTAAATCCTTACATGATCTGTCAAAGTACATTTCATCAGCCTAACCCCGTAAGTTCTTCCTACAGTGCACCATATATAATATAAATACAAGGAATGGTTCAATTCTAGGATGGAAGCATTATATCTTCCTTCTATCAAAGTACTCAGGCTTAGTTAAAGCCCCACGTTATCTGGCACAGCACTCCAGCTCTTGCCTAATTTTCAGCAATATAAAATTTAATATTAACATTAAGCATACATATAAAATACATAAATAGCAGGCTATAAGATAACTAAATTAGGATAGATATAAATATATAGGTACAGATATGGCAAGCCAAAAAAAAAAAAATTACCAGTTGACCAGATTAAACTTGTTCTAACTAAACCTGAGAATTTATTTTAACCAATACTAAAGATATCTGTGCCTCTGAGACATTACTTTCTACACTTATACTACTACTTCATAAGGATTTCCAAACTGATCTTTATATAAAGCATATTCTATAGCCCCCTGCATTAGTTACATGCATGAAACATCTCCGAGCTCAACCCTAGAAGAACAAATAAAAGCAAAACATCAAAATCAAATAATCCGAGGAAAATAATTCTCAAAGAAAAAGCACTTAGAAAATTAAAAACCCAGGAAAATAAAAGAAATTAAAAAGGAGAATGTAAGGAATTTTTTTTTAAAGAACAGGTTAATGTTCTGAATTAGAACTTTAAACTTATCCAACTTTCATTTACTGCAAATTAATTAAATTTCTTTCTATTTTATTTGTTCATGATATTTGTCCATTTATGATTTTCACATCTTCTATCTCTCCTTGTTTAGCACTATCTAATACCCAACTTCAGCAAAGCACTTAGCAATTTGCTTGATTCAGATCACATGAATAAACCCTCTAAAACAGGTTGCTACATTCTTTGCTCTCCCTCCTAAACTGTGATGCTCTGGTTGTCATACTGAAAGCGTTATCATATAAGCCCTGCCTTCGGCTAGAGTGCCCTTCCCCCTTTCAAAGCATATGTTAGTCATTACATGATAGCTTGACCAGATCAAGATTACTGAAATTTATTGCGAGTCACTGCAGAGGAGGAAGGTATGCAGAGCTAGCTTCAGGGTGAGTCACTGAAATGCAGTTCCTCTTGGCTGGCCCTGTTCCGATAGGAATCTTGTTGCTGACCCAGCTTGTGTTAGCCTCTTCAATTGAGAAGGACTCTACTTTTTTTTAACAAAAAAAAAAAAAAAAAAGGGAAAATCCCTCCTTAGCAGCTGCACATTTCCTGCTAGAAAAACAACTCCAAGTTTCTATTAGCTGTTAATATCATTATCTACCAGCCCTGTTGCAAAGCAGAGGGAGGCAAGTTGAAAAGCCTGGTGTAACAAGCGCTGGGGAGGGAAATAAGCAAAACCAGAAATTTACCATCCACAGATTTCTCTGAAGTATGACTCCTCTGCCATTTCTGAGCTAAAATTAACACTGTTTTCTAAGCCAAACTTTTTATTTATATTGTGTGAACTAAATACAAGCATTGTTTTAGATTGGTGATGTTACTGTAACAGAGCCTATACTTAGCCACACTGCTGCCTTGTAATAAGTATGCTCACAGCCACAACGCAACATCAGGTGACTTTGGTTTTGCTTTAGAAGAAATGCCACTGGCAACGGCAGATCAGACTCACCACTGCTGAGCAGGTGCCTTATTTTTCCATTGCTGGTTAAATGCAATAACACTCAGGAGCGTAATAAAAAACGTAGACTTCCTTCCAAAATCTGTGCAATTATTTCTGTACTAAGGCCACCAATCACCAGCAGCAAAGCAATAATCTTTGCCTCAGTTAGGTTGTATAACTAGTCTCCCTCCCTCAACCTTCCCCACTTTTCTATTATGGTTGTAAGGACTCCATTGTGGATGTGGATCATATTGTAGTTTTCCCATTCAGTCGTCCAAGCCAATATTCACAGCATTTTCCTGCAGACATTGTGAATATTTAAAGGGGGAAAAAAAAAAAATCAATTTGCATTGAGGACTTGCAGAGTTTTGCAGTTCCTCTTCTTACTAACTATACATTCATTCCATTTGGAAACTGCCCACTACTTCTTTATCACCAGAACAGCAAAGTTGAAGACCACTTTTCAACCCTCATTATCACAAACTAAGCTTTTTCAGTTCCACAAAACCATACTGAACTCCCTTGCATCGGTAATGTCTGATGTGTGGAACGTGTCAATATGCAACTTACAATAATTCCTAGTCAGATCCCTCTTAACTGCAAGCCAACATAGAGGAGCTTCATGTTCAAAAGCCTTAAATATTCTATGATTTAGAAATACATCCATATGAATAAATTTCCTATTACCATATCCTTCCAGATCCTGTGCCCTTTTGGACACACGCACAAAAAAAAAGTGATTCAAAGGATTAAAGAAAAATAACCTATGGCCTTTCCACAACAATATTCTAAACCAGAGTATGTGCAGACGACCTTATTCTTTTCAAAACATATTCCATCTTCACAACAGTTAGCCTTTCATTACCTTATCATTTTCAGTATATTTTCACATACGTTTCCAAGGCAGCAGAATGTAAATCAGGAAGACAAAAATAGATTTAGCATATTTACCATTTTCTGAACTATTATTTGTTTATATGCATTTAAATAGGAGTCATTCATGCCATATAAATCATTCCTGCAAGCTTAAGAGGTTTCACAGAGACATGGGCAGACATGCCAGAAGTCTAAAATCTTGAATACAAGCATGTGATAATGTCTTGGATTGGCAAGCGAGAAACGTAAACCCACTATCTAATAGGCAAAAGAGCACGAGCAAAGTGTTCAAACTGCACGCAATTAATAAAAGTAGCCTAACTCCTTCAATACTTAGTGCTAATGTTTTGAAGTCACCACCAGTGCAAAAAACCTAGCAACTCTTACAGCAAAGTATCTCAAGGAGAATGTACAACAGGTTATTCAGATCCCATACTACTGAAAGCAATAAAAAAATAAATTAGAT
This sequence comes from Pelecanoides urinatrix, assembly GCA_013400755.1. Taxonomy (NCBI): domain Eukaryota; kingdom Metazoa; phylum Chordata; class Aves; order Procellariiformes; family Procellariidae; genus Pelecanoides; species Pelecanoides urinatrix. The sequence goes on from VZTQ01010962.1 coordinate 86,725, forward strand.
TAAATAGAGTTGCAGATGGCACTTCAGTTGAGATAACTAGTGCGAAACTTTCTAGTGAACCTTCTACTTATTACTTACTTCATATATGTGCTGACAGAACTTTGCATTTTCAGAAGTTATTTGTACAGAGGGCTTTTGCTGTATTCCTCACAAATACAGACCCATTTAACTGTTAAGACTCATCCTGTACAACAAGTGGTATGCAAGAGGCAATTCTGCCTCTCACAGATACACATAAGATGACAGAGACAGAAAACTGGCTTAAGAGCGATTCTCAGCACTTAAGTACATGTTCTAGTCTGATTTAATTCCCACCACATGTGAAAATATAGTAAAAAAATAATACGATGATAAGTAGCTTAGGAAAATCTAGATCTTAAAAGCTTGCCAGTGTGCATAAGACTTCCAGGATGAACCCAGACAATGTACAATGTGACGCAGCTGAAATATGAAGGGTCAAACTGTAACAAACCTAAGAAAACAGACAAGAACATCATCTTAAACTTCCCTCCACCACAGTAACTTATCTGCAACCTAATCACATTGATCTGCAAGACAAACTGAGTTGAACCTGCCTAGAGTTAGGTCAGTGGGTCCAGAGTATCCAGAAAGTCCTTTCTCTTTTTGCTTCTACATGGATTATTCACGATGTAACTAATTGAGAGATAGCAATGCATTAGCATTACATTGCTACTCACTGAAAAACACTAGCTGCCAGTACAATCAACAGACAAACTATCTGAAACAAATCTTCATTTTTAGTCTTTGGACTTGACTCTGTTTTCTCTTCAAATCGTAATGAATAAGGAAGAATGAAGTTGTACCAGTCTGAAAGCAAAATTAGATCACCATTAGAGTGAGAACTGAAAGCTTGGCCCCATGGGAGTCAGCAGTTCTACTATGGATTGTAATTAAATCAGAATTTTACCCTTTATATTTAACATATTTCTTTACAAAACAGTTTTGAAACCATACTCTCTCCAAGTGTCTGGTTCCAGTGAATTTTGAATTCTCAATCACAAAACTATTTCTGACTTAAAAAAAAAAAAAAATTGGGCATTTTAAATCTAAATCCAGCTTTTTGTGGTTTCAAATGCCACGGTTTACTTCTGTCACTTCAAAACAGATTGACCCCATCAAGAGAGAATTTACAGGATCCATGCTTACAGTGGGGATTAGGGAATGGTGGTATGTTATTCTTACTTTTCTGTTTATAATTTTAAACATCAAAGTTATTAACATCTGAATGTTGGCTACTTCACCTCTGCAGTAGCTTTTTTTCATAACATTTAAATATGTATATATTTGTATTAACATCATGCAAAGAAATACAATGTTTTATAGCAGAAACCCTGACAGTTCATTAAATGTAGTACAACTAGCTGGAACTCCTGCAATAAGCCATCACCACATGCAAGGATGTTTTGAGGATGTAGTCACTGATGAGGAACTTAAACAAGAGAAACTAAATTGAATTTAAAAATTGTGTTCACAGCTGGGACAGAACTCTACATCACTGGACCAGATTTGATCATGTCAAATATAAACCCCGTAATTTTCTCTTCTACTCCTGTGACAAATGTTCAGTCAAAGACAGAGTGTGAAGTAGCACAAGATGCCAGAGTTCTGTAAAATAGGATAACTGTGGAATTCAGTTCTGGGTTTGTAAGTCAGCAAGATTTTCCAAAGTTTATTGCTTGGTATTGACTGACCTCCAACTGCTGATGCACTTGCAAGCAGAAATTTGAAAGAGAAAAAGCAGATGCTTTTTGTTGCAGATTGATAACACTTGGTTCCAGTCACCAGTGGTTATTTTCTTTAGGCAAGAGGTAATTTTATAGATACTAAGTGGAAGCTGGCATATAAAATTACCCACATACCTAAAGAATAAAAGTCAGCAACTGAACTTCAAATTGAAAGCAAACTTTACTTATGCACTTCCAAAAAACACTCAACCACTTCATGATACCCTCAGTCCTGTTCCAATATCCACCTCAAAGGCAAAGGACTCATTTACAAAGAAATATTGAGGACTTGTTTCATGACAAATGAGTGATAACATGGGGAAAGTATTGTGCCTCCAACAGCTTAAGTCTGTTCTGACATGGAAATAAAACCTTCTATAAATTACAGCTTATTACAATGCAATCCTGATTCTTACAACAGGCAATCTTCAACGTGCTTAATGAAAATCTATATTTTTTCTTACTGCACCTTTTTCGGCTTTTAGAATGGATTCCTATGAGAAAATAAGTCCTGGGATGTTTCTGTTAATAACATTAACAATACAGAACTATTGGTGTATTTTTAAGAGATGCCGTATATCATCATAATGACTATTGGTATTTTAAGGTTGCCGAGGAGCAAGAAAATTAGCTGCAACTATGTTCATTTCTCATTTGAACTCTATGGATTTTCTGTATTCTTTATAGCAAGGATTTAACTTGCGTAACAAAGTGCCGAACTTACATTGATTTTTAAATTACAAGCTTTTTTTTTTTCTTTTTGCTTAATTGTACACTCTGTAAGAGTCACAGTTTTAATTGTATTTTAGTCAAGTTTTTCTGGCAAAGTCCATCCAGTGAAAAATTACACCTTTGTTCTGCAGATGTGGGCAAAAGTCATTGTTTTTCCTTGATCAATATATAAATCAGTCAACTCTTAACTTGCCATAAAAATAAATTGGCTCCACATTGATTTGTCTCTCTCATGGTACCACTAATATTTGTGTACAAATGGGAATTGGTTCTTCTCTCATTTTATTTTCCTATCAGTAATGATGTTAAACAAACCTTGGTATATGGCACACTGCTGGCCAGGCAAAAGACAACTGAGAGAAGGATGATGTTCAGGTACCTTTTAGAGTCAAAAGTCCCATTGCCTCATTAAAAGCTCAATGAAAATGTTCCTTAACATTATCTCTATCTCCCTGAACTGCAGGAGGACTACCAGCACTTTTTTATAATGGGATGTCCTGGTTTCAGCTGGGATAGAGTTAATTTTCTTCCCAGTAGCTGGTAGAGTGCTGTGTTTTGGATTTAGTATGATAATAATGTTGATAATACACTGATTTTTCCATTGTTGCTAAGTAGTGCTTGCACTCACTAGTAAAGGACTTATCAGCTTCCCATTCTCTACCAACTGAGAAGGCTGGAGATGCACAAGAAACTGGGAGGGGGCACAGCCGGGGCAGCTGACCCAAACTGGCCAAAGGGATATTCCATATCATATGATGTCATGCTCAGTATAGAAACTAGGGGAAAGCTCGCTGGAGAGCCACTGCTCAGGGAATGGCTGGGCATCGGTCAGAGGCTGGTGAGCAACCGCATCGTGCATCATGCATTGTGTTTTCTTTTATTATTATTACTATTTTATTTCAAATATTAAACTGTTCTTACCACAACCCATGAGTTTTTCCACTTTTACTCTTCCGATTCTCTCCTTCTCTCCTCCATCACACTGGGGGCAGGAGGGGGAGGAGGAGTGAGTGGCTCAGTCACTGGTTGGGGTTAAATCACAACATGGGAGCACAGTTAAGAGAAGAGGTGGTCTATCTTTTCCCTGCACTTTACCATCTCCAAAGGAGTACCCCAAGACAGCACTTCCCACTTACAATAGTGAATACTGATGCTCTCATATGACTCCTGGTTCTGGAGATTTAAGAAAGTCACATAACAGAATATGAGATAGGATTAACAGGAAAAGCTGATAAAGCTTCATGGATGAAGCGCTCTAGCAAGGAGCTTAGAGAAAGCAGGTCACTGTGGGGTTCTGATGGGAAGCATTCATTGCAGAAAGAAAAAGAGCAGAAGCAGAAAAACGATTGAGAGAGGAGTTGGTCAAAAAACGAGGAGAGAAGCAGCTGTTTGAATGATTCAGTGTAACAGAATGGTAGTAAAGATTAACACTTTGTGGTGAGGTAGACAACTCCCCAAGCACTACGTTTGTTAAAATGAACCACATGAAACAAAGGAATGAGATGGAACAATGCTAAATTAATCCTAACTCAGTAGTATCTTAGTAAAGCACATTTTGTTTCCCAGAATCAAACATATCTTTAAAATGGCATTTGCATTAAATGTATCTGGGGCAAAACCAGCTACATTAAGAATTCCCAATTTGCATCTAATCTTCATGTGAGGCCCTCTCACAGAGGGTATAACAGGCGGGAGTTTGTAATTCTCCAAAACTGCAGCTACACATGTTCCTCTTCTGCAAAAAGGAAAGGGAAAATAAAGCCCTGGAGAAAACTGCAGAAGTCTCGAAGTGGTTGAAACTAGTGTACAAAAAGTTTTCTTCTAGCTGTAAGGCAGTTTTCTCTATGGTGCCAGTCAACAGTAAGGCATCAACGGACCAGTGAACACAGTGTGCTGTGCTGCGTCATCCAGGGTATGAATGCTCCCCCTTTGTCTCATCACCTTAGTTAGTCCTTTACCCTCTCTCCACCAAATATGCCTGGATTTACACCAAGCTGCTATTTCTATGTGCTGAAAGATGGTCAGCTGCCTTGTCAGGAAAGACAAGAATTTATAGCTACTTTGTCCCCAAGACAGTGTCAGAAAGTGACTTCTGTGTGGTCAAAGATCAAGGTCTATGCTACATAGCCATATGGTTTTTTAAAAATATTGGTGCAGTTTTACACCATTTCTCCCTCCGTTGCCTCTTCTGACACTTGTGCATGCATTTCAACCTTGACATTCATCTCTTCTAAATTTCTACCCTGTGCTGTAATTTCTTGGATCATAAATGAAATGTTAGTTCTTCTCTAGTTACTCCTGCTATGAAAAACACCTTGCCAGAAACAGAAATTTTTTTGAGGACAGTAATTTCACAGAATGTACTGTTGCTTCATTACAAAACACCTGGACAGGTCAAGATTAAGCCTTCTTCAGCTGCAAACTACCATCAATCTTCATATCATCCCACACACACCAAAGGCGTTAGTTGATTTCTGTTACCTTTTTTGCTAGAGACAGTAGTTCATCCAAGTTGCTGAAGAGCAGAGCATCATCGTCTTTAAAATCAGTCAAAAAGTGTGTCTTTCACTGAAATGTTCCTGAATAACAACTGACTATGGTAACTTAGTGTATCAACTTCTGTCTCTTAGAGGGCTTAGTTTAGACAAAATTTTGCTGATAAAGAGAAATGTTTATATTAGAATAAATACTGCAACCTATTCTAAAGAAATAATTTTTAAAATGCATCTTTAATGTAACTTGACGTTTTTACAGTTATGAAGAACAACCTCTGTCTGAAGACATTGTATGTCCAACATCTGAAGTTTTGTCAACCTTCTTTGACCAAGATGTTGGGATTGTAAATCTAAAGCTTTTCCAATAAAATCCTAGATGTTTTGCAAAGTTTAACACCTTAATACAAGCCTATATTCAAATTCTTTATATCCATTCTATAGTAAAGCCAAAATGATATGCCTCAGGATAGTTCCACCAAGGAGCATGGATCTAGCTTAACTGTATCTTTACTGTTTTGGTCTTTGGACTTGCTATTAAAATTACCAAACGCACCAAGTTGTAACAGTGAGTTTGTTGTGAGTAACTATCCAGTAGGAACATAGCCTATTCTTTTGGCTCAAGTTCATCAAGGGCTCTCATAAGTACCACGCAGTCACGTTTTCAGCCATAATAGACATTGGCTAGAGATGAGCAACGGTTACTATTGTTGATCCTCTTACTATTTCCCTTATTCTCACTCCCTCCTTGATGGGCTGGAAGTGCTCCAGTCTCCAGAACAACAGAGATTACCACATGCTACAACTTGACCCAGTTAGCAGGTATACCAAGGGAGCTGCTAAGTTTAGAGGAAAACATGTGTTCACACTGAATATGCTGCAATTATAGGCAATACTAGCTGTCAATGAAAATAATTTTCTTGCATTACAGCCTTTGATAGTTTTTCAGGTGAGCTATAGAAAGAAAACAGTATGTATACATAGAGCTAGCTCTTCTCATTCTTTGTGCAGGTGTACGTTGACTGGCAAGACTGTATTATGGCAAACATTGAATCAACAGTTTAAAATATTTAATGAATTTTTAAAATCCCACCATTAATAAAACAGCTTAACAGAGTGACAGCAATAGATCCGAGTCTACAGTGTCACAAAGTACTACTGATTCTCTCTTATCTTCATCTTGTACCCTAAGCACTGGGAAGGAAGGGACAGTCATTTTAAAGATCCATGAATGTAATTCTTAAATATGTAAAAAGTCTCAGGCAAAAAGGCCCTCAATGATCTCGAAATATCTCAGGAAAAGCTACCTTATATCTATGGAGAAGGAAAATGAGAATTGCTTTTCACCCCTAGCTATGTCATTGTGTTATTGAAGTGGACACTGTGGATATAAAGAGTGGATAAGCATTCCTCTTATGGCAGAAAGAAAAAAAACACTATCTCTTTCTGTTCTTATGCAAAGAAGTTAATTTTAAATCCTTGATGAAGTCTTCTTGCTAAAAACTCTTTCTAAAGCTTTTAATATTTTCATAAGATAAAAGAAAAAGTAACAGAAAAACCGGTTTCACAGTTGTGCAACAAAATAAACTGTTATTAGACAATTAAAACAAAAATAATAAGTAGTAAAAAGTACATGGCTGTCCTATCCACAGGGAGTCTTTACTTCTGAAGAAGAATTAAACAAGTAATATACCCTGTGAAAAAATTGGCATAATTGGGATAACTTATTCATCCTGATTCATGAGAATTTCTATTTTAAGTCAGAAAACCATTTTCCACTAATGGAAGCTTGACCAGAAAATTTTCTGCCTGTTCTGTTGGTAGAAAGAATGCCGACCAGCAATATTTGTCCCATGAGAATCCAGCTGCAAGCCTGAACATCAAAGCCTAATGGCTGTAATTACTGATGTCCTCTTCTTATGTCCTCTCTGATGGAGGTGACTCTAGTCTAGTCTCCCTAGCCCTTGCACCCACGAACTTAACAGTGTATGTATTAACTATGAGGCAACTTCTCAGCTCCCGTGCTCCACAGCACCAGTTTAGCCACCAGCCTGTCCCCCAGGTGGGCACCCATCTCTTTTATGCACCCAGTGCCCACTGCCCCATGGTGCTCTCTAGAAAAAGAAGCATTAACATGTCATTTATAAATACTCCCTGCATTCCTACCTAATTCATTACATATTAGCATCAGTTTATATTGCCTCATGTTTCAGAAAGAAAGAGAAATTTAATCATCTCACAAGCTCCTAAAAGCTACATAAAAAAATGCAGTCGATTTCAGAGAAACCCAGAGAATCCTTGCCTAACAGAAGATTTAACTAACAGTGAGTTCGGCTGTGGAATGATAAATACTCTGAGAAGTTTTGATTCAAGAGGTGATATTCAGTTCACAGACATTGTCTTTGTAACTATTTCCTAAAATAGACATGTTTTATTTTACTCCCCTTTGTCTTTTGTTGCTCAATGATTGGCATTTTTGCTATACACACTAGAAGAAAAAGAATTAAAGTTTTATTAAGCTGTGCCAAACATCACCAAAATCAGTACAAGAAACCATATTGTCCTTTCACTCCTCATTCTTCTACTTGTGCAATCCAGGGGACTCCGTTGGAGTAATTATAACTAAATCAGATCAACTGAAAAAAGTCAGACTCAAACTTAAATTTTAATAGAGAAAAACTATTTGTTTGGATTTGGGTTTTTTTACTTTGTTTTTCTTATTACTCTTTCCTTTCCGTTAAACTGAGAACATTATGTGGAACAAACAGGCAACTGTAAGAATGAGATTGGTATCCACTTCAAATGTTTCTCGCATTATTATAAGCAAGCAAGCAGTATTTTAATGGATGAAACAGGTTTCTAAGCCAGATTTTATGCTCTTGGTTTAATCATTACATTCAATCATAAACTTACATAAATAGCTTGACTGTTACTCTTTATTTTAAAGTACATACTTTAACACAGTGATCTTGCAGCCAGAATTTCTTTAACATTTAAATTCTACTTTTATTTCATGAGCGATCACACTCAACTGAATAACAGAGAGTGAAATAATATGTAGTATGATAAAAAGACCCATGCTGCTATCATAGGTTTCAGACATGCAGTCATTTTGCGATCTGCTTAAGTAAATTCACTTAAATTTACTTGTGTAAATTTGCTTAAGTAATTTATTTAAGTAAATTCACAAGTAAATTGTCTAAATTTATATTGTTTAAAATTATTCCATGGAATTCATTGGAGCTTTTTAAAATCTACAGCAGTGTAAAAGAGATTTGGCCCACTGTTGCCTTACTTATGCATAACTGCAAGGTATGATCTATCCATCCTTTCCTTAATATTAAACATAACCATTAATTAAAAGCCAGAAGAGAAACTATATTCCCAAAGCCATAGGTGTCAAAGGCAGTCTGCCTATGAAATTCAATGTATATTCCACTTCAGCAAAGCTGCACACATTCTACTCACAATTCTTATTACGCATCTTCCCCACAGACAAATATTCAGTGTATTTCTACCTACGCTGTATCTTTGTTTCTAAAGATTACTCACAGAATTTGGAATCCATGTATAAAATACCCAGAGGCATTTGTGTTTGTTCTGTTGCTCACTGATTAATAGGGTTTTTTTTAGCAAATTCACACCAACAGAAGAAAAATTACAAGAAAGGCAGAGCAGGTATATTCCCATTGCCCAGTTCTCAAACTATTGCTTTATTAATTTTCTTTACAAACTTTAACGCCTAGTTCTCTTTTTAAACATCTATTCTGACTCTAGATTACAGTCTTCCACAAGGAAAACAATATAAATGAAATATGGCAAACAAAAATTTAAATAAAATATTTTATGATGTCAAAACAGATTTTCTGTTTCAACACATTTGATGATTTCAGAATGTTTTGGTATTTGAAAGTTTCTAGCATTTGGATTTTTTACATCTGATTTGGAATTTTAAAAGGAATTCTAGAAACCAAGCTAGTAGATATACAAAGTGCTTCACCATCAGATAATACTGAAATTAGGTTCTGGAACAAGCATAGAAAATATCTCACACAGTTGCATTTAGTTTTGTATTGAAAAAACACTGGAGAAATGGATATTTAGTCCAGCATGGGACCAGTTTCTAATTCAAGTCCACAATTTGTTCAGGAGTAAAAAATGCAATGAGATTATGAATTTTCATTATGTGCAGCAAAACTTCATTGCATCTCTGAAACTTCTTGTCAAAGTAACAGGATGGTAGCAGTTAACAAGATATAAAAGCCAGCCGCAGATTATTACTGAAGGGAGTAAGCAGGTGAGAAGTTCCCTGTCTTTCAGAAGGGTCTGCCTTCTGTGCTTTATCCATCTCCTTTCAGGGTTGTATGCCTAAGAGCAAAATCTATCACATTTATTATCCCAGTACAGTTTATTGAACAAAGTTTAAGATAATGCTCACTACATATTCAGAAATATTTCCCCCCTTATAATTAAAATTCTCAGAACTTTAAATACAAATGTAATGACATGTATTTATGGACTGATTTCAGACAGCACTGAGCTACTTTTTCAGTGCCATTAACGCAATGGAATAAGTTTTCCCACTTCCTACGAGGATTTTTAAAAAAAAAAAAAATTTAAGAAAACCGAAACCAACACAGACACACAAAAAACCCCACCAAACACCAAAACCAAGTCACACCTGAACAGGTGTTACCAGGATTAGTAAGACCTGAATGTTACCCAAAATGGAAGTAACTGTAGAAATATTATGGTATATAATAGAGGGCTGCCTGTGAATGCATTGCCAATTAGCAGTAAGAGGTCTGGAGGAGAAAACAGCCACTCCCCTAATGCACACTATAAAGCACACACTGCTCTAGATAGAGTCTGAAACTCCCAATCAACCTGTATCTGCTGTACGCAGGATATGTTAGACAGACATGTTCATACCACATTCTCATGTATTCTGCTGACTAAAACAGAGAAAGAGATAGATGATAAATGTAACATTTCTATCCGTATACCAAGATCCCAGTGATCTTCACAGGGAAAGTCAACAAAGAAAAAAAGCCACAGGTTTGTTTAACAGCCTGCTGTTACATCATCATACTAAAACATGAGGAGGTACCTGAATAAATAAGGCAAAGTACGTTTTATAAAAGATCTACACAAAATACAGAGTCTTCACTTCACAAGTGCCCACCTCTAAGAGGCCACTAGAGACGTTCAGGAGAGTCCTTAGTTGAAAAACTGTCAGCAAAACAACACTTTTCATTTCTATGCCTTAGGGTTTTTTCCATATATTTTTCTTCTGTAGGCTACTTCATCTTTATCAGAAGCCCAACAGGAAGAAGATAAACTGCCTTGAAAACAGCCGTTGAAAGAAAAATATGATAAAATATTCAGAAGAACATTTAAGAGATGTTTTCTAGGAAACATTTAAGAATTGAAATCTTTCTTTTCCATTTCCATTCAACCCTGTAAGTAGGTCATAGATGCTGCACGTATCATGCCAGCACCTCAGAGTTGGAACTCAACTATTCTCCATTCCACAGACAAGACAAAAAGAGATGCCTTTTTCTCCAAGAGCAAACAAAACCAGCTATTTTTCCAGTTCCTTGATGGAATATGCTAATTTGGTGAAATTGAAATGTCTTACTGAAATTGATCAGTTTGAATAAAACTTGTCTCCAAGTTCTCTCAGATTATCCTATTTCTTGTCTCTTGTTTCTCAGATTCAGAATGCTCTGCTCTCTAGAAAGTGCAGTTCACACTAGAACAGGGATTTGAACCTGCTCCGCTCCTATCCCAGGAGGGGATCCTCTGCCCATCATACTTGTATTTGCCCTTGGAGGAGTTCCTTCTCTGGGTTTATTCATGAGAACATTCAAAACACTTCAGTTATCTCAGTGTGGATTAAGACAAAAAGCTGTTTTTGACAGCTCTAATGGGAAAGCAGTAATTCATACCATGCTATTGCAGATTGCACAAACACATCCATAGAACAACACATACAGAAAGGCCTAAAGCTATACTTGTCACTTCACCTTCTTTTTCAACATGTGCACTAGTCAGCCTTTTGCAGTGATGGAAACAGAAGTCACTGAAGCATAATGGTTGGAAAAACATAATATTGTAGTCACAAATGCCATCTGAATGGCTACTAAAAATGTCCAAAAAAGTTACAAGAGAAATACAAAGAAGTCATAAAGACACCGAAGTTTTGAACAACCCTGACAATAGCCTAAACTAGTAGTTTCGATTTCACTTACCAGTTTGTGGGTGAGCTGGATAGTAATGAGAGGAGATCCTGACAGATTGCGGGACAACATGGGGAGAGGTTCCACTTTGATAGAGATAAGATAACTGGTTGCTGAGATCATATAACCTTTGTAGGCAGCAGCTTCAGCAATCCTTGGAAAGAAACAAATATGTTAAGGAAGTAGAACAAGAAAATTTTTTTAGTTCATCCACAGCATTCACAACACCAGGAACACAGGACCTCCTTTTTCCATTCAAGTCAATGAATTTCTATAGAGGGGCAAGATCTGTCCCCAAAAGATCCTACAGGACTAGAAGTAACAGCTACGAAGTATAGGGCACAGCTTTAAACATTAGGAGACTTGATATAATAAGGATTCCTTCATTCTGCTCCTCTTTCACAAAACTTAACAAGCCTTGTTGAAAATGCTTTAGATAATTAGAATCCTGTGAAGCAAGGGGTTTAAAAATAACCTAACTAAGCAAAGCAATCTAAGTGAGGAGAAAACTTGTGGGGGTTTCAGGCTGTCTAATTAAACATATATATTAGTGTGTAAGACACATATTATATATAATGCATATAAACATATACATAGGAATATATTTAGAAGTAATTTGTAGCTTTAGTTTGAAAATTTGATTATGTCCAGTTAGGTTTGTTAGAGAGTAACTCAGGTCACAACAAACAGCTGAACCTGACTAAACATCTGATTAGTCCAGGTAATACTTTTTTCCTAGGCTGAACTAATTTTGCAGTACATAAGAACCCTTTTATTTCTGCTTTCAGCTAAAACTTAGGACTTTGGCATTTTCACACATCTCTGAGTAAATAAGATCCATTTGGCTGTAAAGTACAATTTTTTACACTATCAGTAACAAACAAGCAGGAATAAAATGGTCCCTGTCATCCACCTCTTCAGTATGTGAATGAATGGTATTTACTATGAGAAATATGAGCCATGGCGAATTAACCATCAGTGTGGGTTTCCAAACATAGCACACCACTGGAAAGAGGCAGTTTACAAAGCATGTTAAAAAACATCTTATTTACATCTGCCTGTTTGCAATGGTTTCTTGTTCTTCTTTCGGGGGGGGG